>CAWUFW010002587.1:1770000-2144554 GCA_963921515.1 Calotriton arnoldi | reverse complement strand
CAGCAAGGAGGAGCATCCCCCACACCCCACACCCACGTGTCAGCCACCGCAGTGCACAACGACAGCCGAAAGGCAGACATCACGGTCCACAGCAATCGGTGTCAGTGGGTGTACAGCCACCCCCACGACCCACTACACCCCCCACCCCCACAGACCTGCAACATGGAGCACCCCCCGCTAAGAGCCATGTGGCATCCAGTACAGTGCACGCACGAACAACTTGCAGGTGGGAAACTGGACAGGGCTGGATTACTGGAGGCATGAGGACCATAACACCACCAACACATGGGACATGTCACGTAGCACACGAACACGCAGCACCGCCCACCGTCACGAACAAGTGAACAATGTGCACACGGACATGAACAGCAGACTCACACCCACATGACCCATCACAGACATAGCAACACCCAAGGAGCCACGTCTGCATGCACAAGCCACACTGAATATAGTCCCACACGGCAGCCACTGTGCAACTCATCACACACAACCGAAACACCATTGAAGTCCTGTCCATGTAGCCCCTACTGCCTGTCAACCACACACCCCACAACTACGCCTATGTAAGACAAACAACACTAGACGCAACAGAGCGGAACAACAGAAATGCACACGAACACCACTGAACCCATCAAACACACAGACACACCATGCACATACAACATACCATCCATCCCATCCGTCAGCCCCAGTCTCATGAAAGGCATGTCATCCGCACAGCTGCCACACATACAGCAGTCACGCTAAGACACATGCCCATGACCAACCATGTGCCAGAAGTCAATTAAGCGCACGACACACTGTGAGCAACAACACACAACATGGGCCACACCCCCCCGAGCACTGCAGTGATGCACATGGCACAGGGCAGCACGCACACCAAGGAGATGGGACAACTGCAATATGTTGGCTGGCACACAACTATCACTCACTCATAACGATGCGTCCAATGCCATGTCCAGTAACCACAACAGACAGCAAATATGCAGGGCATGTCAGGCATGCACACACCTCAGACCATGCACTGTCATGCTGCCACAACACATGTCACGTTCGGCACCCATGGCTCACAGCATGTACCCCAAAAGCATATACCCTCCCAAATGCGAATCTGGGGCATAGCCCCCATGTTGCCATATGCGTTCCTAAGCGTTCCATTTGAACCCCAAAAGCATATTCCATCCCAAATGCGAATCTGGGGCATGGCCCCCATGTTGCCATATGCGTTCCTAGCGTTCCATTTGAACCCCAAAAGCATATTCCATCCCAAATGCGAATCTGGGGCATGGCCCCCATGTTGCCATATGCGTTCCTAAGCGTTCCATTTGAACTCCAAAAGCAAAGTACAAACCAGACCCAGGATGGGCCAGGAGCCCGCATACACCAGAGTCACAATGAGTAGGGGCAAAGCAACACACCCATCGGCATGGCCAATCCGTCCCATGCCACATGTGCACAGCACACAGTCCCATTGCCTAGCACACACACCTACAGATGCCACAGCCACACACTCGCCTCCGGGAAACCCATGTACGAGATTGCACGAACTGCCAATGTCAGACGACTAATACATACTTCGCCAGGTGCAACACAATAACAAATCTCATTCTCTCCACAGGTGACGAACTGCTGGACGCTGGGGATGGAGACAGCAGCCAGCACAGCCAGCCTACAAGCCCCCAACGAGGACACACGGATCTGGAGGATCTGTCCACCTCTTCGGACACGGACCACCAAGCTGGCCCATCTGGCGTGGCAGGGCCCAGCCGCTCCCCAGGACCCCTCCTACCCACCAACCCATCATCCAGGGATGCTGAACAGTCCCAGTCCCCTGCTGCCACTGTCGTTGCGGCCACACCCACGGTCATTGCGGCCACTACCACTGCCGCAACCGCCACCATCGCCGCACCGACCACCACCGCCTCCACCACCACCACGTCTTCGCTGGCACCAGCCCCAGCGCAGGTGGTGGCCCGGCCGACTGGATCCACCCTGGGAGCCACAGCGAGGACCGTGGTGAGCAATGTGGCTAGTGGGCAGGCCGGTGGCAGCAGGACTGGTAGGAGGAGCAGGGTCAGGGAAACGCCAGCCTCCCCTGGGAGCCATGCCCTGCCTCAAATGGACAGAGTCCTTGGGGCCTATGAAGAGGCCCAAGGACAATGGGCCAGGTCTGCTACTGACACGCGGGAGGTGCTGGGGGTGCTGAGGTCCATGGACGCCCATATGGGCCAATTACGTGTCCCGTATGGACCAACTCGTGGACCTCATGGGCCAGCTGGTGGTGGCGGTGGGGTCACAGGCAAGGCCAGCAACACCACCTCCGCCACCACCTGCTAGGGCGCAGGCTCGGGCAGCAGTGTCCACTTCCCCTGCGTCCACAGCCAGTGAGCACACCTCACCCACCACCAGCAGGTCGCCACCACACACCCCCTCCCAAACGTGGAAGGGGCCGTCCGAAGAGGAAACAGATCTCCCGGGAGGACTTCGCACGCTCCAGTCGCAAGTGAGGCAGCCAGCCAGCCTTCCGCCAGCCTTCCTTGACCAGCCACTGCATTGACTTGCTCTACGATCCCACTCCACACAGCCATCTGGATGGCATGTGTGTGTTGGACTATGGACATAGAACCAGTGGGTACACCCTGATCATCACGCAGCCATGACCGACAGCTCATTGTCACTGCACGCACCACTTTTGTCATCACCTTACACACAATCACATGTCACAGTTTGTAATAAATGCACCTTTTTCACTAACTGCTGTTTGTGCCCTGTGTCTTTATTGTACGGAATACAACGGCCACCTTGGGCGGAAAGGCACCTGATGCGTGGCATGGAAATGGAATCCGGAGGGCCTGTAGGGACCTAGGGGTGGGAGACAGAACAGGAGCACATTCAATGAGTGTGTCACACACCCATCACACAGTACATGTCAACAACTACAAGCAATGTACACACATCGCACAGAGCAATAGGGCACAATGCCACAGCCACCAACAGTGGCATACTACCCTGGCCATGGAGCGTTGACACACTGCACGCAGTGAACATACGGCCACCCTGACACAGCACACACACACCTGCATAGATACAGACACATCATCCGTTGTACATGGACACTCACCGTCAAGTGAAGTAGCGGGCGATGAGCTGCTGGCGCACATTCCCAGCTTCCTCCTCTCCGCTGTCCACCTCACTCGAGCTGTCCTGGTCTGCGGGCTGGGGCCCTGGTTGATCTCCGTCATCCACAATGAGGGGGATCTGCTTCCGAATGGCCAGATTGTGCAGCATGCAGCACGCCACCACTATCTGGCACACCTTCTGTGGGGAGTACGCCAGTGCACCCCGGTGCGGTCCAGGCACCTGAACCTGGACTTGAGGAGGCCAAAGGTACGCTCGACCACACGTCTGGTCCTCCCATGTGCCTCATTGTATCGATCGTCTGCTGGGGTGCGAGGATTCCTCAATGGACTGAGCAGCCATGCCCCATTCGGATACGCAGAGTCACCTGGGTGTGAGGGACACAGAGAACCGTTGCTATTCCAACTGGACAGGGGACAGCATCGCACAACCAGCACGCTACACCACTCCACATACTCACCGACAATACAGCCACGATCCTGTTGCAGATTGGCCATCAGTCGTGGCAAGATGCTGTTGCGCATTATGTGTGCGTCATGGGCCGAGCCTGGAAACTTTGCACACACGTGGGTGATCACCATGTCCGCAAGGCACACCACTTGCACATTCAGGGAGTGCGTGTGCTTCCTGTTGCGGTACAGGTGCTCAGTGGCCTGTGGTGGAACAAGGCCAACATGAGTGCAGTCAATGGCTCCCACGACGTGTGGGATTCTGCCAAGGGCATAGAATGCACCCTTCACTGCCGCCAATTCACGAGCCCTGGGGAATCTGATGTACCTGTTCCGGTACAGCATCATGGCTGCCAGTACATCCCTCAGCACCTTGCTGAACATGGGCTGGGACATCCCTCCTCCACTGCCCACTGTGTGCTGGAATGACCCAGTGGCGAAGAAATGCATGGCGGCCATCACCTTAGCCGTGGGGGTGACAGCAGTCGGATACACCCTGCGGGGACGGAGATGGGGCTCTAACATGGCACACAGTCGATGCAGAGTTGGCCTGTCCAGCCGAAACTTCCTGATTACCTCTGTATCGTCCATGTCCGCCAGCAATTGGTATGGGCGGTCAATGTTCGGTCTCCGCCTGGGTTAAATGGCAGAGGACACATGTCAAAGCAACACGGCACATAGCAATTTCGCATACACATCACTGACATGACTGAGCAAGCACATGAGCCACAGCCCAGCTGTCAAGCTGGGACGGCACGGCCACAATACACTTACACAGGTCTCCCAACAATGGCAATGGCAAGTGAGACATACCACTGCCATGTGCATGCACATGGGGATCTAGGCCCCAATGACTTGCGGGGCGTGCTGATGGGGACTGACTGCATATTCGTCAAGCGGCAACGCCACGGCAACATGAGTGTCTGCTGAGCATGGTACTGCTTCCGAGGCTGGATGAGTATGGCACACGACGAGCGACGATGTGGGCACGGGCTGAGCGGCCAATACAAGTGGGACCTGTGGCACGAGGGGATATGAGACAGTAGTAGGTGTCAGCACTGCACCCTATGTACAGCACTGTACGGATCACAGCTCCCGAAACATTGACTGGTGTCCACATTGACAGCCCCATGCCAAGACGGCTGTGTGCTTGCAGTCACACGTCACAGGTGAGAGGTTACATTGCACGTGCCAGGTGGCAGTCGTACATAGTGGGAGCTGGCATGTGTGTGCATGTGTCTCCTGTTCAGGATCCACCAGATGGGCGCTGACTCTGTACTGACCATTGGACACAGCATGTTCCGTGGAAGGCTTGTGTGTGTGGGATGGTGGCACTGGATGTGCCTCCGTTGGGGGGGCCATGCACAGGGCGGGTACGTCGATGATTGCGCATTGTTGGTCACGGTGGGTGCACCAGCTAAGATGTGTTGCCCTGTGTTCAATTCCTATGTCCGCATGATGATGGACTGTGGATGTGGGCAGACTACACATTGGTCGATGTGCTGTCTATATGCATGTGCCTTCACACCAGGCACAGCTGCCCCTGCACATGTGACCCCTGCTGGACTCGCTGCTGGGTCTGTGGAGCTGATGCACCTTCTGCGCGTGGGGCGGACAGCTCTCCTCACTTCCCTCATTGCGCATGTCATGTCTTTGCCGCAGGTGACATGGATCATGGAGGGCCCACATGTACGCGTGGGTAGGCTACACATGATTGTTCACTGGTCGCCACCCCCAGTCAGTGTTTCGAATGGGAAGGTTGTCGTGCTGGTGGTATGTTCGATGTGGCGGATGGGCGGGCCTAGGTGCGGGCTTACATTCCGGACATGGGGGGGTAGTTGGATTGGCGACTAGTTGCAGTACACACGGGACACGTCTCTTCCTTTCCACATCTGGGTCATCCCTTGTACTAACTGACAGTGATACAGTCATCTTCGCCCCAGCCCTCATGTCCTCCCCTCGCCCCCCAATATGCATGCTCACCTGCGAGGCTAGCGCTTGCACAGGCAGCCCCAAGCTTGCACCAGAGAGGGCAAGGAGTGTATGTGTGGGTCCAGTTGCACGAGTGGGCTGTCTCAGGGTATGATGTGTGGCGGGACGCCGTCCACCTGCGTGGTGCCCCAAATGGAGACCCGGCCTGCATGGACTATGCATCACAGTCTTCGCCTTCCGGATCCGCCACCTGCGACACCCAGTGGCTGTGGCTGCCCTTGCGGCCATGCCGCGTCCGTCTGTGGCTGATGGCCCACACATTCACTCTTTGGCCTCTCTGGGGAGGGCTCGGGGGTGGTGGCGCACGCGCTTGCACTTAGTCGCAATGGCATGTGGCGTGGTTGGTATGATGGGCAATGGATGGGATGGTGCGAGCCACCTCCCGTGACGTCAGTGCTGCTCGTGCTGTGGTGCGTCCCCCTACACTTCCATTTGACTTTTTGCCATGCTGGACGTTGAGGTTCTATTGCCTGCGTGATATGACCAGGAGGAGCGCGAGGAGACCTCTCACACACCATGCTCCACTGCCATCCCGTGCCCTGTATCGCCTGTGCGGATTGACTATGTTGGGGTTACACCTGGTCGACTGGGGCTGTGTGTGCCTTGTCAAGGGGCATGGCGGGGCACAACAGGATCCAGCTCGTCCACAGAGGGTGGGCTGAGGTGCGCCTGGTACCGCTTTGTACGTGTGCCCGGCTGCTGTGCACACACGTGTTCACTCCCCCCCGACAGGTGTCCTCTCACAATGCCCAGGGAAGCGGTGGTGTACTGTTCATGAGCCCTCCCAACATGGCGTGCTCCAACTTGGCATGTGCGCATCTACCCGTCGCACCCACCCACCTGAGCACTGCGTCCATACGACTTCACACGACACATGTGTGTCTTCCACAGTAGTGCTACTCATTTGCGTTGACATCCAATACCAGTGGACTACATGGTCATGTCACGACTGCCGTGTACTTCACATACTCTCATCCTCTCTCATTCGTACTTGTGAAATGAGTCAGCGGAGACAGTTCTGGTTTCAAACATTATATTGAGTCTTCTGTCCTCTGTGATGCAGTATAGTGGACACTACTGGCAGCGGAATACATATTGAGGATATACTGAGCATGATTACAAATGGGATAGGGTGTGGGGTTACATCTGCTTGGCCAAGGCTGTGCTAATGTACATTTACGTATAGCTGCGGAGCTGCGGACTTTGACACAGACGGTATACATGTAGCCTACCAGACCGCTCGGCATCATGGGCACAGTCCATCTCAGTTCCATGTGACAGGTTTGCTGCGGTTGTTCCTCATGCACGCGTGCATGTGAGATGACATCAGGGCATGTGCTTGCGTGCATGCAGCGGCGTGCCACTTGTTGTTGCACTGTGGTGGTTACTGGACATGTCACAGTCACTGGGGTCGTGTTGTTGTTGTATGCACTTGTCGTCCATGCAAAGGTCCTGGTATGGGATTCCCGGGGCGGGGGTGGGAGGGGTGCAGCACCCACAGACTCCAGGCGACCTATTCATGTCCACTGAGCGGTGTGTGTGTCCATGTGCGCTGGATCCATGTCGTGTCCTGGTTGTTCGTGCAGTTCCGTCCATGTGGGTGCGATGCACAGAGCCCATGCCACTGCCTCCCACGATGCATGCGGTGTTCCTGGATGTGATGGGGAACAGTGTGCATGTCCCGGTCATATCCGATGTCATGGCGATGTCGTTGATGGTGTGGTTACAGTTGCCGGTCATTTGGTATGGCTGTTGTGGTGGTGACTGGCCAGTCCGTGCGGAAGCTGAGCATGGGTGCGGGGTTGGACTTCATAGGTCACTCGGGGAACCTGCGTTGTGGTCCGACGTATTTACAGGTTGTCAGGTATGCGATGCCGTCCAGCAGGGCTTCCATGTCATTGGTGGTGTACATGTTTGCCAGCCAATGAAGCGGATGGTGGCTGTCAAGGTGTTGTTCGTAGGTTGTCCCTTGGAGGACCATGATGGGGCATGCTGGGTGACATTCGATGTAGCTGTTCTCGATGATCCGTCGTGTGGAGGCACAGTGGTTCCATTTCAGTGCGCGTGCGATGTTGGCCACATACGCCATGCCCCCATAGGCAGAGCAGGCCCTGTCGTGTGCGTCCAGAGGGAGGAGTAGTGGTAGCAGGTCCGCCTTCAGACATGCCGGGTTGGAGAGGCATATCTCGACGGGATGCTGGTAGGGACACCTCCGACAGTAGAAGACGGGCATGACGCAGCTGAACAATGTGATGCGGTAAGTCAGTCGGTAACTTACGTTCAGCAGGGACAGGAGATCGCATCCCAATGTATGTATCGTGCTGGTTTGGTACAGCTTGAGCTCTTCGGCGTAGTTGGGTAGGTGTGTTGCGGTTGCCATTTCGCAGCGGTGCGTTGTGGTGGCGTGCTCCGGCTGTGTGTGCAGTCTGCAATGTGCACACTCCGGGGTTGCTGTGAGCTCTGTGTAGTCGTGGGGAGACAGGACTTGTGTTCTGTTGGCTTGTTTGGAGGACACGGGCCCTCTTCCCACATGCTTCTCAGACAGTTCAAGGTCAGTGCTGTGTGACTCCTTCCAATTAACTTGCATGTGGCCGACATGGGGGAGTGTTTTCTTCTTTCTTCCCCGTCCGTTGTGTGCTTCTGTGATATGCGCTATCTGCCGTGTGGTCGGTCTCCTCGGCATGCCTGTGTTGGTCTATTCTTGGACAATGGCTGTATTCACCGGCTTCTGTCGTAGGGCTGTGGTTTCGGTGTTGGAATGGAAGGTCATTCAGTGCTGTCTGCTCTCCCTTGTGTGGGCGGCAGCCTGCCTTTCCGCTCTGCGTTGGGCCTTGTGTGTGGATGTAATTCTTGGGCCACCTGTTGTCGGTCCCCAGGCTCTTTGGTGTTCCGTTTCATGTGTCTTGTTCATATGTGCAGGGTGGTATGGGTTTTTCAGTGTGGTACTGGCGTTCCTCTTCCCGAAGGGGCCCTGCTTCTCCTAGTTGGTGTTGCCGCCGCTGTGTGCTTCGCCATGTTTGTTACACTGGGGTGTGTCCTGCTGTTGCGTGACTTCACTGACATGTGTGCGTCGGTTGTGTGGCGTTGGGTGTTGTCCGTGAATTGGGCGTTGGGGACATGTCTGTGGCAGGCCTGTCACGTGTCATGTGCGTTCGGGGTGGGGCTGATGTGTGTGCTGCTTGGTTGTGTCCCTGTGTCTGTGTGCGACGCATGCATGGCGCTGCGGTTGGCCTCTGCGTTGTGCGCATGTGTGGCGGCGTCATCGGCGCTTTGGGGCCGTGACGGGGTGGTTGGTTCCTAGTCCCAGGTGGTGTGTACACATGTGTTCCGCGATGTTAGGATTTGGCCTGTGTGTCATATGTGGATGCAATGGTGGATGTGTAGTGTGCACGCGCTGGTGGGGGGTTGTCCGCTTTTCCGCCCTTGCACTGTGTGCGCTGTTTGCGTGCACTTGTTGTGTGTGTGCCTACCTGCGTCTCCGCGGTACGTTGCGTCCTTGGTGGTGCATCAGCAGAAGCATGGGAAGGGCCTGCAGTGCTGGATTCATGCCCGGGGTGCCGCTTCTTCGTTGTCCGTGCTCTGCGTCCGTGTTTCCGCCTCTCTTTCACGTGCGGTGTCTCTTTGCCGTGGGAGCCGTTTGTTTGCGGCATCGTAATTTATGCGCCGGGCGGGACGTGTTTCGTCGGACGGTGTGTGTCAGTTGTGCTGCGCCGCTACGTGTGCGGGCGCACTTTGATGGCGGACGGTGTTGCTGGCTTGCCGGCGGTGTTTGGCCTGCTTTTCGCATCGTAATTGGGCGGGCGTGTGGACTGCTGCGTGCCGGCGGTAACTGGTGGTTTTTGCATCCGCCAGCACGGCGGTAGTGCTTCCGCCCGCCATCGTAATGGGCCCCTTGGTTACTTTTTTAACCAAAATTATGTTTTACTTGTAACTTGATCTTTTAGTATTCAAGTAGTGTTTTATTTTGTTTTTTATTTTGCATTTTTTAGATGGATCCTCTAGATTATTGGAGTCGTATTGGATGCTCTATTTTTGTCTGGTTTATTTTGCATTTGTTTTGGACTCCTTCTTATGGATACTTTGTTGAGATTGTATTTTTGGATCATCTTTTCACTTTCCAGGACATCAGGTGCGAAATTATGGGGCATATTAGCAAGACCCACGTTAATAATTATCGCCGTTTTAGCGGCAGGAAACTGCCGCTAAAACGGCGATAATGAGCTTGCTAATATGCGTTATGGAATTCAATAGAAGCCCAGGTTAGATGTCCTGCACATCTAACATGGGCTTCTATTGGAATTCTATAACGCATATTAGCAAGCCCATTATCGCCGCTTTAGCGGCAGTTTCCTGCCGCTAAAACAGCGATAATTTTAACGTGGGTCTTGCTAATATGCCCTCAGTTTTATTTTGTTTTTAATGTATTTATGTTAGTGGGCAGGCAGTGTTATTATGTATACCTATGACTTTTTATTGTATTAGGATATGTGTACAGGAAAGAGGAAAATGTTTGGATATTTAAAATATTGCATGCTACTTTGGCATGTATATTTTTAATTTTGAAATATTTATTACAGTAATTTTTAATTATCAATCTGAATATTTGTCTTTTGAATTATATATTTATTCAGAGTGGTACTTTAACATTGTTTTAAAATTATTTAAAAATACATACTAAGGTGTAAGTGTTCAGTTTTAGTGGGGTTAAAATGTATTGTTGTTTGTTGTGGCCCTTAAAGTAGGGTTCTTGCTATTGAGTCTCATATGGTTGGGCTTGGTTGTTGGTAAAGAGTGTTACTTTGCATGCTGAGTTCATGCATTTTTGTTGGTTTGTTTGGAAATGTTTGACTTTTGCAGGTGTTTTTAGGATTGGCAGAGTGTAGGACGGCCCCATTCCAAGTATTCCAATGGAAGGAATTGTGCCACCTATTCACTGTGTTATTTGTCTTTGCTTCTTGCGAAATGGTTCTGTTGTAGACATTCCACCATGAAATGTAATTCTTGTGTTAATGTCTGTGGCCTGACTGGTACAGGTGACCAAACCAAATATCTTCAAAGTAATCAATTAATGATGCCAGTGTTGTTTAACTCATGTTGGTAATAGGGATTCAATAAGCAGTATTTAGTGACTTCTGTTGTAGAGACATTTGTTACAGATATTAGATTTTTAGCATAGTGGAAATTATTGCCTGTTCAAAATCAATGATTATTTTCTGAGTGTTATAGATGTTAGTTTGTTTTGTGTTAGCATTGTATTGTAAGTTGAACTTTGATTGTTACGTAACAGTTCATACACTAATGAGATGTTTGTATTTTGATATAGACCATGTATTGTGTATTTTTAACTGAATGTTGGAGGGCATAACTTAAAAGTACCATCCATTTTTCTTGTGTTACATTGCGTTAAGATTAGTAAATTGTTGTTACTAGCATAAATGATAATTATTTTATCATTATGGTGGATATCACATAATAAAAAGATTTCCTCTTTATGTGGTTAGTAGGTGTTGAGAAATGTCTGTTTTGTCGTATTTTCTAGGCGCAACTAGTGTTTCCCTTGCTGTTCTATGAGTTCAGGCAATTAATCTTTTTAGTTTTGCTATGCCAGGGAGTTGGCCTGTCACCTGTTCAGAAATGTTTAGTATAATATTTTTAGGAATCTTTCCTGTTGGCTCTAATGAACTCATTCTAGCCTCTTTCAGGTCTTGCCAAATATTTCTCACTTCTTTTTCTGTAATATTAGTTGGATGGTTATGTTCCCTAACATTTACTACTATTTTTATTTAAGGTAGCACCACCGTAGCAGGTGTTAGACTAATACTTTGTGCATTCCCAGTATCTCCTTTCTATAAGTACTATACGTTTATGTATTTTGTTGTTTTTGAGTATAAAGTATGAAGTACTTTCAGGCTTGGGGAGGGGGGCATCACCCACACCTATCTATCCCTGGCTGAGGAGCCATAATAAGGATAAAACCAGCCCTGGGTTGTTTCTGTTCCAGGTCAGAGAGGATCTAGCCTGGCAATTCGGACTTCACTGTTCTCACTGGAGCAGGATCAAGACTGATCTGCATCCGGCTGGGTCTAAACTCACGGGTCATGGTGAGCAAAATAACAATATTCTGGGATGTGGGTCCAAGTAATTACCAATGGCTGAGAATTATTTCAAGCATTCCATCCATCACTTTTTTGTATACTTCAATAGACGTGGGTCCTGTGTACACTGTGGCACTGAAGTCAAGCTAAACCTGGCTGATAAAGCTAAAACCGGTCCTGGGTTACTTATGTACCGGTACAGGGAGGACCTGGCCTGTCAGTTTGGACTGGATCGTTCCCATTGGAGCAGGGTCAAGACTGATTTGCATATGGCTTGGTCCAAACTGAGGTGGCATGTTGTCAAAAATAATGATGGACTCGGATGGAGCCCTGTGTAATTTGTAGTGGCTGAGATTAGTTCAAGCATTACATCCATCACTTTTTCATAATCTTCAGCTATGCTGCTGTGGCAGGCCTAGAGTCATGCTTTACACAGTCACTTTAGTGATGACACAATAAGTGCTGCAGTCCACTAGTGACATTTTACTTACAGGTCCAAGGCACACGTTGTACTGTCTACTTTGGACTTATAGGCTAGTGAAATGAGCTAATATGGGATTTTAGACATTTCAGCAAGTTTTTAGGGTTTTGAGCACATGCACTGTGACCTGGTTTACAGGGTCCCAGCGTACAAAAATCAACAACATCAGTTCAAAGTGATTATCCATTAAGAGCCATTTTCTTACATGTACTTAACCTTATTTCTGTTTTTCGAAAGCTTACACTTTTCACATCATTTTTGCTATCTTGAGACTTGACTTGGGGCAGAAGATGCCTTTTGAGAAGTGTGAAACTGATGCCCTGATTACGAGTATGGTGGACCGACCGCCGGACCACTGCTGCGGTGGTACGGAGAACACTGCAAAGTCGGCGGCATCCCAACTGCTGTATTAGGACTCTACCGCTGGGCTGGCGGTATGTCACCGGCAGGGGCACAGTGTTGGCATGCTTCAGCTTATAAAGAGCCTGAAGCACATGCCACCGCAGTGCAGCGCCACTTGCAGATCGGGCGCGCTGTTGCCATGCACCATGTCGTGCATGGCACACAGTGCACACACAACATTGCTGGCGTGGGGGGCACAACGTGTGCCCCCAGCCACAATTCCCAATGGGCTAAAATGTCTTGGGCCCCTGTTTGGGGCCCCTTCCCTGCCCTTCTGCTGACCTTTTCATGGCTAGGTCCCTGCCATGAAAAGATCAGCAGAAAGGCAGGTCGTAATCCCTATGGGGGTGCCAATGCCGGCACCACCTCCATAGACCGCCGCCTTCCCCACCGCCGCCTCCGCAGGATCTGAGATCCTGGCGGTGTAGGTGGTCTTGTGGCGGTCCGAGCACACAGCTTATAATCGGGCGGTTGGACCACCAAGGAGGCGGAGGTCGGACCGCCAATGACCGTACAGTGGTCCCAAGACCGCCATACATTTAAATCAGGGGATGAGTCTGTGCAACAGCCCAAAGCACTGAGCTTACAATAGCCACCAGATAACTTTGGGAACCTGTCTCGGCAAACATTCAGCTGTTATCTCGTGAGACTTTTCTATGCAATTTTCATACAATACAATTTTCCCAAGGATAAGCCAATGCATGCATAATATGGGTAAAACACAAAAGGTTGACAAGGCGGTTTGTAGAGCCTGCACAACATTTAACCTTTTTTGGACACATCACTTTTATATTGTTTCTAAATATTTGACAGTTGTGCAAAATTAGATATGGAGCAACACATTCATTGGGCCAATAGGAATCGTCTTTCTCTTTTTGCATCTGACTATTGAATAGCGCATCTGGGAATTGCTCTCTATAAAGGGAATATAACTGAATTAAAGCAAGGCCAACCGCTCTCGACAGGGAACATTTCCCCCTCTCACAGACATGGCAAGCAGTGGGAGCTGATATGAGACTTTATCATGACTGTTTTGACATTCCAGTCAATGAAATCCAGGGATCGTTTCCCTGCGGTTTATCAATTAGATTGTTAACCCTCCAGCGAGATCTACACTCAAGGAGCAGATCTGTCATCTGGTACCCAAGAAATAATGTCAGCAGCTAAAGAGGAGAAGTTAGGGAGCCTGGATGGTCTGGGAGTAGGAGCAGCATCTCATTTAAGTAGGCTTTTAGAGTTTAGCCTTTCTTACAATGTATAGGTTTAGGAGCAATCTGCAACCAAAGCAACGCATGTAAATAAAACCATCAATGTTCAGCGAGACTAAAGAGAAGTGCTGCACACACAATAGGGATGTAGAAGTACTATATACCCCCTGCAGCCCCGCCTCCCCTACCCCCCTTACTAGCTCCAGAGTCCAGCATCAGCAACTGCAGACTCCGGGGCACTGGCCCAGTGTTCCATCTTATTGGAATGTCCACGAGTGGAACATTCCCAACAGAGACCTAAATGCATATGGTTAGTCTGTGTCATACCTTCAATGAGTGTCATATAATCGATGAGTGTACGATTGACGACACTGAAACTTCCCAGTTGAGTACCAGAATTTGCATCACTCAACACCGTCATGCAAAACCCCATCTCTCAAAAGCGGGAAAAAACAATAGCAGCCTCATTCTGAGCACTGGGTAGTTGTAAAATTAAGTGGCACGAGTATTTGCTACCCCTTTTGCGACAGTCAGTTGAATTAATTTGTGCGCAGTGATTTTTTAATTCAGCTTAAGAAAACTTTGAAAAAAGAAAAAAGATAAATTTAAAGATACAGAGAAATTTTCCATTCAATACATGAAAAATATTTTAATGTTTACAAAATACATATACATTAAACCTTGAAGGAAGAGGAATGGCGCTCAAAGTTCCACCTCATTGGCCAACTTGGAGGAAACTGTGAGCAAAAGAGTCCAGGAAGAGGGAGTGATTGCCTTTGTCACCGTTGGGAATGTTTGGTGTATTATTAAGTATCTTTCCTGATCGAAATCACCGTTCCCACTAACAATAGTCAGGTACAAAAGCCGACTCGATACCGAGAGCAAATATTATTTCCCTGGAAATAGAATGAGGTCAAATGTAGCTCATTCACAAAATCACCGCATTTTTAAGTTCGCCGTGTGCCAAGTTTGAGTCTAGGATTATCAATTTACCGTGTTTATATATATTTATATAAGCAGGATGTCTATTTCAGTAAATGTTAATCAGATGCTTATTTGTTTTCAGCTATTTTGATTTTCAATTTTTTAGGCTATGCGAATGTATTATAGTTTATTATTTTTGTGAAAAGTACTTTCTGGTACCAGTTAGGCAAGCAGATGTGCACGAACCGATGCCAAAAGCAGAAGCAGGCGGATTCAAGGGCTCCTTTGCTCTTTATACGCATGTCAGGAGGACTGCAGTACCTATAGCCTGAGACGGCGCAACCCTTATGCGACAAGAGCTCAAGAATCTATAGAAACGTTAAACTATCAATGAGAAAGTCCAAAACTGTGGGGAAAAAAGCTACTTGACAATTTGTCACTCAACTTCAGCAGAGCTGCGGAGGGAGAGCGCAATGAATTAATGAATAGCAGCAAATCCCCATGACAACATGTTGGTTCATTAAAATTTTATCAGCATTCTTCCGAAGAAAAAGCAGGCCTTCTGTTCTGTGTTGAGATGTTCTATAGAGTGGTGTTCAGCCAACTCACAGTATGCTGTTGCTTCAGAATTAGTGCCTATGGAGAGTGGGCTGGAGAGAGAGGCTGCAGCCCGCATGCTACCCTCCTGGGTGCTGTAATGAAGCACAGCCTGAATTTCAGTGCCATCTATTCCTTAAACATTAATGAAACATTCGCCATTTGCTTTCCTCTGGAATGTGCTAATTAGTAAAAAATTTAAAAACGCCTTAAATGTAATTTTGTTAATATTGTATTAGTGTTCGACCAAAAGCACTGTAGGTAAAACCCTTTAAGTACCGCAGGATGTCACACTATGCAGGCCCTTGTTTTGTGACCTGGCATTCGCTTGGGTGGCTGTCTTATTTGAGATTACACAAGGGGTCTGGTATTTGTGGGTAGTCCTAGAACAGCCATCTCTAGGGGCTGAGGGGAAATCTACACAGGTGAGTTTTGGAATCTGTTCGGCTGCTTCATGTGCTGTAAACACAATACAGCCTCTGAATGCTCGAATTCTCAGAAATCTCTAAGACGAAGTTGGCGGGAAATTTGCAAAAGTGTTACAATTTCGCCAACCTTTATTTGAAAAACTGCATCAGTTTTACAACTCACAGGTGTAGCAAATGGGATCCTCCCAATTAACCCCCTGGATTTTTTTACTTTTTGATGACCCGATTTTGGACTTTTACGTGAGTGAGTCTCGCCAGTGGAGTCTCGCTCCCTTTAAATTCTCTGAAAATGTACTGAGAGTGCTAGCCCAAGTGTCCAGCTTTTAGGATAAGATCCGCTACTGCGCAGCTGGGCGAGGAGGCTCTGGATTGGTCACACATGAACCAGTGAGCATACATGTTGCACATGTGTGCAGGCTGAGTGTATCAGACTACTGTCTAGCTCAGCCCAGTATCTGTGCACAGGTAGACTGTCAAAGAAGGGACCTTTCAGTGATTGGTGCTGAACTGGGGTAGGCTTTATAATGTGAGTGGGCATTCATAGAGTACATCTGCAGTGATTATTGAAAAGTCTGGTTTTTTCAAAGAATTATACATTATGGGTGAAATGTGCAACAATGCATAGTTTCACCCAATTTAGACGTAGAGATGCCGCTGATGCAACCAATATAGGGTAATAATTTATTTATTTATTTAGAAGGTTTTGTATAGCGCGAACAAGACCCTTGTGGGTATCAGAGCGCGTTACAGGGCAAATGTAGGTGACAGAAACATGCATGAAAAGATAATATAAGTTAGACTAATACAAAAGTAGTAACTAATACAGACTAGCAAATATATACAAGGATGTATAAATAGTTCAAGTGAATTTGGCCATGAGAATCGATTTCACTTCTTTTTTGAAAAATGCCGTGGAAGGGTTCTGTCTCGTTTCTGGGGGCAAGGCACTCCAAATCCTGGGAGCCATTCCTGAGAAGGTCCGGTTGTATGTTTTCTTCTTGGTAAATCGTTGTGGTTTCAGTAGAAGATTATAGGAGCTCCTGGTGGGTCTGTTACCACACGAGAGCACCAATTTCTCAGCTAGGTATCTCGGGGTTTTGTGATGTAATGCTTTGTGCGTCATACAAGCGATTTTCAAATTAATTCTGGCCTCGAAAGGTAGCCAGTTGAGGGCACAAAGGGCAGGGGAGATGTGACAGTTTCTTTTGGAGCCTGTGATGAGTCTAGCAGCTGCGTTGATTGAGGCTCTTAGAGGGGCCGTCGTCGATCTGGGAAGGCCGCAGAGAGCGACACTCCCATAATCCACTCTAGGAATTACTAGAGTTTGAACTGCCTGTTTGAAGTCATTTGCGGGCAGGAAGGGTTTGAGTCTTTTCAAGGTGTTCATCTGAAAATTTGCTCCTTTTGTAGAAGCGCTGATGTGTTTCTGCATATTTAGCTTACTGTCCAGAGTTATTCCTAGCGATTTCGCTGAGTCGATAATGAGAGGTTGACCGTTGAGTGCTGTTAGGTGGTTCATCCACTCGAGGATGATGGTCGATTGGTTGGGGGGAGCGATTAAAACGAATTCGGTTTTGAGGGTGTTTAGTTTGAAATGGTTTTTGGCCAGCCAGGTCTGCGTTTTTTGGAGCGTTGAATTGAGAGATTTGATGTCCTCAAGTGAGTGGATCTTTATGTAGAGTTGTGTGTCATCTGCGTACATGTGATAGTGGACATTCCAGGAGCTGAGAAGTTCGGTGAGTGGTTCCATAAACAGGTTGAAAAGTGTAGGTGAGAGGGATGACCCCTGCGGGATAATAACAATAATGTTGCCCCAAGTGCAGATCAAATGTCACTTTGGTGATATTGGCACTCCTTCTGGAATGTGATGATTTTCCAGAATTCTCTGACTCAGCTCATAATTAGATTCCAGGTCCCCCTACTGGGCCAAGGTAATTACTCTGCTGGCCAGCAGAAGGATCAAAGGCCTCTCCATACAATAGGGCCATTTGACAGTGCTTGGACTTGTTCCTGAGAAAGGACTGGGTGGGGATAGAATCTGCATGTGCTAATTACTTTTCACACTGCACCTTGCCTGAGAAGCCTCTCTCCCACAGAAACAAAGGGGAGCAGTCATACCTCTGGAGCCAGTCACAGGAGGGGCTGCTCTTTGAAGCTTTGGAGAGTAGGGCTCAGTCAGCTTTGTCAGTTTGTGGGAGGGCTGAAACTCTCAGAGAAATGTTTTCAACAGACCACTCCTGGTCTTCATAATTGAACTTCCCAGAATGCTGTAGAGGAGGGTAGGAGCAGGGTTGGAATTGTGATTTGTCACCCTAGGATTGGGTATAGGTGCCAACCTTCTCGAACTTTTCACTTCCATTTAAAAATTAAAAAACCCTCAACAAGAAAGAGACCGTAGAATACTTTCTGGACCTGGGAGAGATGTAGAAATATGCAGCTAGAAGGAGAAGCCAGCTGACTCCACTGCACAGATGGATATAAGGACTTTTGGACTCCAGCTGACACCCAGGGGCTAGGAGTGCTTCTCCAGGGTTACTGGTGCTGGACCTCTTATCCCATCTGAGGGACAGTAGAGGGATAGACATGCTGGGTGGGGTGCCTGGATGATTCCCCTGGATCTTCTGTGGATTGCTTCTGTAGATGGGCAACCTCCATCAGGAGTGTGCCATAGACTTGGCTCTTGACATGCAGGTGCAATGCAAGACAGCAAAAGCCATGGTGCTTAGGAAGAGCAGTAGAGAGGGTTCTCCAGGGGCAGGCTGCAGAGGTGTTTATGAAAAAGCACCAGGACAAAGGCAGGTGCCTGGAGCCCAGACAGCGGACAGGCCCAGCATCTGGAGCAAAAGGGCAGGAAGATACGCTGTGAGCTCTCTCTCATTGGAAGAAGGGCAGTGTAAAAATAAGGCTCCACCAGAAAACTAAAATCTGGATGCCAGGAGCCTAAAGAAACCCCTCCTGGTGGCTAGAAGGGCATCCATGAGCAAAACAACATGAAAATTAACTAAATAGTCCCAACGGGCTGGAGAAGTTTGGTTCGACAGTGGCACCAGGTGGGAAGGACAACACATAGTGCTTCTTCTATTTTTATATTTTCCTAAGGCCCAGGGGTCACCACAGTCAAAGTTGGCCTCCAACCTCCAACCATTCTGGATGGGCCTGAGGGCTCCTATTTCTCCGAAAGCCAACACAATGAAAACATAGCACCACTGTGCTCTCAGATTAATCGGGTCCCTGGAGATTCCTAGTTCCCGGGATTGAAAAAGCATTGCTGGGTGCCTTCTCTTGCTCCCTGTGCTCCTGTCTCGAGGGAGCTGGAGGCTCTAAGCACAACTTCCTCTAGCCCAAGCTGATCACAAACAGGAAAGAAAGAGGATACTGGCAGGCCGCGCCCTAAGTGGCTACCGCTCCGCCCTGTGTGCCCTATTGAAAGGGCAGGCCCGTCCGGCACATACAAAATTTAAAAAGATGCAGATGATTAAAAAGTAAATGAAAAGGAAAAGGGATCAGGAGAAGTAGCACAATGCTGATAATAAAATGTGCAAATATTCAGGAAAGGGGCACCCTCATAATCTGCTGGGGTGCAATCCCCACTGGATATTTTCTGTGCTGTGAGGCACCCATGCTGTGCAGGGGCACCACAAATGGTATTGGTGCATGCTCTGGGGGCTGCCAGATGTGCAGCAGACTACCAGGACTATGACCCAAAAGTCACTGTAGGTTTCCTAGGTCATAAGATAAATGAACTGAGGAGGGTGTTCATCCGTTTCCAAACATTCCTGGACCTAGTGCTTTTACACAGAGGTTCTGGAGTGCAGGGAGCCCTGCTGGACGATCCAGAGCTTGCATCATGTGAATAAATAGAATTAAGACACTTGCAAACAGTCTTTTTGATTGGGAAGGCTTTGTTGACAATGATAAAATTGATAATGAAGTGTTATGTGGTTTAAAGAAAGTCATAGTAAGATGGCACAATTTATAGTCATTGTTAGAAATGGGATTTCTGGTTGGCTAGGGCATGCGCCTAAGCCAGGCAGAAACCACCACTCTAGTCAGGGCAAGGGAGTTACACACTGAAGATAACCCCTGCTCACCCCCTTGGTGGCTTGGCATGAGCAGTCAGGCTTATCCCAGAGGCAATGTGTAAAGCGTTGGCGCAACACACACACACACAGCAGCAACACACTAGGCACGCTACAAAAGAAACTCCACACAAGGTTATATAAAAAATAGCCTTTGTATTATCCAAAACACATTAGAATTATAATCACACATATACACTGTGCCAACAGGAACTGGGCAATATTCACAGGGGATTATATACATGACAGGGCCAATCGGGCCACTCTCAGAACCATCACAAGCACAAGTAGTGAAAATATCACAACCAGTAACTACTGGCAAAATACTGTACTGAGCATTATCACTAGCATAAACACGTTATGCAATCTCATTAGGCCTAAACATCATAGCATGACATTTGCATTAGGCATAAACACATTGTGCAGTAGGCATCACATTAGGCATAAACCGTGCACCACAGTAACACTGCAAAAGTGCACACAGCACCTTAGGGCCTTGCGCCCTGTCACCATCACACAAATGACCCCAGGCCAACTGGCCTTTCACTGGGGCTCAAATGCCCTATGTTCAGAAAGTCAGGGCTACCGCCCCTAGGGCCTCCCAGTTAGCCCCTCGGCTTCCAATACCGCGAAATCACTGGTGCGCAAATGCGCTGGGGGAGTGGAGTGCAACTCACCCCTTCCTGGTACTAAAAACAATAGGCCCTCGTCGGTGCAGCTAACCGCAACTGCGGTGCAGCTGTGACCAGCAATAGAGGCACTTGCAACAACTGTGCCTAGGAGCGCCAACACTGCTCAGCGTGAGCCCCACTCACCGGGGCTCTTCTGGGACTCCTGACCACAGGGGGAAGGCACCAACAATGCACCTTGACCAACCCCCCAACAAGCTCACATCTCAGCCCCACTCACCGGGGCTCTTCTCTTCGTCTTTGAAGGCTGCACTCGTGCAGCACAGCCGCTCCCTCCTCACGAGAACCAGGCGGGCAGGGCACAAAGCGAGTCTGCGGCGGCTCCCTCCATGGAAGGTGGCAATGGAGCCCGCACGGCTCTGACTTCCTCTGCCACACGCGGGGCTCCCACTGGCACACGGGGGCCTGCCTTCCTTGCTCCTCTCACTGGCGGCTTCTCTGCGGGTTCACACGAAGGCGGGGTAGGCTCCCACCTCGACCCAGGCTCTTCGGTCTCCTGCACTCATGGGGCTCTCACCGGCACGGGAGCCCCGCTCACCAACAGCAGCACTTCTGCCTCACTTCTGGCTCCGCCCACAGTCAGGCACGGCCGCCTGACTTCCGGTCCTGACCGCGGCGGTGAAGGAACACGAACCCATGCTCGGGCTCATCAAAAGTGCACCAAAATGCAAGGTGGGCTCCCGCCAACAGCGGCATCAATGCGGGGTAGGCTCCAGCCTTTGCATACACCCAAATACGGGGTGGGCTCTCGCTCCTCTGGCAGGCAGCGCAGGGGAAATCCCACAAGCCGGGATTCCCTCACAGCACGTCCCAGCTTCATGCTGCAGGCTCACACGCCCCTTCTCTTCCTGGTAATAAAGAGATAGCGCTCACGAGGCGCTAGGGTTCTCAAATTTCCAGGGGGCACAGCTGGTCCCAGGCAGGCCAGCACACAGGGCCCTCCAGCAAGGAGGCAGTCCCTTGTGCGGTTCCTCCTGGGACCCAGCAGCAGCACGTCTCCGTAAGCACAGGAACAGCACAACTTTTCATGGGGTCACAGCCCCAGTACTTATACACCATTCCTCCTTTGTCTGCCCTTGGCACAGGGCTTGGGGAACCAGCCTGAGCTGGTTCTGGGGGGTTTTGGAGCACTTTGTTGACAAGGCTCCTCTTCCCCTTTGTCAGGTGGGGGCTCGTCATCAGACACACCACAGGGGGGCGGAGCCAGCATTCACCTAGGCAGGCACAGACCTATTCAGGGTCAGGGGACTACTCCTCCCACTACTCCAAATGCAGATGTCCCATTCAGCCTAGCGCTGACTCACCCTGCCCTCCCTGAGCCACACACACCTCACCAGCCCCTGTCACTCCAAAGCCAGACATGCAATCCACATCAGGCAGGCAGACACATTGCACACAGAAATGCCAACTTCTAGAAGTGGCATTTCTAAAATAGTGATAATAAATCTGCGCACACCATTGCGTAGCATTTATTATTACTATTCCAAACATACCAAACTTGACCATGCTGCTCCTCTCATATCAGGAATTACCACTGAAACACTTATCAGGGAATCCCCAATGCATTCCTATGGGAGTGCAGCCTCACAGCTGTGAGAAACAAAAATGGCTGTTTGTCACTACCAGGACATGTCCCGCACTTAAGGTACATGTCCTACCTTTTACCTACAATGCACCCTGCCAATAGGGCTAGCTAGGGCCTACCTTAGGGGTGACTGACATGCAGTAAAAGGGGGGTCACAGACATGGCACACACTTTAGGTGCCACGTCACAGCGGCAGTAACACTGCGCAAACAGGCCCTGCAATGGCAGAGGCCTAAGACAGGTTTGAAAGGCTACTTCGGTGGGTGGCGCAATCAGCGCTGCAAGCCCACCAGTAGCATTTAATTTACTGGCCCTGGGTATCTGATATACCACTTTACAAGGGACTGACAGGTAAATTAAATATGCCAAACAGGTGTAGACCAATCTTACCATGTTTACCACAGAGAGCACACGCACTTTACACTGAACAGCAGTGCTAAAGTGCCCAGAGTCCTAGAACCACCAACACCATGTCAGAAAAAAGGCTAGGAGGAAGGCAAAAAGTTCAGGGATGACCCTGCAAAAAGGGCTAAGTCCAACAGTCATTTTAATGACTTTGCATTTGTTTTGTATGACACATTTCTGCTTTTTATTTTTTTGTCAATATTTCTTTATTAACAGGTTTATTATGGTGCAATATATACAGTTCATGTATGAAGGCATACAAAATATAATGCCAGTTGTACAACGTGGGTCATTTGCAAAAACTCAAACGTGCAACCTGCTGATTAGATCTACGAGCATCTTTGTTTGATCTAGAAGATATTAAATGTTCTGTTCGTGAGCAGCTGTAATTGCCATATCTCACATCTAGTCATTGTATGTAGGATGAGTGCATTGCTTCCATCTATGAAGGATAGCCACCTTGGCTACAGCTAAAGCTGTATCAATGCATATGTCTAGTCAGATCCAAAATGCAGATAGTGTCAAGTAGGAAGATAAGTTTCACTGTAGGAGGCAGTCGACGGTCGTTAGTGATGTTCATGTTAGCAAGTACCTTACACCAATATTGCTGGAGGAATGGGCAGGTCAATAACAGAAGGAGATTGTCCCCGTCTTGATGTCAGCATCTCCAACAATCTACCATGTGAGCTAGGTTGGCCTGATGCAAACTCTTGGTGCTCTAGTGCCAGTCATGCAATAGCTTGTAGAAGCTGAGTTTGAGCCGGGCCTCTCTGTAATACCATTCAACAAGCTCCATCCAATCCATATCTGATTAGCTTTGCCAAGTATGGACTGTCATTTATCACTCAGGTAGGATCTGAGAGACCGAGATTGGTGTCCTTCCATCAAGACTTTATACAATCCAGAGACCATTCCTGGAAAAGAGCTCTGTTTTCGAAGGTAGTCAAGGTCAGCCAACTGCAGAAGGGGACTGGATAATGAAGCAAGCAATGGCTGTTAACAGTGGCATTGTTGCGTATACTGGCTATAGTTAAGTCAATTAAAAACTTTGGAATGAGTCCTGGCGAACCCTGGTTCTCGCCCAAACTTAGGGAACTGAAAAGGAATTGTAGGAAGCAAGAAAGAGCCTGGAGGAGTAATTACTCTGCAAAATGAGAAAGAGAAATACAAACAATTAATTCAGATTTATAAAAAATGAGATCAAGAATGAAAAAAACTAAATTCTCTACAGAAAGAATCAACAGGGCGAAAAATAAGAGTCGAGAACTATTTAAAAAGGTTCAGGCTCTTGCATCTGCACCAGCTAGTAGTTCTAGAGTACCCAGCCAAAAATTCTGCAATAATTTGGCAGAATTTTTCAAAGACAAAGTTGAGGCAATTTACAAGGAATTCGATACTACTACTATAAACCTTAGTTCCCCCTGTGTAGGAGGTGAATGAAAAATGTCCTAGCTTTCGTAACGGAAAGGTTCAATTCTATTAAGGACACGGAGGCGATGATTAGGCTTATCTTTCCTCGTTTATTTTAACAGCAGCCATTTAAAATAAACAAACACAACAACGAAGACTTCATATCCCATGAAGCTTCAGAAATACAACATTCCAGAACATGGAGTCTCTATCCATTCAGACGTCTCCTGGCTCCATAACTGCCAACGAGTCCTGTAGCGCTTCCTCTTTCTTCCTGCGATAAAGCCGACTGTGGAAGATCTTTACTCCTGTTTCGACATCTCCGAACCTATGGATAAAGAAGGAATTGTAATCTGCGCGCAGGAAAACTATTTCATACACCTTAAAACAGAGCCTTAAAAGCAGGAAAATGCTTTACTTACATCATTACGTTCATCTCACAACCTGGGTGGGTTTAGAATTATTCTAAGGGGGGCTAATCCTCTCCTTCGTGTCCTTAATAGAATTGAAACTTTCTGTTACGAAAGCTAGGACATTTTTCATTCTATGTCAGGACACGGAGGCGAGGATTAGGCTAGTTCAAAGCTTATCCACCACTAGGGCCGCAATAGAGGAGACTGGTTTAAAGTAAAACCTTTTAAAGGTGGAATCTGATGACCAGTCAGCCGAGGTCAGCCAACTGCAGAAGGGGACTGAATAATGAAGCAAGCAATGGCTGTTAACAGTGGCATTGTTGCGTATACTGGCTATAGTTAAGCCAATTAAAAACTTTGGAATGAGTCCGGGCGAACCCTGGTACTCGCCCAAACTTAAGGAACTGAAAAGGAATTGTAGGAAGCAAGAAAGAGCCTGGAGGAGTAATTACTCTGCAAAATGAGGAAGAGAAATACAAACAATTAATTCAGATTTATAAAAAATGAGATCAAGAATGAAAAAAACTAAATTCTCTACAGAAAGAATCAACAGGGCGAAAAATAAGAGTCGAGAACTATTTAAAAAGGTTCAGGCTCTTGCATCTGCACCAGCTAGTAGTTCTAGAGTACCCAGCCAAAATTTCTGCAATAATTTGGCAGAATTTTTCAAAGACAAAGTTGAGGCAATTTACAAGGAATTCGATACTACTACTATAAACCTTAGTTCCCCCTGTGTAGGAGGTGAATGAAAAATGTCCTAGCTTTCGTAACGGAAAGGTTCAATTCTATTAAGGACATGGAGGCGAGGATTAGGCTTATCTTTCCTCGCTTATTTTAACAGCAGCCATTTAAAATAAACAAACACAACAACGAAGACTTCATATCCCATGAAGCTTCAGAAATACAACATTCCAGAACATGGAGTCTCTATCCAATCAGACGTCTCCTGGCTCCATAACTGCCAACGAGTCCTGTAGCGCTTCCTCTTTCTTCCTGCGATAAAGCCGACTGTGGAAGATCTTTACTCCTGTTTCGACGTCTCCGAACCTATGGATAAAGAAGGAGTTGTAATCTACGTGCAGGAAAACTATTTCATACACCTTAAAACAGAGCCTTAAAAGCAGGAAAATGCTTTACTTACATCATTACGTTCATCTCACAACCCGGGTGGGTTTAGAATTATTCTAAGGGGACTAATCCTCTCCTTCGTGTCCTTAATAGAATTGAAACTTTCTGTTACGAAAGCTAGGACATTTTTCATTCTATGTCAGGACACGGGCGCGAGTATTAGGCTAGTTCAAAGCTTATCCACCACTAAGGCCGCAATAGAGGAGACTGGTTTAAAGTAAAACCTTTCAAAGGTGGAATCTGATGACCAGTCAGCCGCATTCAGGATGTCCTCTAAATGGGCACCTAGCGCGAAAGCTTTCGAGGCCATCGCGCCCCTGGCAGAGTGCGCACCGAACACCTTCGTGTCAATGTCAGCCTCGACCATCATCCAGCAAACCCATCTTGCGATGGTTGGGGAAGACACTGCCCTAAAGGGTTTTCATAGAGCAATAAGCAGTTGGCGCTCCCCATGCGGGCGTAGCTCTTCCGTCATGCTTTCGTAAGCTTTGATACATCTGACCACACAGAGCTTGGGAACCTCTGGAAAGGCTGGGTAGGAAATGACCCATGAATGACACTTAGTTCTCCGCGAAATATGGAAGGTAACTTCATCTGGAGTAAAGGATCTCCCCGAAATATCCAGGGCCCTGACATCCGAGACTCTCCGGCAAGACACCAGGCACAACAACATGGCCAATTTGGCCGACAGCTGCTTACGCGAAAGGTATTTGTTACTAGGCCAAGTGGAAAACAGGTTCAGGACCTTATTAACATCCCAGAGGACCGAGTACCTCGGTTCCGGAGCAAGGTAAAGGCGGATGCCCTGCAGTAGTTTCGTCACTAATGGGTGTTCCCCCACCGGATGGCCAGCTACAGACGCGTGGCCAGCTGAAATAGCGGAACGGAAGGTATTGACCGTCCTGTAGGCTAAGCCCTCAGAAGCCAGTTGGGCCAGAAAATTCAGGACGTGGACAACGTCTGCCCCCATGGGATCCAGACTCTGTTGCAAGCACCAACCCATCCATCGAGACCAGGCTGACCGATACCGTTTAATGGTGCCGTCCGACCAGGCTCTTGAGAGGATCTCAGCAGCTTCTTCTGAAATTCCCGGGACCATCAATCGATCCCGGTAATCCGCCATGCCATAAGTGGAAGTGAGTCGCTCATGATCAGAGGGTGAGGACTGCCCGCAGGATCGCTCAGGAGATGAGGGAGTGGGCGTAGACGGATTGGAGAATCCCAAGAAAGTTCCATCAGAACTGGAAACCAAACTTGGGCTCTCCCGACCGGGGTGATCACTACCAGCTCCGCCTTCTGTCGCTCGACTTGTGTCGTGAGCCGCATGATCAAGGCAAAGGGGGGAAAGGCGTAGCCCTGTTCCGACCCCCAATCCTGAAGGAACGCATCCGTGGCTGTCGCCCCCGGGTCCGGTCTCCAACTGAAGTACCGGGGAAGCTGATGGTCCAGGCATGATGCAAAAAGGTCGATCGAGAACAGTCCCCACAGATCCTGTAGGGCCCAAAACATTGGAGGAAAAAGTTTTCATAGGCTCGAGTCCCGGAGATGGCGGGACTGCCAGTTCTCTACCTGGTTGGACACCCCCGGAAGATGCTCCGCTGTCACTGAGACCTGGTGTGACAGACAATACTCCCAGAACTCCTTGGCTAGGTCCGCCAGGGCTTTGGAGGAAGTCCCGCCCAGGTGGTTTATGTAACGGACTGCCGCCACATTGTCCATTTTCAGGAGGACGCAGGATTGAGCTCTGTCCTTGGTCCAACAGCGAACTGCAAAGGACCCTGCCATCAACTCGAGGCAGTTGATGTGCAACACTCGCTCCTCGGCGGACCACCTTCCGCCAGTGGTGAACTCTCCACATCGCGCCCCACAACCGGAACCGCTGGCGTCTGACTCGATCACCAAATCCGGAAGGGCTCCGAAAATGGCGCGGCCGTTCCACGCTTCCATGTGAGAGAGCCACCAATTTAGCTCCTCTTTCGCCTCCTCGGAAAGCGGAACCTGCTGGGCGTAAGTCAAGCCCCTGCATAAGTGAGACGCTTTGAGTCTCTGTAGGGCCCGAAAATGCAAAGGACCCGGAAAAATGGCTTGGATGGAGGCTGACAGTAACCCCACCACCCTGGCAATGCTGCGCAGAGAGGTCTGGAGTCTCCGTAGGATTTGCCGAATATCGTGGCGGATCTTCGCCATTTTTTGGGACGGGAGGCTTAAGGTCGCCTCCACGGTATTTATCACGAAACCCAGGAACGTGATCGATTGCGCGGGAAGGAGGCAAGACTTCGCCTGATTGATAATGAATCCCAGAGATTGGAGGAGATCTATTGCCGATCCCAACTGTTGGGATAGAATCTGGGGGCACTGAGCCATGAAAAGCATATCGTCCAGGTATATGATCATCCTGATCCCTTGCGACCTCAACCTCTCCACCACCGGGTGCAAGATCTTGGTGAAGCACCACGGCGCAGATGACAGGCCAAAAGGAAGAGAGGTGAACTCGAAAGTTTGGCCTTGCCACTGGAACTGGAGGAAACGACGGTGAGGAGGAAAAATAGGCACCGTCAGGTAAGCATCCTTCAGGTCTAAGCGGACCATTCAATCGTTGGGGCGCAGAAGGTCGCGGAGTAGGTGGATACCCTCCATCTTGAAATGGCGGTACACTAACCACTCGTTGAACTCTCTGAGATTTATGACAGGTCACTGACCTCCGTCCTGCTTCTGTACCAGGAGCAGGTTGCTCAGGAAACCCCTGGGATGAGGGGCAGAACGGCAGATTGCTTGTTTGTCCAGGAGATCCGGGACTTCCTGCTGAACCAAAGCGGCTTCTTTGCCGGAGAACCCTATAGGGACTGGAGGAGAGACTTGGACCGGGGAGCCATAGAACTCCACCAAGAAACCTTGCACCGACTGTAACACCCAGGCATCGGTCGTAAGGGAACGCCAATTGTCCAGAAACAGCGCCAGCCGGCCCTCCAAAGCTCGACAAGAGATAAGACCAGAACTTACCGTGAGCTGGGGGAGCTCCGCCACCACGGGCTCCGTTCCGCTGGCCTCTGCGCCGGGAGCGGCCCCTGGTGGGATAGAAGCCTCCAAAGCGGGAGGAGTCCTACCACTGTCCTCTTTGCGACTGCTGGCGCCTGCCGGAGGCTGCCTGCGATGAGTGGCCAGCTGAGGGCCCCCTAACACTGCCGGCCCCGCCAAAAACCCGAGCGTTAAAAATCCGCTTAACCGTGGACTGGGCCTTGCCCAGCGAGTTGAAGTTGGAGACAAACTTGCTGAGCTCCTTCACAAAAGGGTCTCCAAAGAGACCCCACTAGGCCACCTGACCTGCTTCAGAAGTGGCTAACTCGCCCAGCTTTGGGTCCAGTTTGATAAGTAGCGATCTGCGCCTCTCAGTGGAGATGGCACAGATTGCATTACCGAGAAAAATAATGGCTCGCTGAGCCCAACTGGACAAGACCTCCAGGGGAATAAGGCCTACCGACGCCTTGGCGTCCTCAGCCATGTCGAATATTTTCACCAACGGGCCCGTGACATCCAGGAGCTTGTCCTGGCATGCCCGCCAGGACCTGTCAATGCCCTTTTTGGGGTCTTTAATATACTTCGTCAGGAACATCGCCATCCTGTAAGTGTAAGTGCAACCTTACCTTCAAGGGAAGGGCGAGGGCACTCGACCTGAGGCGGGAATGGACCTCCTGGTCCAGGGGTTTCTGCAGCCGACTCGCCACATACTTGGCTACCTTTTCACAAGGGGCCCATTCTGATGATCTCAAGGCCTGCTGGGGGCCTCGCGCCAGTGAAGGAGCAGGGTGCCAAGACTGGCTATGGTCGGAATCTCTGTCCGAACCACCCTGGGAGTCATCTAAGGGCTGTGGTGATGCCACTGCTACCCGCCCCCCTGGGGGAGGGACTTCCTGAGGGACCGAGGCCAAAGGCGCGGGCGGCGACTTGGTATCCAAGAACGCCTGCTTTAATCTGGCGAACGCATCCACATCCACCCCTTCTGAATGCGGGCGCTTGCGCAGTTTCTCAGAGGGGAGTGTGGCGGCCTGCTCTGGGGGTCGAGGGTCCGAGGGCCCTGGAAGCTCTTCCCTCTCGTGTAGGGGTTGTAGGCACTTCTGCGCCAGGTCCATTAATCTCCTCTCCAGAGGGGCCACCACCTCTGAGACTGCCCTGACTATGGAGGTGTCAACCGCATCACAAAAGTCATCCGTGATCGGGAAATACTGTGCCTCCTCACCCTTCTTGTAATAGTCGTCAAATTCCTCCAGGACCAACGGTGTCCTGAAGAAATGGAGGACAAGAGGTGAGTATCAGGTAAGTAAGGTGTTCACCCACCAGGTCAGAGGGCTACTTAAAATGGGTGGGAGCAACCGGGTTAATGGTCCCTGACTAGGAAGTGTTCAATGTTAGTAGGGGTGAGAATGGGCTGGGGACACCCACTGAGTCACAGCCAGCACTAAGGGTGAGAATGGAGCTGGGGACACCCACTGAATCACAAACAATAGCCCACTAGGGCTGACAGGAGAGTCGCTCCTCACAGACAAAACCAAATGCCCTTAGAGTCACACGGGCAAACAGAAATTTATGCCTAGGTCAGTCTGCACTAGCAGGCTACCTGCTGCTCCTACCCCCACAAGGGGTGTTCACAACTCCAGACGGGCCAGGGGGCTTAGCAGACGCGGACGGGGGCGCTTGGCGAAAGCCATAAACTGACGCGACCTCCGTCTGCACCCGTCAAACTAAGAGCATCTAGTCTACACGAAGAGGCGCACACCCTCTGGCGGCCGGCGGACTGCCGCGCCCTCACACCGGCAAACGAAATTGACAAAGGCGGCCGCGTAGAAGCGGAAAACCGTTCCCGCCGCTGCGGAAGAAGCTGAGGCTTCTAATTACACAAAAAGCATACAATATTCAAATAAGTAAATAAATAAATCACGACAAAGGTGCCAGATACAACAGCCACAAGCAATCCCCAAACCCTTGAGGAAGTGAAGCACTTAACTGACACCGAAGCTGCAGCAGCGAAGAAAGAGGAAGCGCTGCAGGACTCGCTGGCAGTTATGGAGCCAGAAGACGTCTGATTGGATAGAGACTCCATGTTCTGGAATGTTGTTTTTCTGAAGCTTCATGGGATATGAAGTCTTCGTTGTTGTGTTTGTTTATTTAAAATGGCTGCTGTTGAAATAAACGAGAAAAGATAAGCTTAATCCTCGCCTCCGTGTCCTGACATAGAATTGGAAATCTCTATTCACTCAAAGCTCCTCACATTCCCTTCTCTTTACAGTGAGAGAGTACTGGATCTGGTTAAACAAACCAAATCGGGTCCTCTTTTTTACCACTGCTTAAAAAACGCCTACGTTAGATTACAATGAGGAGAAAAACTATTGTTCCATATCTCATCTTCCCTTTCCTATAAAAGTATTAGAAAAACGTATGAACAGAGCGTTATTTGAATATCTTGATCAGAACGAGTTTCTGGAAGGAGCCTAATTTGGCTTCCCAAAGGCTCACAGTACTGAATCAGCGCTGGTGGTAGCCACAGAGAAAATATGAGATATTTTGAATACTGGAGGCAAGGTTTCAGTGGTCTTATTAGACCTATCTGCAGCCCTTGAAACTGTGAGCCACTCAATTATTGTGCAAAGACTAAAGGAAATTGGAATTGGTGGACTAGCCCATGATTTCTTGCACTCGTTTCTCTAGGAAAGAGAGAAAACGGTTAGGTTAGGAAACTTTGAGCCCGATTCCGATGTCGGACGGACCGGAGTCCGTCCGACATCGGCCAGGAACTGTAACAGACCGACCTCCTGTCGTTGGTTACAGACCTGCAAGTAGGATGCGACCGAACCCTGTTCGGTCAGAATGCTATACTTAACAATGAGAGCACGCATTCTGAACGGAATGCATGCTCGCATTGTTAACTGCAGAGGTGCAGTTCATCCCTGCACCCGGTGGCAGGCACCTCAAGGTGCCTGCCACCGGGTGCACGGACCAACAGGGGGGCACCATAGGTGCCCCCTAGGCCTCCATTCGGCGGCCTCGCACCCATGGGGGCCCTACTGGGGGCCCCCAAAGACAGTTTCCCACTGCCTTTTTGTGCCGGAAAGACTGGCACAAAAAGGCAGTGGGAAACTGCCATCGTACTCCCTCAGCCGGAAAGAGGCGGCCGGGGGAGTACTGAAGGTTTCCGGATGGCGGACGGGCTCTCCAAGCCCGTCATAAGCCATCCGGAAAACCGAGTCGGATTCTTTTCCGACCGAGCCCATCAGAATGGCTCGGTCGGAAAGGAATCCGAACTGCACATTTGGAAGCGGGCAGGAATGGCTCCGACCGGCCCTTCCTGCCCGCATCGGAATCGGCCCCTTTGTCTCCAATCCTTTTTTCTTACCATGCGGCGTTCCACAAGGATCATCACTTAGTCCTACTTTATTTAACAATTATGTAGCACCTCTTGCAAGACTTATAAGATCTTTTGGCTTTTTTACCATCTCTTACGACGAGGACACGCAGATTGTTGTGCCGATTAAGAGTAACAATTAGAATGCAGCGCAAAGATTTAATAACTGTATGCGAGCTATGGTCAGCTGGATGAGCAAACATTGTCTCGGGTTGAATTCGTATAAAACTGAAGTACTTCTTATTGAGAGGGACACTTCTTTCTGGAATGACAGATAATGACCACAGAATATAGGATCTCTTCCTACTCCAGTCTCCAAGGTTAGAAATCTGGGTATAATTTTTTACGGTTCACTGATGAAATATCGATGTAAAAAATATCGATGACAAAAATATCACAGTAAAAATATAGAATACAAAAATATCGACTCCCTATACTTAAACAGGTAAGTACAAAAATATCGAAACAAAAATATCGATGTAAAAGATATAGATGTAAAAAATATCGATTTTTACATATATATAAAATAAAATACAATATATTAAATATTAATATGTTTAACAAAACAATTTAAATTTAATATACATTTTAACTAAATATTACAAATAAACTTAATTATAAAAAATATAAACACACAAACAATAATTTATTCATATACATATATTTACTTAAAAATATTTTTATTAACAATTATCTTTATTGAATTTGTAAACTTTTAAATTATATAAAAATAAAATTAATAATTATATCAATAGTTAAAATGTTAAAATACAATTTAATAAGTAATTCAAACATTTCAAAATTACAACGTACATTTCACAGTACAATAAATACAACACTAGAGAAAATGTTGGATAGCAGAGGGGTAAAAATTACTATTCCAACTCCAAAGAGTGCAACAGTAGGGAAAATTTAGGATAGCGGAGAGGTAAAAATTACTCTTCCCACTCCAGTGAGTGCAACAGTAGGGAAAGTGTTGGATAGCGGAGGGGTAAAAGTTACTATTCCCACTCCAGTGAATGCAACAGTAGGGAAAGTGTTTGATAGCGGGGGGTAAAACTTACTATTCCCACTCCAGTGAGTGCAACAGTAGGGAAAGTATTGGATAGCGGAGGAGTAAAAATTACTATTCCAACTCCAAAGAGTGCAACAGTAGGGAAAGTGTTGGATAGCGGAGCAGTAAAAGTTACTATTCCCACTCCAGTGAGTGCAACAGTAGAGAAAGCGCTGGATAGCGGAAGGGAAAAAATTACTATTCCCACTCCAGTAAGTGCAACAGTAGGGAAAGTGTTTGATAGCGGAGGGGTAAAACTTACTACTCCCAATCCAGTGAGTGCAACAGTAGGGAAAGTATTGGATAGCGGAGGGGTAAAAATTACTATTCCAACTCCAAAGAGTGCAACAGTATGAAAATGTTGGATAGCGGAGGGGTAAAAATTACTATTCCCACTCCAGTGAGTGCAACAGTAGGGAAAGTGTTGGACAGTGAGGGGTAAAAGTTACTATTCCCACTCCAGTGAGTATAACAGTAGAGAAAGTGCTGGATAGCGGAAGGGAAAAAATTATTATTCCCACTCCAGTAAGTGCAACAGTAGGGAAAGTGCTGGATAGCGGAGGTGTAAAATTTACTATTCCAACTCCAAAGAATGCAACAGTAGGGAAAATGTTGGATAGCGGAGAAGTAAAAATGACTATTACCACTCCAGTGAGTGCAACAGTAGGGAAAGTGTTGGATAGCGGAGGGGTAAAAGTTACTATTCCCCCATCCAGTGAATGCAACAGTAGGGAAAGTGTTGGCTAGTGGAGGGGTAAAAGTTACTATTACCACTCCAGTGAGTGCAACAGTAAGGAAAGTGTTGGATAGCAGATAAACAAAAATTGATATTAACAATTAAAAAATTGAAACATTTTAATTAATCATAAAAATAAATAAACAATATGTAAAAATATAATATTAAATATATTAAACATTAACATTAAATATATTCATTACATATAACAAAAAGGAACAACAATTATGTAAAATAAATAAATATATAAATTTATAAACAATATATATTTAAAAGAAGCAAATATTAACAAACAAAAAACATTTAAAACATAAATGTATTTATTTTATTTCCTACCCTATAACACCACATCATCAAAAAAAATGTAACTTTTTCATTTACATTTATTTTCGTAATTAACATAATTAATAATGATTTTATTAATTATTATTAATAAAAAGATTAAGAAACATTCATTGAATACACATTCTTTAACACTATAATAAGCACAACACACACCTAAAATAAAGTACACAATTACCATATTTATTTACTAATTAATTAATTTTTATTAATTAACAACTCATTATTAATTCATAAATTAAAAATAAATTACTTCCCACCCTTCCCATCATTTACACCTACAAACACCACACCAGAACACACACCTAAAATTAATTTCCTTAATTACCATAATTAATTACTAATTAATTAATTCAAAATATTTAACAACTAATTATTAATTTATCAATTAAAAATAAATTACTTCCCACTCTTCTCACCATTTTCACCTATAAACACCCCAACACACACCTAAAAATAATTACACAATTAACATAATTATTTGCCAATTAATTAATTAAAATTAATTAACAACTAATTATTAAATCATTAATAAAAAATTAATTTACACATTTAACACATCTCAATTCAACCAATATTAATAAATAAAAATCAATCAATAAATTTACTATAATTAAATTACTTCCCACCCTATTCCCCTATAAACCCACAACCCGCTACAGTACTAAAAACGCAAAATTCAAATTTAAAAAAATAATAACTACTAGAAATAATCAATTAACCTAATATATTTAAATTACTTCCCACCCTATTCCCCTATAAACCCACAACCCGCTACGGAACTAAAAATGCAAAATTCAAACAAAAAATATTAAATAACGACAAAAAATTTAACGCATATAATAAAAATACAAACTATTCTTATACAAAAATACATGCATCACAAACATATAAAATATATACTAAAATACATAACATTAATAAAAAAAACGAAATATTTAACATCTATATTTTTGCAAACGATATTAAACATTTCAATATGTTTTACATCGATATTAAATACACAAAATCAATATTCTGCACCACGATATTTTTTCTTTCGATATTCTTGACCAACTATATTTTTACCACGATATTTGTGCACATCGATATTTTTACATCGATATTCTGGCTGTGCACCATTTTTTACTCTAAACTTACCTTTTTCTGAACAAAATAACAAGCTCAGCTCAAATTGCTTCTATCAGCTAGAAATACTAATACTTTTCCCATCAGAACTGCAGAAAAGCTTTGTTATTTCTTATTTAGACTAGATTATTACAATCTCCTGTACTTGGGCATGCAACAAGGCTCCCTCAAAAAATTGCAGAGGGTGCAGAATTCATCCGTCAGGCTTATTAAAAACATCAAAAAATGTGATTCTGTTTCTAAGGCCTTGGAGGAGCTTCATCAGCTCCCTGTGAAGAAGAGAGTAGCATTTAAAGCATTTTACACTTCTCATAAGGCACTCCATGGCTTTGGCCCAGACTACTTTAAGAATAAATTATCTTGTTATATCCCTGGAAGATGCCTATGCTCTGCCACCTCCAGAACAGTAAGGGTTGAGAGAATTTACACCACCTCATGGGGTGGTAGACGCTTTGTCCATTCGACTTGCAATCTTTGGAACATGCTTCATGAGCATTTGAGAAATCAAACAAATTTGCTGATCTTTCAAAAACAGCTCAAAACTTAGCTTTTCCAATGTTCCAAGTAGTTGTATTTCTCCCTTAACCATGGTGTCCTCCTCTGTGCAGACGCTAGTGCCAAGACACCTTCGGGCATCTGATCTGATTATCTGGAGTCTAATAACCTCCTCCATTCCAGCCACTCAGGTTTCAGACCAAATCAAGCATCGAAACAGATCTTATCTGGATAGAGGCGGCAAGGCTGTACAGATCCTATTTGATTTGTCAGAAGTTTTCGACACTTCAATACTTTTAAGCTGCCTTCAGGAAATTGGGTTGCAGGTTTTGTCTCTGAGCTCATTGGGCTCTTTCCTGGGGGTAGAGGACAAGAGGACCTCCACCCCCTTTGGCATCAGGTAATAAGGTCATAAAAGTAGGGGTCCCTCAAGGCTCGGCCCTAAGTCCCACCTTGTTTAAGATCTACCTTACCCCTCTTTCCTATCTGGTTGAATCTTTTGGAGCCAAGATTGTATAATATGCGTATGACACGCAGCTGCTCTTGTCCTCTGAGAAAGGTGGAGACTTTGCTCCTGACTCAATCAGGCTCTGCTTATATCATCCTGAAATTGACATGTTTGGTGCCTTACTCAGTGAGTCTCAAATATTAATCACCTTTGTTTAGTCCGTGTTTGAACCTTGTATTTTAACATTGGTTGTTTTTTGCAAATATGTATAACTTTATGGTTATGTATTTATTGTGTATTCAGACAGAATATCGAGATGGAAATGTCGACTTACACAATTATCGAGTTGGAAATATCGTGACACAGAAATATCGACAGCAAGAATATCGTGGTCAAGAATATCGAATTTAAGGTAAGAAATATTGTTTTCAAAAATATAGAAGTCATTAATATCGTTTGCAAAAATAGAGGGGCCTATTAGGAAATCGGGCGGATCGCCACCGCCGGGCCGGCAGTGGCGATCCGCCCGCCAAATGTCCTGTTTCAGCCCCCACCATATTAGTATGGCGAGGGGTACCGTGGTGGACGGAAAGTCCGTCCGCCGCTTTCCGCCGGTCGGATTGCCGGCCGGGCGGAAAAGGCAGACAATATGGTGGCGGTGCCTTGCAGGCACTGCCATCCATATTATGATGTGTGCGGTGGGTATGCCTTTCCATGGCGGAGACTCCGCCATGGAAAGGCATATGGTAAATCACATTGGGGGCCCGTTGTAGGCCCCCGGGGTGGTTGGGGGGGTGGGTGGGCAATGAAGGGGGGTACCATGGGTACACCCCAAGTGCAGCCACCCACCCCCCTTCATTGCCACGCACAAGGTGGCAGGCACCGCGCAGTGCCTGTCACGTTGTGCATGGCAATGCACAACATGCCACTTTAGCATTGCGGCGGGTGCTGCTTACAGCACCGCCCGCCGCAATGTTAAAGTCCAGAATGCGCCCGCCAGTGTGGCGGGCACATCCTAATTGGCCTTGGGGGACCGCCGCACCTCTGGCGGTCGGTCCCGTTTACCGTTATGGTGGTGGGCGGACAAAGTCCGCCCGCCATCGTAATAGGCCCTATAGTTGTGTAAAATATCGATTTTTAAATTAGTGTTATGTATTTTAGTTTATTTTTTAAATGTATGTGATGTATGTTTTTGTATAAGATTGTTTATGTTTTTTAATATATGTGTTCAATTTTTAGTAGTTATCAATTTTATTTTACGTAAATTTTGTGTTTTTTAGTTCCGTAGCAGGTTGTGGGTTTATAGGGGAATAGGGTGGGAAGTAATTTAATTATAATAAATTAATAATTATTTTTTATTTTTTAATATTTATTTATTTGAGAATTTATAGTGTTAGTTGTGGGAAGTAATTTATTTGTAATTAAATATTAATTGGTTGTTAATTAAAATTAATTAATTAATTGGTAATTAATTATGGTAATTGTGTAATTTGTTTTTAGGTGCGGGTTGTGGGGCTGACAGGGGTATAGGGTGGGAAGTAATGTATGTTTAATTAATTAATAATTCGTTGATCATTAATATTAATTATTTAATTGATATTTAATTAGGGTATTTGTTTATTTTTTTGTGTGTGGGTTTTACTGTTATAGGGGTTCAGTATGGGGAGTAAATTAATTTTACTTACTTTATAATTAGTTGTTAAGTATAATTAGTTTTTTAATTGAAAATAAATTTTAATTTTGTAATTAATTTTTTTGCAGTTTAATTTTAGCTGTGGGTATTATAGAGGTAAAGTGTGGGCAGTCAATTAATTTTTATGAGTTTTAATTTGTTTTAATTATTAATATTTCTTTAATTGGTAATTAATTATGTTAATTGAGGAAGTACATTTAGAAAAAATAGATGTGGGTTGTGAATTGTGTGGTGTTATTGGGTGGGAAATAAAAAAGTAAATTTATGTAATAATTAATGTTTTTATTTCTAAATAATTTCTAATTAAAAATATTTATTTGTTTGGAAATTACTTTTTATTTTATTTAATATAATATTTGTAGGTATTTGTCATATGATTTTACATTATAATATGTTTTTTAAAACATTTTTAATATTAAATATATTTGTATTTAAATTTTTAACATATTTATATATTTTTTATTTATTTTGTTTTTTAAATATTTTTGTTAATATTTTGTTTGTTTTGAATTTTGAACTGACTGGATTGAGAATATTAATTGTTACTCCTCTGCAATCCAACACTTTCCCTACTGTTGCACTGACTGGAGTGGGAATAGTAATTTTTACCCTCCGCTATCCAACACTTTCCCTACTGTTACAATTATTGGAGTGGGAAAAGTAATTTTTACCCCTCCGCTATCCAACAATTTCCCTACTGTTGCACTGACTGGAGTGGGAATAGTAATGCTTACCCCTCCGCTATCCAACACTTTCTCTACTGTTGCACTCACTGGAGTGGGAATAGTAATGTTTACCCCTCCGCTATCCAACACTTTCCCTACTGTTGCACTAACTCGAGTGGGAAATTTAAGTTTGAAGATTTTTAAATAGTTTAATGTTTTAATTTATAATAGACTGTTTTTTTATTAGATTTTATGTTATTGGTACATATATATATATTTTTTTAAAATATATATATATATATGAATCCAAGCAGTTTTGCCCAACGCCGTACACCTGCCCTTCGGTGTCGGTGCCTGCCGTGGTGGCAAAATACCCACGAAAACAGTCAGCAATCCTTATACAGTGAAAAGGAGGCGGCACACCGTTACAGTCCACAGTGGTTTTTAATGAGCAAAAAACAACGCGTTTCGGCCTGGTGGCCTTTGTCAAGTTAATAAATATTTGCTCACAGTTCCGTTATATACCACGTCATAATGAAAATAGAAAACATTTTAATGGGTGTTTGGAAAACGGTGTGTTTAAAATTATATATATATACACATCTAAATTCAACTAATATCATCATGCGCGATGTAAGAAATGTAACATGCACTATTGACCCTCAAAATCATAATCATATGAATTGAAAACAAATGTTGAGCAATAGGCTATGAAACCGTGTAGTTTACCATGTGACTAAATGAGCATAGTAAAAAGATTCCTGTGAGTCCAGCGTACAATTCTAGCAATCAATAAAGTTATAACAATACAAAATTAAATTAACAAAATCCCCTACGGAAATTAATACATCCGTAAAAATTATAGGAATTCATGGCATATTAACCACAGCAGAGACACGGGAAATATAACACATCATAAGCCAAATGTTACGTATCCAATTGGACTGCATAATGAGGGAACATATGTGCATCCGCTCCCTGTGATGAATAAAGATGGCAAAATGCAAAAAATAATAATAATCACATAGAAAAAGGGGGGGAGTGAATATCCCCCACATAAATTCACTTGTATGCCAATAGTTGGGAATTCATGGCATATTAACCACAACAGAGCCCCATATTGCATGTCGTAATCTAAGTCATCACAACACCAAATGAGCAGCACAATGAGAAGCCATATGTGCATATCGGGATAACCAAAACATGAGAATCACACACCCTACAGTAATTGATCTATAGTTCAAAGAACATCAATGAGTGTAAAAGCAGAAGCTGTGAGCATAAACAAATAATTTAAAGATTAAGAAAGATAAGTGCAAAGTGAGAGAAAGTGAAAGAATCAGAGTATTCATAAATATGAATCCATTATGAGGAAAGAGCAAACGGACATACATAGCAGCCTCAACAATGACCATAATCTGGAACATATTGATTAGATTGATAAATAGTATGTATATTTTTTGGCTCCTTTTGTTAAAGATTTAAGATCTTACTGTCAAGACAGTTCTGATTTCTTGAGGAGGATTCATGATGTAAAATGGGACAAGGGTCTCTTGTTAATTTCTTTGGATGTTTGCTCACTCTACACCTGTATCAATCAGGAGAAGGGTGTTGAAGCTTGCTTCTAATATTTACAAAGGAGAACAATTGATCTATATGAACACACTGTGATGTTGAAACTCATGATGTTATATTGCTTACAAGAAAATATCTTTCTTTTTGATAAAGTAATTGCCCACGGACTTTGGGGACCAACCCTTTGCCACCGTATTCAGTCCAGATTGACCCACGGAACTAAACATGTCATGTGGACCTGCTCCCTAGACGCACATAGGTCATAAGAAATAGTGACCATCTGAAGATCCCTTCAGCTGAGCCCATTCAAACGCATGCCCATAAAACCTTTTGGCGACATGTGTTGATTCAGACCCCCCTGCACTACATATACAGCAAAAGTGCATGATCCACAGATGGCTTTAAGCCACTGATCTAGTTGCATTTCCAGCGCCCTGATGAAGGAATTGTCTATTTATGTGCCACTTCCGAAACGCGCGTCGCCGCCTTTCTTCTTTTTGAAACATGTATGAACAATGATTTGAATAACTGGGCATATATAGAATTTTGTTCTAGTGTGTTTATGTATTCTTTTTGTGTCAATATTGTTTGTTGTCTATTGTTCATTTGTCTTAGCAATGTGTTATGTCTTTTGTCATGTTTTATTAATTAACCTACGCACAATATTGTTCATTGTAATGTTGTGGGGCTCCTCAACATTTGATATGATAAGTATTTATTCTTCAGAGTTTGTTGGTGTATATTTTTTATAATGAATTGTATTTGCATTCTACAAAAGAAAAACATGATTTATAAATATGATATATTTTTTTGAATAAAAATTGAAAACCATTGGTCTGTTGGACAATTGCAATTTTACCATGGACATAATGCCTTATATTAAATAGTTGGTTTTGGAGAAGTGCTCTTTGTTATATATCTTGTTGTTTTCCCTGCCTTCTTCTCCATACATATTTATTTTTCCAGGGACCCTCTAGTTTTTTTCATGGAATGCCAATCTTATCCTGTATACTAACCACTGATTGGAGAATTCCCAGCACTGAATTCTGCCTGCAGTCTCACAGATGCCCCACCCCCTTTTTCAGCACTTCATTTATCAGTTTACTACAAACCATCTGGAATGCCTCAACCAAAATGGCCATATATTTTCTCCACCTGCAGAAGTGTTAGCACTATGGATATGAGATAACCTCCCCAATGTCATTGCTAGAACTTGGTTTCCTTCCTGCTCTGAATGGAGACAGTATGTCTAACGTTGCTCTGCAAATCAATGGTTTCAGTTCCTGGCAACCTCATTTGACATTTCCAAATCTAAGGAAAAACTATGAAAGCTGCACTTTGATCTGCTAGCTGGCTGTGTTCTCCTCACTGCTGGCTATTCCTTGTTATGTGGTCACTGTTAACACCCCTTCTGCCTCCCCCCAGCAGCGATGAAGCCATTGTCTTCCAAGAAGAGGGTCAGTAGCACGTCATCCACGGATGAGCATTCAATCACTAGACTCAGAAGCAAAACAGTTATAAACGCAGTTTCACTTTAGGGTGATTTAGCTAATATATAAAAATATGTTTTCTACATGGAAAAGGCCCCTTGACTTCCAATGTGTTTTAAACTGCTGCCCTGCAATAGTACAATGATACTCTCTGGGGCCATACATTTGTGTCGGACCCGGTAGGAGTGGGTAGGTCTGCAGCCCTCGTGCGAACAGCACCAATTACATGAGGAACCCCTCATGTGTACAACCTACCGGGTACTGTGATGCCTGGTTAGTCCATTTTTGCGGGAAGTTCCTGCACCACCAGGTACTCGACCTTTTAGTCGTATGGTTGTTGTGAGTATGTTGCCACAACTTCAATTGCTTTTTTTAGTTGTAGATAGTTATTCTCCTGGTCCTGACGAATCGCCTGTTGAATTTTCAGTTTTGGCGAGAAACATGTTGACCGATCACTCATAAGAGCGTCATAAACTGAGATATTATCTCAGCTTCACGCCTTATTTTTGTTCTTATTTAGGGTAGGAGACCCCCTGATTGAAGTTGTTTTCATAGGTACCCCTACTCTATTTTACATTCACTATCACCATTCACACACATCTACACATATGAGGCCCCCCACCCGCACTTCACCTGACGGCGCTTGGAAAAAGATCTCCGATAAAGTGCCCCTATTATAGGGAGCCCGTCGGGTATTGCACCACCGACCCGACGAGGAGCCGCCCAATGATGAAGCATGACACCCGACAGGGTGTGTGAGGGCATTCTAATCCAACATAATGGATTCCTTACTCTGATTCTACTAGATCAGTCGGTTCAGAATCCCCTGTGTATTGTCTCTCGTTCCATAGGAACAGTATAACCTCTTTGTTGCAGTCAATCAACAAGGTCATCAAGTTGAAGCCGCTGCTTGGCCCAGTCAGAAACCATGAGGCTTATTTTCAAAAATTGCCATCCTTTTAGCCACTGCCAGCACACATTTTGCAGCCGTGCGCCAACGCAGGCACCTTTGCACCATGGTGCAAGAGTGTCTGTATTGTTGGCACGATTGTTTTTGTGCCGAAAGGGGCACCTTCCTGCACAAAAAGAATCACAAGATACGTTCTCCTCATTCTGTGTGTGCTGCAAAATGCAACACATGTGGAAAGAGGAAACAATGAGGAGGAATGTAAACATTTCTCCTCATTATGCCTGCTCTAGGGAGGCACAAGGTTTTGGCGCTGCCCCAGGTTTATAAAATATTGTAAATCTGGAGCAGTGTCTACAAAGCCATGAAAAGCCACGCAAAGTGGCTTTGCATGACCTTGTAGTTATGGGGCTGCACACTGCACCTCCGGAGCGTCACAAAATTGACGCTCCAGCGGCAGAAATATGCCGCAAGGGAGCTTGTTAATAAGCCCCCAAGTGCTGTCTTCATGTACTTGGCAGTGGAGCCTCTTCTCTGTGATCAGGTTAGCTAGGCATGTTGTAAAATCAGTAGGTGAAACTGAATTACCAAAATAAATAAAATATTGTGTGGCTATAATGTTGTGGTAAGAATATCGAGGACAAGAATATCGTGAAGGTAAGTTTCTATGGGTAAGCAGAGTTTTACTATGCTAGACTTTACACGGTGTGTTGATGTGGATTTAAGAATAGCAAATATAAACTTACCTCTTTGCACTTACCTTTTCAATATTCTTGGCCTCGATATTTTTGCACGATATTTTGGCCACACAATATTTTGGTCTTCGATAGTCTGTCACAATATCGAGATTAAAGGGCAGAGGCTTGAGTGATTCTTCATTCTAGAGTGGTGGACTCTGAGAAATGTTTTCCTGATTTGATTTGCTACCTTCACTCCTTTAGAAAGGATTAAAAACACGCTTTCTGTCCCATTGACCAGTTTCTATGTTAGGATGATGTTGCTGTATAAGTGGAACGTGTCCCCAGAAGGACCGGATGTGGTGTGTGTTGAGCAAAACAGGTTCTAGAGTGACAGAGAAGTTGCTGAGTGTAGATAAGCTTAGACTGCCAACAAGGGGGCTTATTTACAAGGCCCTTGCGCCACTTTTGCGTCATTTTTAACATGGGAAAAGTGACGCAAAAGTGGCGCAAGGGGCTTGTAAATCTGCCCCCCGGTCTGTATTTCATAAGCTGGACTATATTATGGTAAACAGTGAGCTTCGCAGTAGAACACTGGTTCAAGTTAGTCAGGATGCAACAGGTAAAGGAAGTTTTAAAGAGGGGGAGGGCCTGTGATGCAGCAGTAAAGAAGGGAAACTACTATAAAACCACAATTTTGAAGCTATGGCCATATGAACGATTTCTGTTTCCTCTAACTTATTCAATTATTTTTTAATATTGGTTGAGGGCAATCCAGGAGCCTAAGTTTATTAGTAGAATATGCAGTTAAGGTTACTTCCTAATTTGTGATTTATTATTCACTTAGAATTCAAAGTTAGGGCATCTTTATCGCCCTCTTCTCATTTTCAGAACTATTTTCAAACATATTAAATGGACATTAGCTGTTATGCTATACTAAACTATGTTATGCTATGCACTACTATATTTACACAAACATATGGGAAGCTGTTCATACATTCCTAAAGGCAACTGTCCAAGAATTATAATGTGTGCAGTATGCCGTATTTTTTAATTTTCCTTGTTTGTAGACTTCAAAAGAAATGCAATTAAAATGGAAAATCATGAGCTCCTTCAACCCACTCTCATTTCTCACAATGAGACTATTTTCTCCTTGCTTTTCTTAATGGTGAAAGTTTTAGGAAGTTACTATGAATTAATAAAACCACTAGCCTGCTTAAGCCAAGCTAGCTTTGAACAGGGGTTTATTGATCTTTCAGGTGAATCTATTGTGCATATTATTCGCCAAGCCTGGATCACCATCTTCAAACAGACTTAGAGGTACCTGCAGAGAGTTCTGCTGGCAGAGAGGCTTTCTGCAAAGCCAGCAGAGCAGAGGTGAGCATAAGAAGGAAGAATAATTAACACTTCAGATATCAGATACCTGGACTCAAAATAGCTGAAAGATTCAAGGATGAAGATAAATTGAGACATGATATGCAACTGTGAGCTGGGACTATTACGACAGTAATAATAAATATATGTTCTATCATGTGCTCATCACACATAGATATAAAATGAGACAATAGAAGGAAAGTACATGTCGAGCTGTGAGTAGAATATGCAATTGCTTTATAGTATTGCTTTCCACTGACATTGGAAGAAATTATTTAAAAAGTGAGGTCAGACTGTGTATAGGAGGTAAAAATGTCAGTTTCTAAATTGGCCTTTTAAAATGTATGATCTTATTCCAGTGAGTAATATTTGGTGCAGAATTAATCACTTCTGCTCTGCTGCATGCTTTTCCTCAATCTTTTAACACAACTGCCAAGTGAGCCTGTATCTGATGTGAAAGCTATGCCCAGTCCTTGTTTTTTGCCTCCTGTGACTTGAAGTTTTGCTTTTAACATTGTAAGTATGAACTATAAAATCAGTGGTAAGCACTTTTGGCTGTAAAGGCACAACTGTCATGTTTAGCATGTGACACTTGGCAACTATACTGGGTTATGTTAGAGCATGGGTGCCCAGTGTAGGTCCAAGAGGGCTGGACCTGTACCTGATTTTCAGTACCAACACTGATGATGTAAAGGAGTAGCATTCAGATGAATCATATTTTGAGTTGTCTTAAACAGGGATCCTAAAAATCTAACATAGATCTGCCCCCCGGGGGCCCTGGTCTATTTAGATATGCCAGTGTTAGAAATATTATAATGTTAATAGGGTAAAGTGAAGACCCGATAATGACATGGTCATATTTATTTCTGTTTCAAACATATATGGTCAGCAGAATTTGGATGTTTAATTTACCTTTGTGTCTTTTCTAGAGGTAAATGATTTTAAAGTAAGAGAATATGGACCTGGTTGGACCCGATGTGTGCAGTTTGTTGTGAACTGTCCAGAACAAAAGTGGCAGCTGTTTGCAGTCTTTGTGATTGTTTTGTGCTATTTTGTAACTGTGAAATGCCTTACGCATGTCCAAAATGGCTTCAAGGATGCAATTCACGCTGAAATATAGCGCCAAATATAGTGCCAAAGGCCAGGTATGCTTTTTAAGTAAACATGCGTAATTTTACATAAATCTCCAGAGTTTTAACATAATTACATATATATAAATAATGCAAATTTCACACGCCCCTATATAGTGTGCCCTGTCAAGGGTTTTTAGGATCTGGCAGAATTAATTCACATATACATTTTCCAAATACCCCTGCTGAGTTGCAGGCTACAACGGTGCAATTGTATGCTATTTCTGTATAGCAATCGTATTTTTGTGGTGGCTTTCATGAAGAATTAAATGCCTGCCTTTCATTTCTAATTACATTGCATATTCCAATATTACATATTGGCAGGATCATGGTACCTGTGAGAAACTGGGTTTTCGTTGAGGGGGTGTGTCAACCCTTCTCTAAAAACAAGAAACAACCACAATCCCTGTCAGGGTGAACCACACTAAATTAACCTGTGCCCAACCTTCTGGTAGCTTGGCACACAGCAGTCATGCTTAATTTAGAGACAATGAGTAAAGTATTTATGCAGCATTTCAAACAGTAATAAAATGAAAACACAACATAAGAAAAATCGACTTCAATTAAATAAACTAATTGAAACCTGACCAATAGAGTAATACCAAAGTTATGCAATTCTTAAAGTTTAAGTGAAAATTGTGCCTAGAAGCATAAAGCAACCACATGTTTATCTGGTCCCACTGAAAAGAGCCTTTGTGATATGCAAGTGTGGTAGATGACAGTTCCTTCCCCTCATTAAGTCAGAGATGGCCCATCCTGCCAAAAACTATTGCCATTGTCTAGAAGCAATACACAAAGACCAAATGCCAGCTACACCTAGTCATGTGACCCAGGAAACAGGCTGCAGACACTAAATGGTTGGGACAAGAAAATGCCAACCGAAAATGGCATTTTCAGAATTGTGACTTAAAATCCGGCTTTACCATTAAAAAGAGCTTTAAATTAAATGTTATAATAATTTTTGATCCCACCTGGCTGCCATAAACCCCTGGAGGTTCCATCGCATGTCAACTTCAGCCTTTCTGAAGGACCTGGCCCGCTTCTCAGATCTTTTGGTTCCCGGCCCAGGAGCGCAGCTAATCTCATGATGGTGCGGGCTGTCCGACCCTGGCGATCTCTACTGTGATGTGCGTCCGGAGGTACCTGCTGTTGTCGAAGATAGCAGTCAGTGAGTCCATACTCGCTGGCCGCCCGATGCAAAATTCGATCCATATCGGGCCATCACCTTCTTCTCCTGTCTCCCCTATGCATGCCCTGGCTGCACTGCTACTTTTAATTAGCATCCCTCTGCTCTACTGGCAACTTGCTGGTCAGAAGCTGGCATCTGCAACCATTGGGCCTGTATTAAATCCTGGGTCCAAAGCCATCATGCTTGCAGCACCTCTTATGGCCTCTGGAGAGGCTTCTAAAGTCTACTCAGCGCTTTACCTTTCCTCCAGTGGGATCACATTACAACTCCCCTCCTTGGTGTCTGTGGGCTACTCTGATCTGTTCTTCTTATATATTCCACCATATGCTATCTCACAGGTGAGTGTCTGGAGTATCCTGCCTGGCTACCCACCTCTCTGAGCTCATCCTCTGCTCAAACCTGGAGGGGCTGTGAAATTTATTTTGACACTCCACTCTGGTGTACAGTGACACACCTGCCTCATCCACACCACATCTCCTCAATGCAACTACTAGCTTCTCATTTCACAAAGTACAGCTTCCAGCTCCTAAGAGTAGTGTGCAGTCCTCCATTGTCATAATCTTGAGGCACACCATACACGGATCCCCCACAGTGGGGTAGCCAATTCATTCTTCCGAGAGGTCTAAGATAGTGATCTGGGGTCTTGCAATCGTGCATTTTGCCCTGTGTTTGGTGCCTGTGCACTAGGTCTGATAACCTGTTTTTTAGGCCCCCGAGCTGTGACCTCAGCGCAATGCCAATGGCAGAATTCAAGGAGCCTAAAGACAAGGAGAATAAGGGGAAGCTTAAAAGATCTAAACAAGAACCTCCATTACCGGATTCACCCATTAAAGACCAATCAGAAGCCCCCCCATTACTGGAAGCTATCCTCACAAACACTGTGCATGACATTGTGCAGAGCACCAAGGCCAACATGAATCTGCTTCAAGTGGAGGTGGCAGGCATTAGGAAACTTCTGAAGAATTTAAACATCAGACTCACCCACGTGGAGACCAGGGTGAGTAACGCTGAAGCCCGCACTACTGCTCATGCCAAACAAATACAGAGATCAGATCAAATCATTTCCTCCCTCAAGTTAGAGATCACCAACTTAATAGACAAAGTAACCTTAGAATATTTGGGCTCTCTGAGGGCATGAAGGACAAAGCTGCCTTTGTGGTAGAATGTCTGGAATCTTGGAACCCGGCCGCTTTGAATATATCATTTGAGAAAGACTTTGGAAATAAAATGAGCCCTTCGGATCCCTTCCTTCATACACAAGGACTCTACGACCCTGCATCCAGTAATTTTTAAGTCACTACATCACCCACATTCTGAATTCATTCTTGCCCTTACAAGCAAGGATCAAGGGTTCTCCGGGCAGGCATCCAGGATTTTGCAAGAGACACCATCACAAGGAGGAAGGGTTTTCTGGCCCTAAGGAAATTCTCACTGAAAGAGCAGTTCCACACTCATTTGTCGGCCCCTCCAGATTTAAGATTGACTTTAGGGCAAAACCCAGATCTTCAAAGAACTCATTGATCCCTTCAACTTTCTGGACAATACCACTGAAACAAAGATGGAAGAGGATGGAGCCTCCAGTGGCTTGACTCGCCCCTCCTCCCCCACTAGCTCACTAGACACAGCTATTAGTGCATCCCATCTCCATTGAGGTTGTTCCTCCTGAAAAGTAAAGGGGCCTGCTGCCTGGTACTGGTGGTTCTGTCATCCCACATCTGGGGTGATGTCCTGTTTACCTCCTGGAGTGAGAGGTTATGGTCTGTCACTATGTACAAGATGTTCTATATGCCTCCTTTATCGACAGTCTTGAGGGTTTATGACAACGTTTATTTGCATTTACATTTGACACCTGGCATATCTGACATTATCGGCACCGTGTATCTAACATGGTCAATGTTCTAGTAACGTTTGGATAATGCTCTAGAGATGAGTGTGATTAGTTAGATACTAGCACCTAGATTATCTAGTTTATTTGCATTTGATTTCTTTCATAACTGGTGTTCTGGAAATGTCGTAGGGATGTTATAAGTCATGATAAATATGTACTATCATGGTTTTCCACATGTGGTTAAAATACAAATTTGTAAATCATAGCCAGTTTAGCGATACCCGTTGGCAACTGATGCCCAGGATGACTTTAATGCTATGCTTTGTCTCATGATAATCTGTTCTTCTAATATTGTTGTCATTCTGGGGAGGGATATGTTTGTATTATTTGATGTTGGGACTCCTGTTTTAATAGTATACACATTTCTGCCCCACTACACAGAACCTTACTTACAGTTGGATCTCTCTGATTATTCTACATGAGACCCATTATCGAGCAGTTATACAATTGCTTTCTTGATGGTTATCTACCTATTGTTTGATCATGTGTTTACAAGGAAGCTGATATTTTAGTATGCTTGGCAGCTCCCTTACACTCTTATAGCTCATCAACTTGCTGGCTCTACAGGATCTCTCTCACTGTGTGGATGCCCCCACGGCCTCTAAGGTCCAAGCATCATCCCATTGGATGCTCCCTCTCCTATCAGATAGAGGACCTTTGGTTTTCCTTCTCCTTACTTTTCTACTGTTTTCTCCCAACTCTTTCCCATTCTCTATTCGACATTTGGCCCCTGATGCCGACGCCAGATATACAATACTTACTGCCCATTTCATTTGGCACTCGCTCACCAACCCTTACACCATGTCCATGGCCTCTTCAACAATGGCCGCCATAAAGGTAGTTTCATTTAACATTAAGGGCCTTAATCACCCTATGAAGAGTAGAAACATCTCAGATTACTGCAACGACCTTAAGGGAGATATAATTTTCCTTAAAAAAACTAACCTTGGGTACAAGCATGCCCTATATTTGTGTAGTGGCTGGGTCTATGATGTGGCCTGCTCCCCCGCTGTCTCCCCAAAAAATTGTCTGATCACCCTTATTGTGAAACGCTCCAGTTTTTCCTTACTTATGACGGAGCAGGACGATGACGGTAGATGGCTAATTACCAGGCTTTTACACAGTGAGTGGAAACTTTATGCTGTTAATATCTACACCCCGAATAGTGATGACCCACAATTCTGGTCTAACCTCAATGCAAAACTAGCTTCCCTCCCTCAATCCCCACGTATTGTCCTGGGGGATGACTTGAACCTGCCCATGGTTGTAATTTTTGACAGACAATCGGCATTCCAATTTAGACCCTCCCCAAAGCACACAAATCTGTGCTCAATCTATGGGCTGTCATAGATTTTGCATGACAGAGACCAGTAGAGGCTCTATTGAGGAATTGGAGATGTCCTGTACTCACCAGTAAATAGTCAATCCTAGAAAAGGTGTTATGGGGAGGCGAAAATGTTTTAAAATCATGCCCTGTAGGATTATGGAGTCTCCAGCCATCACGATCTCAATAAAAAAATCCCCCACCTGTACAGAATAAAGCTCATGGCATATAAATACTGAACTCTTAGACTCCTATGAAGACAGACAATGGCTAGACAGAGAACTATCTCAATTTTTAAAAGAGCACACTAATTCGGCTCATCTCCTGTGGTGCTAAGGGACATCCTAAAATGTGCCATTAGAGGCTTTTGTATTAAGAAGAACAAAGATATTAAAAACTATCTCTCCAAATTAGAAAAAGAGATTAAAGACAAGACATCTCTATAGAGACACTGTAAGAAACCCACTCTGTTTTCAGATCTCAAACGACTCAAATAAGAATACAACGCTATTATTAGCAAAAGAGGGCACCTTACAGTTCAGGCATAGAAGAGTAAAAAGCTATTTTATCAAAATAAAGCTGGGATGACTCTTGCAGCATATTTACAATTGAAACATAATAATTCCCTCATAACTGCTATCAGAGACGACCAAGGATCTAGTGTGACTAAGTCATCAGACATCCTAGAAACTTTTAGAAACTTTTATGATTCACTATATACGCCTATCATCGTGGCCTCAAAAGAATCGTGTGCTGACTTTCTCGGAAACTTTCACAGGAAATCACTCTCGGAAACATAAATGAACCCTCAATAAATCAATTGACACCAACGAAGTCCCAAATGCAATTAAACTTATTCTAGGGGGGTAAGGCCCCTGGGCCTGATGGCCTTCCCATTAATTTCTACAAAACCTTTTCTGATACGATTCTACCACCACTGGAGTCACTATTTAGGCGATTTACCACCTCTGGCAAAGTCACTGGCTTCGTAACTAAGGTTACCAAAGTAGTCTTACCTAAAGAGAGGAAAGATCAATTGGATCCCAAGAACCATAGGCCTATTTCCCTACCAAACATGATGGTCAAAATGTATGTAAAAATCTTGGCCAAACATTTGTAACTACTCATTCTGAAATTAATCCACCCCTCCCATTTGGGTTTTGTTAAGGGCAGGCTGGTGTGCGACAATACCCACCTATTTTGTTACATAACCGAGAAAGCCTCCCTCCAGCATTCTCTGGCTACCATGACCATTGTGTTAGATGCTGAAAAGGTGTTATACCTTGTTTCCTTATAATGCATCCTTTCTCTGGTTAATTGTTTTCCCAAGGGAAGGGGATGTGTTATACCTTGATTTCTTATAATGCATCCTTTCCCTGGTTACCCATTCCCTGCTGCTCAGCCAGTATGAATGTGATGTGTATGTGGAATGTTAGAATGCTTGATGAGGTAGTGGAATGCTGGAGTGCCTGGTGGAGTGGAGAGAGAGACAGTTGGAGTGTGTGGGCTGAGCAGCACGGATGCTGCTCCTGGTGGGGCTCAACTAATGAACTACTGAACCTATCATCCTACTTACCATCCTGTAACCAAGCTTAATAAACCTCTTACCTACAACCTACGACATGGCTACTTCTGGACTTCTTTTGGATGCAACAATGGCGACGATTTGGAGAAAATAACCTGCGTGTTGCAACAAAAGGCATTCAATAAAGTTTAGTGGCCCTTCCTCGAGGTGGCGCTGAGCGGGTACAACTTAGGTGACCTTTTCTCCTCCATGGTTATGTCTATGTATACCGAACCTAGCACCAGGGTACTCGCCGGGGTTGCCCTCTCTCCTCCCCTGTTATTCCTATTTACTGGACATGATTAACAATAGCCTAGACATTGAAGGTGTTAATTTTGGCTCCCTTATTTTCAAAACGTTTGCCTATGCAGACAATATACTTATTTTATTGGAAAACCTCGACGCAACAATACCAAACGTTATCTGTCTAATTCAGACCTCCGTGGGATACTCTGATGTCCCCTTGAATAGGGACAAAACAAAAGTAATGCTGCTTAACTTTCATTACCATATTTCCTGCATTGGGAAATCAGGACTTCAGTGGCAATGATTAAATACCTAGGCACTTGGTGCTCGAATAACTGATTAGAATCAACCCACATAACGAACGAAAAACACTGAACAAAATCAAAGACCTACTGTCTTACTGGTCCCCCAAATGAATTTTGTGGTGGGGGAGACTGGGGACTTTGAAAATGATGATTACACCCCTAGTAAATTTTTTATCCAATATGATTCCAATACATCTCTCTCACACCTTCTCCGCCACAGTTGACAAACTAGCTTTGGTCAAAAAAGGAACCCAGAGAAACTTGGATTGTCATGTACAGAGAAGGGATGTCACCTCCCTAACTGGTATAACTATCAGACGGTATTTCCTGCTGCGCATGGCGCACATTGGTTCGACATTAGCCCTGCTATAACAGTCCCGTGGCATATGATTGAACTCGTATCTGATTTCACCCTATTCACTGCCTGCGACTTTAACAGTGTTGAATAGAACGCTGCCCCACTCCAGCCGTATATTTCTTGACACGATTCATGCTCTTACGCTGTTAGACAAATGCATTTCCTCTTACCTCAGCAAATCTATGGCCCTATCACTGTCGAAAAATACCAAAACAGCATCAGTATACTCGACTACGATAGGCCTCATTCACTGATGGTAGGCCGCTTACCTTTGCGCTGCTACAAGAGAAATACTCTCTCTCCAACATGGACTGCTACAATTATTTTAAATTCAAGGCTAAACTCCAAACTGGGACCGCTCTACTCCCCAGCTCTGTTCCAGTTTATTGAACAAGCTAGCAGAGGTGGCCACTTGGCTTCAAAATTCGGCAAACCAACACACAACTCAGAGGCCACTCATAAATGTTGGTCCAAACATCTCCAAAACTCAAATGCACCCCCCATACCAGAATCTGTATGGTCCTAAATCTCTTCCAATCTTCTTTGGAATAAATTGATTCCGTCATTGACCCAGACAAGATTCTTTGCATCATACTTATTATACTGGACACCGTCCAAACTATTCAAAATTAAAATTGATTGACTTTGACTTTTGTTGGTCTTGTAAAGAAGCATTTGGCGACTCTGGACACATTTCTAACATGCAAATGGCTATATTCATATTGGGCTGAAATTCATGAACATCTCAAGGCTATTTCCAATGTAGATTTTCCGTTAACCCTAACTTTTATACTGTTAGGCCCACATGCTTCCACTTTCCCATTAGATATGTCTTACAAACATTTGGCTCTACTGGATCTCTTACTAACAGTGGCGATTAAGGTCATCTTATTAAAGTGCAAGTCATTAAATAACGTTTCATTTCACAAATGTTGGGCATGGGTCACATATCATGCATAAAAACATGGCCCGGTCTTCCGGGAACCCTGTCTCTTGTTAATTCATTCGGCACACACTTGATGGGTTTATGACCGTCAACGAATGGCCTCCTGTTTCACTCCGCTCCTACCTCGTACAAAAGCTGGCACACTCATTGTCCTCATATTGTCCGTACCCCACATGGCTTAACCCTCCCCCTTGTCTTTTCCTGTTAATTTCCTTTTTCCCCCCTTTGTCTCACTAATTTCCATCGGACATGCCCAATCGAACCCTTGTCATCACCCATACTTGATCGTGCTCCATCTAACTGCACCCAATTCCATTTACCTGCTCTTGCGTGCATTATTTGGCAGAAGTCATTGTTTCCCTCACGGTTGTGCACTGTCACATTTCTTTCTGCCAATATGTTTACATTTGATTTGCTTATCCATTCTCCTCTTGTGCCAGGCTGTTGAGGATATTAACGAATATCATTTCTGTCACAACTGTATTCTATTTTGCCTCATATATGTATGCATGTACTGTATGCTTTCTGGTTCATACTGTCCTTAAGAAAATAATAAACTATTTAGAACAAAGAAAATTGCCAATAGGCCAATTTTACCATGTTTACCATGTTTAGAAGAGAGAGCACACGTTAGCACTGGTTAGCAGGGGTAAAGTGCAGAGAGTTCCAAGGCCAACAGAAACGAAATCAGCAGTAAATGGAGGAGTAAGGCAAACGTTTGAGGGAAGACCACCCTAAGGCTGACAGGTATAACAAAAGGGCTTTGCTTACTACACATACAAAGGAATCTGACACCAGGCCTGCCTTGTCTTTTGTCACCCTGGACAGTTTGGAGCACTGACAGGAAAAGAGGAAGACCTTTCCAGGTAGGACAGGCAGTCCCCCATACAAAGGTTGGTACCAGGTACAAATATTAGACCTCCAGAGCCACTCATAAGAACATCAGCACACTCCTGCACCTGTGGAACTTACCGAAGGACTGCCCTGCTGCCAAATAATTGCCTTACTGCTTCAGGACTGCCTTGCTGTCTGAGAAAGAAGACTGGACCTCCTTACCTTCATCCCAGGCTCATCCAGAATGACTTTGAGAGTCAGTTGGAAGCCTCCTGTTTGAGCTACAGGGACATATTAAGCTCCAGAGGCATCCCTACTATTGTCAAGTTGGCATGCCGCAACCGGACCTGCCTGAACCTGCAACGGAACCCAGCTGGGCCCTGCTGGTGGCCTCTGTCTGGAGTGAATCGCGATCACCAAGAGGTCCCCCTCCCCCAGGTCCTGGACCTTTGACTGGTATCAGAGTGCACTCTTCCTTGCTTAACTGTGGGTTCCATTAAATCCGGTTCAGGACCTTGCATCGCAGCACCTTGCAGCTCCTGATCCATAGCTTCATCAGAAACTGACGCAGTGTGATGAAACTCAACGCAGGACCTCGCACCTACTGATTGGAACTGATGCAGAGCAACGCAAATCAAAACACAGGACCTCGCATTGCAACCATCTCAGTTCCTGATTGGATCCGACACAGCACGATGCAACTCGACACAGGACTTTGCATCGCAGCACTGTGAATCTCCTAATCGGAACAGACTGCGAGCAATGCGAAGCCTTGCATCACGGACATAAGGTGCAAGTGTCAGCGGGACTAACCTGGTCCCTGTGTCTGGCCCACACTCCATCGAATTCAGACTGAAACTTTTGACTTTATTCAGGTCCGGCATGACTCGATAACCACAGTTTTGTGCTTATTGGTTACATAAAACATTAAGGGCCAGATGTATGTAAGTAATCGTTTGCAATTACCAAATTTTGCGATTCACCATTTGGTAATCGCAAACACCTATGTACAAATGTGTGCTTTACACATTTTGCGATTTCCAGTGGGTTGCAAATAGACCTACCTAATTAATATTTTTGAGGAAGGCCTCGGTTTGCAACCCATCGGGAATCACAAAAATCACAGGGATGGTGGCCTGCTGAGCTCAGCTGACCACCATGTTTCTGATTGCTTTTAAATAAAGCAATCTTTTTTTTAAAATGCAGCCCATTTTCCTAAAAAGAAAATGGGACGCGTTGTCAAAAAGAAAAATGAAAAGTATTCTTTTCATTTTTTAACAGTAGGTAGTGGTCCATGGGACCACTGCCTGCTCTCAAAAAATGTTTTACACACCCTTCCATTTGCGAATGGGTTGCAAAATGGTAAAATGCAAATGTTTTGCGACCGCATTTCAGTTGAAAAACATTCACACATACTGCTGCGATTCGATATTAGGAAGAGATGCTCTGAACACGCCCCTTCCTAATACTGAATCACAAACATAATTTGTGATTCGGTAATAGATTACCGAATCCCAAATAGGGCTTTGTACATAAAAAAATGCTTTTTTGCGGTCGCAAACGGCCCGATTCTGTGAATCAGGCCATTTGCAAGCTCAAAAACAGCTTTGTAGATCTGGACCCTTAAATTCAATAACTCCAGTTCTGCTGCACAGATTGCATTCTGGTTTCAAATTATTGAATAACACTCTATTTTCGAAATTGGTGTGGGATTTTTCTTGTGGTGTGTTTTCAGTTTATTACTGTTTGTGTGCTACATAAATGCTTCAAACGTTGTCTCTAAGTTAAGCTTGACCGCTTTGTGCCAAGGTACCGGGGTTAAGCTCAGTTTAATTTAGTGACTTTTGTGGTTCACCCTGACAGGGATTGTGGTTGTTGCCTGAGTGGGACTTCCACCCCTCTCAACTGACAACCCAATTTCTTACAGATTTTTGGCAGGCAAATGATTTATTCAAATACATTTTCATATCATTTATATAAAGATTTAAGATCACTTTTCATTATAGTAGTTTGTTATCTGCCTGTATTGGCCCCCAGGGACACAATTGACAAAGATGGCATTTGACTACCACATGGCCCAAAAAATCAAGTGATTTACTATGCACCTGTGCTATACCTTTCCATTTACACGAGCTCATAGATGTCAATTTGGTGATTGGGGAACTCCCATGATATTATTTAAAAATATAGTTTGGAGTCTAATAATATGGTCAACAGCACTAAAACTTCATTAGGCAGCTTAACAGAAAAACACTGCACTATAGATTTTTTTTTGTATAGTGCGAACTCGACCCGAAGGTATCATAGCGCTTTACAAGAGCACCAGTTAAACTACAGACAAACACATTCATTTTGGTAGGCACGAGGAGTTTGTGATTTGCCCAGAATCACAGGATGTTGAGCGTCCTGCCGAGACTCGTACCGGGTTCCCCAGCTTTGAGGTCAACTGTTCTAACAGTATTCAAGAAAGCAGTACAACAGAAGATAGGCACAGGTTATATTGGTCAGTACCAACTGCAGAGCTTCTCCAAAAACTTGCTACATTGATGCACTTTTCTTTCTCTTTCATAACCATTCATAAGCATTAACTGGGCGCTGCCGACCTATTAGAGTGCAAGATAGTAAGAAAACTGTGTGGACTGCATGACCTGGAGTCCACATATGGAATATCAGTATTACAATTGGCCAAAAATAATTTCTTTTTAACTCTTATAAATATTGTTCTGTTTGCAGCCATGTACTTCTTCACAATGGCTGTGAAAACGCTGAACAAGGAGCTAACCAAGACAGACAAAGCTCACTGATGTACATCAGATAAATCAGCTTCTGCAACTAAACTTTGATAGATCCCCACCATTTGATGTAAGAACAAAAATTAAAAAACACTGTTTTTTTTTCAACATATGAGACAGCAAAGTGGAAGAAAGAATTACCTTTCTATATAATGTATCCACTTTCTTCAGTCGGCTAACTGATCAAGACTTTTAGAACAGAAGAGATCTTCCTCAAAATATGGGTCTTTGATAGTCTAGAAGGCCCAAGACCTTTTAGATGGGATGCAGCAGTACTGATGAAGGCAGGACCAGTATGTTTTAATATAACATTTGTCCCGTGAGTCTCATTCAAAAATAGTACCTTCTTATGTGTCTTGGAGGGAACCCACAGTTACTCAGACATATTCATTGGACCAAAATTAATTATAAAGAAGAAAAAACACAGGCATGATAGTTTGCATCTTGTAATTTTTTACTTCAATCAAGTGTACAATCAACAAAATTAATGATCAGAGTGCAGATGATACAGTTCAGTTCGCCTAGGGTGATTATATTTACAAAGAACATAGACAAAAGACACTGTACAATTTCCAGTGGTGTATACATTCATTGATAAAATGCATAACAGGGTTTGCATATGTCAGTGTGGAATCCTTTGAAGTTAAATTACATGTAGCAACCAAGAGAGAGGGTTCCTTGATGTTTCACCCCAGTGTAACTGTTTGGGTCTCCTAAGGACGTAGTCATCTGACTACCAGACCACCTAATAGTGAGATCACTTTTGTGACATAAAGAACTACCAGGTCTTCAATCTATCTCAGTCAAGTATTTCAGTGCCAGAGCATATTCCGTACGAACCAGTACCAATCCTCTTCATACCAAACGTGGTGAAGCTGAGCTCCATGAAGTTATTTGCGGCTGAGAGTGCTGACGGTTTCGTCAAATTTAATGGAATTGCTCCTTGTAAAAGATGGGATTTAGGTAGGCATGATGAGTCAGCTCATTGAGGGCCATTGGGATCATTTAGACCCTGGCGGGCGGCCTTTCAGCTGCCCAGGTCAGTGGATTTCCCGGGCCCTGTCCCTCTGGTGGAGAACAACCCATCATACCTAGAGATCCACCACTCGTCTGGCAATGATATTATGGCAAAGCGCCCCTCCAGCAGATCTGAATGCAGAACGGGCACCTTGTTTTTCCGCCCCTTCTGCCTTCATTGTTGTTTTTCAGAAACAAACATTTACTTGAACAATGATAAATAAAAATGAGCAACGCAATTAGAAATGATAAGTATCACATATACTCTCTAGCTAAGTGAACCACACACTGAATGTAGGCAAGCAAAGCTTTCAATTTTTCATTTAACAAACACAAAGTGGCTGACTAACAGAGCAACCTTGAAAATAACAACACCCATAGCCATAAAAATAGTGCCACTTATATAGTCTGGTCTGCTCCAGAAGATAAACAAAACCAACTGAAAGCAAAAAGAAAATGGATTATGTTGTTGAGTGGAATAGCGCAGAGTCACAAAAACATTTTGGTTGGAATTGTTACATGTCGTTGGCTTGTGGTTGCAGTATTAGGCGCGCCGTCTAAATAAAAAAAAACTCATTGCAATTGTACACTAAAACACCATAATAACACGACAAAAACATAACATACAAAAATAATACAAGAACACATTGGAGCAATAGAACAAAAACACAATAACAAAATACAGTGCACCAATATAATAAAACAACAAACACCGCACCAAAACAGTAATCCAAATAGAAAAGAAACAATAGTGCAGGAACTAAACCAAAAAAAACCTAACAACACAACACAATATACCAGCATAAAACCAAAGCACAACATTATAAGAGAATAGGAAACTACAATTTATCATTATAGCCACAAAACACCAGCATAAAACAACACAATGGCACAATTTTACTTTTTTATTGTTGTGTTGTTCTTTCAAAACACACAATTTCCTCTCCCAAGATGGCAGAATACTGCTGCTCCAGCTCTTCATCTTCCCATGAGTCTGAATCCATGTCACAGACTATGCCCTAAAATAGCACTTTTCAGGTTTACTTTTTCATTATGAGGCCATATGAACATCAAATTGTGTGTCAGTAACACAGATATTCAAGAACCTCTAGATAAAACATGTTACATACTTTTCTTGTGCCAGCTATAAAGGTGGCAGATAACCTGCCAAGGCAACTGCACGTATATATTTATTAACTCTCTGTGTGTACTTTTAACAAAATATAATTCCCCGTTGCACGCCTTCAGTTCTAGTTAAGCCAGGCCTCTCTCAGCATGTAAAAGTGTAATCCATTTCATAGAAACATGTGGGAACTGAGCAGAGAAAACAAGCTTTCAGGAAGAGCACTTCATAATTTAGATGTTTCTGCTGCAATGATAAAAATGTTTTCTGCAGAGTTGTCAATTCGTTTTTGGAGCTAGACCATTCCTCTACCTAAAGAAACAAAGAGACAAATTCAATATGTCCGGCTGCACTTAATACACTAACAAATGTAAACACAGGCATGCATGAGAGAAGTTCCTGGGAGAAGAGAACTTGTGGGAGGCAGACAAGGCCGGCTTTAGCGCTACTGGCGCCCAGTGCGACAATCATTTTTGGCGCCCCCACACTCCATGACCGCCTCCTCGGATTCTCTCACTACCACCGGGCAAAAGTGCCCCTCATCTCTCCAATCATAAGTTATTGCTAAACACAGCGCCCTCCCCCTAAGGTCGGCGCCCCTCCACAAGTCAGCACCCAGTGCAGCTGCACCGGTCGCACTGCCCTAAAGCCGGCCCTGGAGGCAGAGTAAGACTATGGTTTGCACATTTGCTTACTTGTGGTCCTTCAGTTTGATGTCAACAGTTCATGTTGGGTAACAGATGAGAGACTGGTGCTCTGGTCAGTAGTAAGTGTTGGTAATGAAATATGCAGTCACTAATTGCATGCCTTTTTTCTTTTTCACCCACTCAGAGTGCCCTCGCCCCACTCCTTCATAGTGCATTGGTAGGCCCATATTCACCTGAGCTGGCACAATGGAGTTTGCTGCTTCTTCCCAGTGATTTAGGAATCATTTCTTTCATTTGGTGACTATACGTTATTCTTACAAGTTGATTGTTCCACCACCCCAAGTGCATGCCATGTGAAATACAAAAATCCTCCATTTTGGGAATTTCAGCCTCTAGATTAGACGGACCAATTAGTGGGGTCGTATGTTTTTGTAAATCCTTATGTTTATATCTCATTTTTTTTCTTTTTTCTTTCAATGACTTTTCCCTCCCCTATTTCAGTTTATATCATCTCCATGCTAATTCGCAGAGGTTACATTAAAATTGAACACAGGGCCTGAAAGCTAAATGCCACTTGTGAACTGCAGCATCAATAAATAATCCACTACAGTGTAAACAAGGCTACAGACCTACCCTGTGTAACATGATGCCTGCAGTGTAAAGCCTGCAGTGTGACATGCTAAAATAACCCTTTTGGTAGGTAAAACCTCCCTTTTAAATATTGGCAAGTCAGTCCTTTAAAAAGGCTTGTAGTCCGCAAGGAAGGGCCCGTGGTACCTAAAAGTGTGGAATGCCAAAAATTAATATTACAATGTCCCGACAATGACAAAGGTCTAAAACATTATTTTCCTTGTGGCAGGCCTAGCTAAATTATGAGGAAAACCGGGATGAAGATTAGGACCAGCAAGAAAAGTAATTAAACCATTATTTTAGTAGTTATTAAAAATCCAACTCAATGTTGAAGTTGGATTTTGAATCAATATTGATGAAAAGTAACTTTAGAAATGTAACTTTTCCCTGCCTGAAGTTCCTGGAAGCTAATTTGTATTAACTCTTCAGCAACTCCCAGCCTGTACTTAGCAAGATAATAGATGTGAAAGAGATGCGATATGCCTCACAAGAGCAAACAGCAGGCTCACCTAAACAGACATAAATGACTCCTCTAAACTCCACAGAATATTCAGCTGGGGGCTGTGTACATGCTGTGACACCACCCTGCCAAAACCTGCTTGGCAGGTCTGTTGAGCCAGATGTAGCACTTGGGGTGCCCTTGTAAGAGACAGAGTGTGATGCCAATATGATCATTGTGTATCTCCTGCCTGGTTGATGTAGGACCCTGCTTTTGTTCTACCAGACTTCTTGCTCTGGCCTTGTTGTGCCCTCAGTGCCTGCATCAAACTGGATTTTAGTGTTAGATGTTAGAGGGTGATGGTAATTTCCCTGTGACACTTTCCACACACTCACACATTGCCCTTACAGTCCAAGTTTAGTGTGGCCGAAGACTTTCGCCATGAAAATGCCCTGACACATGGCATTTTGGGCCTGTTTGCAGTAAAGCAAACAGGAACTACTGAAAAAAGTGGGTAGTTTGCATGCAACCTTTTACCCCATTGGTTAGGGAGTACCTGGGAGTCAACCCCACCCACTAGCTGGTGCCTGGCATAAATCTGGAACTTCCAGACACCCACCTCAGAACTTGTTCTGGACCTCCTGAAGATCAGAAGAGAACTGGACCTGTTGTCTGTGAGCTGCGGAGCCCTAAAGAGCTGGACCTGCTCCCTCTTGTAGCCAAGAAAAATAAGTAGACTCCAAGGGTCAGTTGCTGTCCTCATGCGTGGCTACAGGGAGACAACAACCTGCAAGAAGCCTTCTACCTGGAGTGCCCACCTGACAAGTAGTAATTGGACCTGGAGTAGACCTAGCTGGAGGCCTCTGCTGGAGTGAGTCCTGGCCATTAAATGCTGCCCCTGGGGTTCAGAGAGCCTTAGAAGTGACCCAAAGGTACTTCTACAGAAACGGTGAATACTTGGGACTCAATAGACTAAGTCAGAAAGGTAAAATCTTTGACTGGGATGAACCTCGTTAGTGTATTTGACCTACGCTCTATCACGGGCAACCTGAAATTGCTCCTAGGTCCTGGTTTATCGTGCCATTGACCATCATTGGCGCTTTACTTTTTTGGTGCTATTTGTACTGAAAACTTAAAAAATTCATGCCTCTGGTTCCCCTTATTAGATTTTTGCCATTTTGTTTATAAAAGGTTACTCTATTTTTCAAATGTGGCTTGGGATTTTTATAATTTTGCATTTTGAATGTGTTACTGCATTAATACTTTACACTTTGCCCTAAATTAAGCATGTCTGCTCTGTGCCATAGCTTCCAGGTGGTTAAGCTCAGGTTAATTTAGAGACTTTAAGAGGTCACCCTAACAAGATTTGTGATTACTCCTTGAGGTGGGAAGTTGTCTACTCCAAATAATAATCCAATGTACTTACAGTGTTCCCTTATAAAATTTAAATGACCTCATTCTGTATCTCTAACTCATTATCTTTCATTTTTTACCACCCACTCATGGTTGTATTTTTTTAAATTAGGTACACTGGAATGATAGTCATAACCATAGTCAAACATGGTAAGTAAGATGTACAACATTACTTTAATATATGCAACACACAGTTTGCAAATTTTCAACACTACTGAACTGTGTACAGGCAATTGGTATTTTTAATGGGTGCAAGTCCAAATACAATGGGAAGATAGCTTTGTCAATCAGTGCCTCTGTGTTGTTTCCATTTATCACTCGATCTGCTTCAAATGTCTTCAACGAGAACTGCATCAACAGAGAAATTTACAACATTTCAACCCTGGATAGGTTTGGAGATTTGCGTTTGTCAAAGGAAGAAGTAAATGGCAATCCATGGAGGGGGGCATGCCCCAATTGGTGGGCATGTACAAAAGGGGATTCTTTATAGGTAAACATTTTTTCCACATATTAGAAAAAGATAAAAATGTATTGGTGTCTGTGAATGCACTTCTGCTTTGCATTTACACACTTGTAATTATTTAACATGTTCATTTACACATTTAAATACTCACACAAGTGAGTACTCCTGAAAAGCTATGAAAGTCATATCTTTCTTGAAATGCTCTTGGAGGTTTTTGGAGAATCCCCAAATCTTTATAAATCTACCCTTGTTGCTCTTTTTTTTAGTACCAGGTACCTTGCATTTTACACTTTTGTAGGATGTTGGCGGTATTTCAATAAACAACATTTTGCACATTAAATCCAAATGTCAGTGACAGCTCATAAAACCCTCATATTTGAATACTGTTTACTTGATCCAGCCACAATCATAAACAAACTGAAATGCATTGACATTCACCAGTTTATGAATCCTACGTCAGTTGACCTTAAAGCATTGAGTTCACATAATTGTTAATCAATTCTCTCAATAGTGCAGATTTGTTCAGGTCTGCCATTGTAAAAAATTGGGTTGTTGGTTGACTAGGGTGTGAGCCCTGGTCAAGCAACAACTACAATCCTTGTCAGGGTAAGGCACAAGCAAACCCCAAATTAACCTGTGCTCAACTCCCCGACAGCTTAGCACAGAGCGGTCAGGCTTAACTTAGAGGCAATGTGTAAGGTATTTCGGCAACACTTCAAACAGTAACACAGTGAAAACACACCACAAAAGTAGCCTACAACAGTTTTAGAAAAACAGAGTGATTTAACAAAAATCCCATTAGTACAACTGGAAATATTGAATTTTAATGTATTTAGAGAAAATAGCATCAAAAGGCATAAAGCTCCAACTGTGGATAGGTGGTCATGCTAAACTAGGGCAAAGTCACAAGTTCAGGCTGACCGCAATGTAGCGCAGGCCAGCTACAGAGACCCAGTTAGGCCCACTGAACAGAGTACCTTAAATCCTCGTTTGTTAAGCTTGCATGGATCAGCATCAAAGATTCGTTGCACAGTCTAAGTGAAGCGTCGGTTCTGAGAAGCGACGAGGCTGCGGTGGGATATCCTGTTGTATCGACATCGAGGATCCCAACGACGAGGGTTTACAATGCGAAGTCCGGAGTGTGGGATGCATTATTCAGTCTGGGCTATGCATCGGTTCCGAGGAGTTGCATTGTGGCAAGCGCAAGGTAAGTGGTTTTATTTATTTTTTCATTTAATTTTACCTATCCGTCGTCTGTCGACTTCCACCCCTACCCCTCCCCGTCTCACCGCCAGGCCTCTCTTACCTGTGCCGGCCGCGCCTGGATGGCTCAATGAAACAAATGCAAATTTGACACAAACCAATGGGCAGAATCCCCCCCATTTTAATTGCGGAGGGCTAGAAGGACCGAATTCTTTGGAGAATACAGTTGTATGCCCAGTGGATGTTGTATTATACACCCTCATTTCTGCATGAGTGGAATTCCGATGTGGCCAATCAGTGTCCCAGGTGCTTGGAACCCGGAGCCTGGGGTCATGTGATTTGGGGTTGTAATAGGCTAAGAATCTTCTGGAGGGAGTCTTGGCGTGCATGCAGGGTTCACTGGGGACCGAGATAACTCCGGATGTGAATGTGTCTCTTGTCAGCAGCTCGAAGCATGTGAGCAGCGCAAGATTAAATCCTGTGGAGGCCCATAGGCAGTCAAATTTCGGGCCCCCCGCAAATTATCTCTTTTAAGTTCAGAAATGTTTATTAAAGAAAAGCAAATCTCAATACAACAAGCAAAATATCAATATAGAGTCGCATGAAATATCTTTTGAATACAAGGAGAAGGTAGGTATATATACAATCAGAATTGGTCTATCTAAGCAAAAAAAGATTGATAACAATAGAAAAAGAAAATCGCACAATGTATAAACTGTAATGCAAAGGAGAAATAATTAAGCATATAAAAAATTACGATAACAGAAAGTCATGGAGGTTTGGAAACTTCTTGTTGTATGGGAGTTAAAGAAGATGAACGCTTAGCACTAGCTTCAATGAATGTTGTAACAGGTAGCCACAAACACAGACGTTTCGTGGCCATGGTAATAGGGTACACAAAAGCTGTATCTAGCCTGTGGTTATAACAAATAGCGTACCACCAAGCTTGATAAGATAATTTGGTGAGGTCTTTCCAATTTTTAGTAATCTGTTGAAAGGCAACTGCCAATAAAAGGTCAATAATTCTTATATTAGAAGTATGATCTGACCATATCGGGGACAAACTACCCAAAAATACGTTAGGAACAGAAAAAGGAAAGTGAGAGTGAAAAATTGAGTTGATTTGGGTCCAGACCTTTTTCCAAAAAACATGAACAGGTGGACATGTAAAAAGTAAGTGGTGAAGGTCTGCTTGAGGGGAGGAGCATGTCCAACAGGCATCCAAAACACAAGCATGTTGTTTGTGCAGAACAGCTGGAGAGAATAATAGCCTATTATAAATAAAAAAGAGTGTTTGCGTGGTATTAGCAGCTCTCGAGGATTTCCTAATCTTACTCCATATTTTGTTCCAGAGAGTAGTTGACCAATCAACTTCCAGATCCTTCTCCCAGGAGAGTTCTACTTTGGATTTGTCTCGTGGGGTGCATGAAACTTGCAAATAATTATAAATGGCAGAAGCTTTGGGGTTAACTTGTAATAGGGAGTGTAATTTATCGATCGGAGGAGTAAGAGGGGTAGTGAAGGAGGCGGGAGGTGTGCAATGAGTGTAAGCATCTAAAATAGCTTGCTTTAAAAGTGTATACTTAGAGTGGAAGGAGGATGGTAAACCGAACAGACTTTTAAGCAGCGTAAAGGACATGAATTGGTTTTGTTGCTATAATTGGTGGACCCATATTAGACCCTTTTGCCTCCACGTTTTCCAGTAAAAAGGTTTATCACGTATCAATATCAAATTATTATGCCATATCGTGGACTTGGAGAGAAAAGTTCCATTGATGGAATCATTGGAGTGTGCAGGTTGCAGCATCTTAGATGTATATTTAATTATGGGGGTGGAAAGAGACTGTGGTTTTCGCGAGAACGAGAGATACTCTTGAAAGGAGAAGGGGGATAGAAAGGAAAGCTCAAGTTTAGCCCACAAGGGGTGTTGTGCAGAATAGTGTGAGAGCCATTTAGATGATTGTCGAAGCAAAAAAGATTTTTGATATATGGGGAAATTAGGAAACTTAACACCACCTTCCGATTTTGGGCGGGTCAATTTGGATATGGACATACGAGATTTTTTATTGCCCCAAAGGAAAGAGTATAACAAATAAAAAAAAAAAATTTAAATTTTGAAGGAATGGATAGTGGAATATTAGATATCGTATAGAGGACTATGGGGACAGCATCATTTTTATGGTGTCAAGACGGCCCCACCAAGATAGGTACAAGGGATGCCATTTAGTAGTTAAAGTCGATATTCTCTGTATACAATTAACCATGCATCTGGAGATTGTATTTGAGATGGAGGGAGTGAAGTGGAGGCCCAGGTACTTAATATATTGAGGACACCATGCAAAGGTTGAGAGAGCAAAATCATCTTTAAAGGTGTATTTTGTCAGGGGTAATATTTCACATTTATCTTTATTTAATTTATACCCAGAAACAGCTGCAAAGGAATCTACTTAATTTAAAAACGCAGGAATAGAGGATTGGGGTTGGGAGATAAATAACAATATATCGTCAGCATATGCTGCCAATTTAATGTGAGTGTCATTTAAGTTAAAATCTTGAATATCCTTATTCTGACGGATCCGCAAAAGAAACGGTTCTAGGGCTAGGTTAAAAAGAAATGGAGACAGTGGACAGCCTTGGCGAACACCTCTCCCCAAGGTAAAAAAAGAGGAGGACACCCCATTGGCGCACACTGGTGCTCTTGGGTTAGAATATAAAAGTGAAATTAAGGAGATTATCTTAGGTCCAAAACCAAACCACTTGAGGGTTTGGAAAAGGTATGACCACTCCACTCTGTCAAACGCTTTCCCAGCGTCCAATGCTAAAGCAGCCAAAGGATGTGTAGCATGTGAAGATTTAGATAAAATATCAAAAAACAAGCGGGTGTTGTCTGTGATAAAACGTCCTTTAACGAAACCCGATTGTTCCAAGCCCAACAAGTTAGGAAGGTGTGAATCTAGTCGAAAAGCTAAAGACTTAGAGAAAAATTTATAATCAACATTGACTAGAGAAATGGGCAGAAAATTTTTACAATATCTCAAGTCTTTTCCCTCCTTGGGGATAAGGCAAATGAGAGCTTCAGAGAAAGAACCAGAAGATTTACCCGAGGACAAAAAGGAATTTAACAATACATGTAATTTTGGAATTAGTAAGGAGGCAAAATGTGTAAAAAATTCGACTGTAAATCCATCCGGGCCAGGGGCTTTGTCTTTTTTAAGTGCTGAGAGTGCAGCATGGAGTTCTTTTTGTGAAAGGTCTAATTCTAAATTAGAAAGGTCAGGTTGAGGGGAGGGAGTTCGGTGTATGTCGGACAAGAACCGAGATATGTGCTGTTCTGTAGGGGATGCTTCTGAAGTGTAGAGCTTTTGATAGAAATTACAAAATTTGTGTAAAGTGTCATCATCTTTATATTTCAATTCCTGCTGAGTGTTCATAATAGAGTCTATATTTAGCTTGTTATGCTTAACTTTCAAATAATTGGCTAGGGACCTTGCCAGCTTTGTTCTGTCCACCGTAAAATTTTGCACTGGACTTCAATAGGTAAGTAGAAGCATTATTTGTTGACTCTTTATTAAATTGAAATTTAACATTAATAAGTTCTGACAAACATTCTTTTGATCTAGATGAGTAGAAAGAATGTTCAAGTCTTTTTATCTTAGCTAGGAGAGACGTGGTAAGCTCTTTTGACTTTTTGCGTTTTTTAGAGACATAGCCAATAATAAAGTCTCTAGCTGCTGCCTTAAAGGCGTCCCAAATCACGTGGAAGGGAAGGTCATCGGTCTGATTGAATGAAAAATATTCGTTAAAAAATGAAGTGAATGAAGAAACAAAAGTTTTGTCCAAGAGAAGGGATTGTTGAAACGCCACTTCCTTGGGGAACAAGGTTTCTGTAAAATGTCTAATTTCATAATGATGGGAGCATGATCAGAGATTAGAATGGATCCAATCTCTGCTGCCATTAATGACTGTGTTAAGTTATGGGAGATGAAAAAATAATCCAATCTTGACTGAGTATGGTGAGCTGGAGAATAATAAGTGTACTCTTTAGTAGTGGGATTACATAATCTCCAGGCATCAATAAGCTTGTATTGTTTGATAGTTTGTACGAATGATTTGTGGGCTTTGTGAGGAGTAAAGGAGACCATAGAGTTATGATCTAGGAAGGGGTCATATACTTGATTACAATCACCTGTGAGTATGAAATTTTCATCAATACATTCTGCAAGTTGCTGTGCTAAGATCGAACAAAAGGAGGATCACCAGCAGTGGGCGCATAGACATTTAACAAGGAGATTGGAACTTTATCAATCATAAGCTTAGTAAATAACCATCAACCATTTTCATCAGAGCCTTGTGATAACTCTTTAACAGAAAGTGATTTACGACATAAAGTAAGAACCCCATTCCTTTTGCCATCACCTGGCGAGTAAAAAACCTCCCCAACCCAGCCTCTTTTCAATTTAATGGATTCTTCTGCTGTTAGGTGAGACTCCTGTAAACACGCTATATCTGAACCAAGCTTGGCCAGGTGAGTAAGGACCCATTGTCTTTTAATGGGAGAATGTAAACCTTTCACATTCCAAGAGACAATGTTTAAAGACATATGTAAAATGAAAGAACAAGTATGAAACAAATAACCTTAAGAAAAAACAAATGAAAAGTTGTAGACCAGAAGACAGACCAACTAACTGCAATACGAACCGATTTTGTAAAAAAGGAGTATAGACAAGAGCGATATAATAAACTAACATGTGACAAATGGAAAATGCAAAAGAGGAAAATATTATGCGCAATATTGAGACAAGAAAAATGAACTAGGAGTATGCCAAAGAGAGAAAAATTAGAAAGAAGATAAAGAATAAAAGATAAGAAGTAGAAAAAAGAGACAATATGTACAGACAAATTAGAGACAAATGGCAATGAATGAGTAGAGAGAAGTAAAGGTATTGCTGAGAATAGGAGAAAGAAGAAAGAAACGATACCTAGAATGAATCCAAAACATAGAGAGGGTGGGGAGGGATGAGGCCACATGGAACGATGACACTTCCGGATTCCACAGGATGAGACGACACAACTTCGGGAAGAGCAACCACAAACATGAGGGAAGGGCAACGTGAAGAGGAACCTGTAGGGAAGAAAAAAGTTAATTAAACAGCTGCGACATAATAAAGATATAAACGACTGTGAAAACTTGGAAAATGTAAATCTACTTAAAAACCAACATTAAGTCATCCTAAGTAGATCATAACAATATATAAACTGTTGAGTAGTCAATAAACTACATAAACAACTTCAGCGGAATAGGAATATGAGTTTGTGTTTAGAGTTCCTGCAAGAAGACAGACATCAAGGACGGGGTTTCGAAATTTCCATCTTGTCTGGGCAATGAAAGTTCAAGAAACTTTTGAGTTTAATTGGATCCTCGTAGGTAACGGTATTATTGTTGAAGGTTACTTTGAACAAACAAGGATGAAATAAGCCAAATTGTGCACCAATAGAACGCAAAGCAGGTCTCATAGACAAAAATTATTTTCTTCTATCTGCTGTGGGGTTTGCTTAATCCTGCGCGAAGTAATGTTGGCTTCCTGAGGATGAAATCTGCTTCAGAGAACGTACTGCAGCTAATACCTTGAGGAGGTCTGTGTACTCTAGAAAGTAAAGTATAACACCTCATGGTTTGCGTTGAGCAGATGGTGAAGAGTGCAAGGGGCCTAGCCTGTGAGCACGTTGAATGTTCAAGACGGTGGTTTCCAGCAACTTGAGCACTATCGGCAAAAAGGATTTGAAAAAAGCTATAGGATCTGACCCCTCTGAACCTTCCGGCAAACCGTAAATGCGTAAGTTATTCCTTCTATTCCTGTTTTCAAGGTTTTCAATCTGCTTCTGGCAAGATGCAACCTGTGACTGAAGGGCTACCACCTGAGCGCAGGTCGAACTCAAGGAGTCCACACAGTGTTCTACTGCTGTGATTCTCTCTTCCATTTTCGTCCATCCATCAGTCAAGACTTGTATCTTCGAATTAGTCTCCTCCACAAATGGATGTAGCGCCCGTATTTCTTCCAAGAGAATGTCCAAAGAGACTGACGAAGATTGCTTTGGAGCTGATGGCGGGTCTTTTTTCAACCGCTTAGTTGAAACCTTGGTAATTGTGGCGGAAGAGGCAGAAGCACCCTTTGGAGAAGAGGCCAGAGAGTCCTCCATTCTGAGGTGATGAGCGTAGAAGTGTGCACGAGAAACAGACAAATGATTTACAGGAGTCGCCAGTAGTTTAACTGTTTTCAGTCTGCCCATGTAAATGAACTGCGCAAATAGTCTTGCCTAGAATAAAAAAAATGGATTAGGGAAGCACAAAATCCATAAAGGGCAAGTAGAAACAGGTACTTGAGACCTCCACCACCTTAATGGTAAGAAAAAACGCATTCAATAACTGAAAAGATTGTCATGCACAAATAACTGTAAGAAGCGTGCAGTACATGGGAGATATCGACAATAGGATATGCAGGATTAAAATAAATATTTCACATGTGGGTGATATACTCTTGAGACTCTTGATTTAAAGAAGAGGCCTTAATTATCAAAAGAATGCCTTATGATAAAAATATAATGACCCATATGTCGGTAATAACAAAGTATATATGCGCTAAAGAAAAAACAAAAGAAAAACAACACCATAATTGGAAGCCTCTCTGCAATGACATTGAGAGAAGTTAAGAGTACACATGCCAGGATAATAGGTGCAGGCGAGTTACATATGGTATTGAAGAGAGCGCAATATTGTTCATGAAAAGTCCTACATGCGTAGGCTCCGTGAAGTTAAAATGGCCGCTGGCAGCTGAGGTGAAGAGGAAGAATTCTTATCAGGAGCGGTAAAGCAATGGCAAATGAAACATTCGTTGAGTGAAGGCTGCTTGATAGCTATGCGCAACTCAGCGCGCTGGGGTTAAAGCACAGAAGCACATGGGTAGGCGAAGCCACGGGGAAGAGAGAGTCTCCTCAGGATACGGGTGTATCAAAATGGCGGGCGCCATGAGTTGTCGGAGAAAAAAGGATAAATTCAAACCAAATAGCGTTTCCTCCCGCAGCAAAAATCACTCCGCTGGGAGCCGCCTGATTTCCGACATCCGTACTAAGAGTTCCGCCGGTTTTCTTCACGTGTAGAACATCGCAAAACCCTCGTTGTGCCGTCGTCACCGGGAGCTCTACGGAGCCGCCGCCATCTTCCGTGGGCGCTAGCCACGCCCCTCACAAATTATCTCTTAATACCCAATGCACCGGATTTTTTAAAAAACTGACGTTTCCAGAAGATGAGCTTTTGAGAGACAAACTATTATGTGAATCTGATGTCTCTGGTATATGTACTTTAAATTGTATTTTGATCCGTTGTCGCGGGGCCCCTAAAAGGAGTGGGGCACATAGGCCGGTGCCTAACTTGCCTAGTTTGGTAGTCCATATGCATGTGGGAGTTCGACCAAGATAAGCTCGCCTCTGGTAGTTCATCATAACATCATTAGCATGTACTATGGTTACTTCCGGTTGGAGTTCGCCTGAACCATCGGAATTCCGGGCTTGACTTAAGAAGTTAAATAATGTTTATATCAAAGAACACTTGTATGCTAAGAGAACTGTGAGAGGGAGGGAGTTTTGTAAAATCAGGAAATACACCATGCACTTTATAACGGATTAAGATATTTAATATATTGTAGTTTGCTGAATGTCCCAGATTTCGAGGACTAATTGCTCATATTTACCTTTGTTTTGAACTAAATAAATATCTGCTATGGTACCTTTTTTAAACAATAATTTATGTTTCTATAAAATTATTCTCTGAGAGATTGCTTTTTAGACTATGTTTAACTTGAAAACATCAATAAATAAAAAACCAATGAGTTGGTGTTTCATTGCATTGATTGACCCCTCCTGGCCAGATGTTTGTGCATGTTGACCATTCAGCAGCACGCATGTGGTATCTAATGCAGTGAGAATGATGACCGGTTCTTAGGACCTGCTGCCAGCACACACATATTCCGGTGTTCCTTGTCTGTAGAAGAACACGTGCTTGAGCAGGGCATAAAACCTGAGCACAAATTCAAACCTGTTGACATTTTAAGTAGTAGATGTAAAAATCTCTGAATGTCGCACGGTGTGATCTTAGGCAGCCCGAGAGACTGCATTTGTGAAATGACAAAAAAAAGTGGGGAACTATTCATTTAACTGGCTAATCAGGTTATTTCTTGTAAATCTACCACTGACAACATTGTGATTTAAACACAGATTGGCATCAGCAGATATTTCTTCCTCAGCCGGTAGCCCATCTGGTCCAGACCAAACAAACAGAAGATTTATTCTGTCAGTGGGTTCATTTGGCATTCCTTTTAAAGTCTCAGAAGGAGCCTGTACCTGTCAGTCACCAGAGCGCTCTGCTTTTGGTGGCTCGGCTCTGTTGCTCTCTCTGATCTAGGACTTCTAAGGAGGTTTGTGTGCACCCGCTCCACCTGGGAGACCTGTGCTCGAGCCAAGTTCATTTCCATAGTCTTACAAAAATCTCCAGGAGGATTTCAAACATCTGCTCGCAAGGAAAGAAACACAGACTTGAGGTGCAGCACGAATGCAGAGAGAGGCGACCAACCCTGCCATGCAAATAGAAGAGTCAATAGAAATCTGGATTCAGAAATTGTAAGGAGTTGCAGGAGCTAAAAAATACTGGGGCATATTAGCAAGACCCACGTTAAAATTATCACCGTTTTAGCGGCAGGAAACTGCCGCTAAAACGGCGATAATGGGCTTGATAATATGCGTTATGGAATTCCAATAGAAGCCCAGGTTAGATGTCCTGCACATCTAACCTGGGCTTCTATTGGAATTCAATAACGCATATTAGCAAGCCCATTATCGCCGTTTTAGCGGCAGTTTCCTGCCGCTAACACGGCGATAATTCTAACGTGGGTATTGCTAATATGCCCACTAATTGTTAAGAATGTGCAACCCCTTTAACATTTAGTCGAGTGTGTCAAATGTTGTCTGGCTCTAGGAGAATTGTCTTGCTAATTTCCGCAGAAAGAAGTAGCGAGCTCCCTAGATGAGACATATCTGCTAACCAGCAGGTAGCCATGAAGGCTGTTAATGTATCATGATTTCAATGTAAGGTATCAATCAAAAGGTGAGAGATGTTTAGGGATTTCAAATTTTGCCAGAGAATGAGTTTAAATGTGAAACCTGTCTGATTCCTTTGCTTATATTTGCATACCAGCTTCTGGCATGTGCTTTGTGCAATGCATTAATAAGTTGGTGCCTGACGGGAGCAATTGTTGGGGTATGAGGCAACCTGCTACGGTGTGCACAGGGGCTGCTCCTCGGCTAAGGTCTCAGGGCAGGAAAAATTAAATGATAATATTGCCCTTATTATCATTTTATTTTTCGTAGGTTCGGGGCTGGGTTAGGGCGAGGCTGGGCTGGTGGCACAGGGGGAGGAGTGCTTTGCACACTCCAAGTGTGCATGGCTGTTTGGCCAGCCATCTTGGGCCGGCAAAACAGTCATGCGCAATTTGCATGTTCTCCACCAGGCTGCATTACACAGGCTCCCATTTCCCGACTGAAGGCCAAACCACAGCGCTCAGACTAATCACAATGCTGCATTGTATTGTTGTGATTGGCTTAGAGGAGGGAGCCTGTGTACTTCCTGGTTCCGGGCGCAGTAGGACGACAAGGGTCTACGGAGGAGAGACAATGGAGGAGAGACGCTGGAGGAGAGACGCGGCGAGGAGATAAGTGTTTTTTTTTTGTATTTTGTTTCCCCCGCCCCTACACTCTCGTTCCCTGCCAGCCGCTACTGGGTGTGCACCTTGAATATCGACCCCAGAATATCTCTGTGACAAAATATTGAGGACAAAATATTTTTTTTTAAATATCGACAGCTGAAGTAAGTCTAGAGTTTTTATGCCTTATCCTCATATATGTACCTATGCAGTACATATATCTTCAAGGTAGTAGATATGGATTTAGGAATACTAAATCTATACTTTCCTAAATGCACTTACCTTTCGATATATTGTCCCTCGATATTCTCTCCTTGATATACTTCTACCACAATATTCGGGGGTTCGATATTCAGTATGACAATCCCTACTACAGAAGGGAAAGCATTACTGTCCGCCTTTTGTATATGATTCACTATCACATCAGTGTGAGACGTGTGTTCAAGAACTGTCCATCTGTACGTGGTGACCTCGAGGGTCAAGTGCAGAATATTCACTTTTCTAAGGGCTTATGTTTTCTGAAACCAATTCACCAGAGGTGACAAATCTAGGTATTGTAGTTTTCCTCCAGTAATTTGAGTAGATTTTCGACTTTCCAGAGACTTCAAATATCTTTGAATGTTGATGGAAATTTATGCAAATTCACTCCTGTGCCCTGCGCGTGCTCCAATCGATTACCCTCAGGGTGGCTAATGTGTAGGAGTAAGTGTGGCGGAAATATGTATTAACATAGAAAACGGTTGACTTTTTTCCATGCAGGGGTTGTTTTTACTGTGGGCAAATCACTTTTCCTGCTCTCCCTTGAAATATGCTGGTGTTTTCATGTCTGTGATGCACAATTACACCAACTTTTATTAACACTACAGCCATGATTCTTCTTGGGCCAGTGATCTCAATTTGTAAACAAACAGGGGGGGCATATTATCAAGAACGGCGTTAAAAATTATCGCCGGTTTAGCGGCAGAAAACTGCCGCTAAAGCGGCGATAATGGGCTTGATAATATGCCCTTGAGAATTCCAATAGAAGTCCATGTTCTGGTGTGAACATGGGCTTCTATTGGAATTCTCCAGGGCATATTATCAAGCCCATTATCGCCGCTTTAGCGGCAGTTTTCTGCCGCTAAACCGGCGATAATTTTAACGCCGTTCTTGATAATATGCCCCAGGAGTTGGTACCCAAATTGAGATTACAAAATGAGTGAAAACAAAGCATACAGCAGTATTTCCAGTCACAAATTTTGTCAGGTAAGACCTAGCGAAATGTGTGTGAGGGAAAACGCAATATTCTGAATTTAGTACAACAGAATGGGCAAAAGCAAGTGATATTACGCATTTCACTTCTGTTTCAAACAGCAGAACTCACACTGGGGAGCTAACACAGTACCTGAAACTTACCACACCCATGACATTCTATTTACCAGATGTAACATTACCTCTCATAATAAGGAGGGCTTTAGAATGTGGCTGTAGGTGTGCTGTAGAGCCCATATTTACTAATGCTTTGTGCTGGATTTGTGTTACTTATATAATGGAAACCAGACGTCAAGTGTTATGCTGGGATTTACTATCTAGTTCAAATCAGGATTTCCGTTGGATAGTTTCCCATAGTAACACAAAGTTGCACAATGAGCTTCTATGCGCTACTTTGCATCAAGGGGGCGTTCCATGGGTGGCTATTCCTATGCAATAACCCATTGATTTTGATGCAAATTCCTGTCTACAAATATTCAGTGGATTTACGTCAGAATCTTACATCTTCTTGAAACAGGCTTAAGGAGGAGAGATGATGTCATTTCTCCTCGTTTTTTCCAATTTTGCATGTGTGCTGCATTGTACAGCACACATAAAAAGCAGGAAACGTGTTAAAGGATAGTGTTTGTACTGGGAAAGTGCCCATCCAGTACCAAAGCTATTTCTTACAGACCACATACACCCTTGCACTTTGATGCAGGGTTGTGTTCGTTAGTGAATGCCAGCTGAAGTGCACCAGTACTGGGGGAGAAGGAAAACAGTGTCCTATCTTAGTAGATATGATGCTGTTCTGCTCTCTCCTTTTCAAACAATGCAGCAACTTTAGTAACTGTGCTGCGTTGTGTGAATGTTTCATAAATCTGGACTTTGGTGTTTAAAATTCTGTAAAGAAATTCAATGGAAGCGCTTGAGACAGAGGGTGCATGGTGTCTTTGCAAGAAGGAACGTCTGGTTTAAATCCAAAAAAGAACAAAGCTGTGAGTTACACAAAGGTTACATCCTTGTGAGTGCTCACTGTCTCCCAAAAGACCACTCTTTGCCCCTGCCTGTCAAATGCATGTTTCCACCCGTCCCCTAAATTTACTCCAGCTGAACATCCGCCATAGTGAGTGGTGTTTCCTGGTAGTTGCATCTGCACTATTAATGTCTGTATTTGTTGATACTGAAAATTACATTGTCAGATGGCAAGACATGTTGCTAGTTCGGCCTGCAGAATCATGGGCCTTGGCACTGCTGCAATTCCAACAGCTGGGGTGAAGTAACTTTCAAGAATTTTATTTTTTGAGAGACAGTGAAGTTCGTGCTGACAAAATCAATACACAAATGAATAATTTAGAAAGATTTTGCTGTGAATTATTCTCGCAGTGCCCATGACTTATTCTTCAATTCCATGAGTAACCAAGAAGTCAGCCAGGAGTACTTCTGGCTTACTCCAGAAATTCATGAGCAAATTTAGAGTACTAGAAGAATAAGTCACACTAATACATCAATCTTTGTGTGAATCAGGCCCATGGCTCCTAATTCAACGTTTACGTTTTCTGTAGTATTGCATGATTCTTCAATGAGCTCTATACATTTGAGCTTATGTCTGTGCTGCCCGGAAGTAGCCTTATTTGTTGTATATATAAAAATGGTTATGTTAGTACGTAAGCATGCAATGCATCCTTATGCTCAGTTGAGGTTGCAGGGTATTGAAAGACTGTTAGCTTCAATATATGCAACATCCACACAGAGTTCAAGGTGAGTTTTCACTGAGACTTTAGCACAGGGAAAAGTAATTGAGAGTCAATTTGCACTCTGCAAAGGAGAGTATTTGAGGCATAAGGTCCACTGACACAACATCATTGAAAAGGGGATAAGCCTGAGGCAAAATTTGTTGACATCTTGCCAAATATATTGCTTGTTTCTACTGGAGCTTATATTTGTACACAAGTGTACAAAAGAAATGTTGGCAGCAGGTGTGGACAATGCTTTACACGATAACATCATGTAGATTTTACACTAACCACTACTCATTTCCATGCCAGTGTCATCTTAAGGATTTTGGGGGCTCACAGCAAGAAATATTTTAAGTGCCCTTGATTGGAACAATTTTGAAATTTATTACCCATTTTCTTTCAATTTAGGCCCTATGCGGTCTAAAAATATCGAATTATATTTTGAACGTTGAGATACAGAAATACATAGAAGTGAGCTAGAAAGAAAACACTCTTTACCAGGTGGCCCTTAGAAGGTGGGGGCCCTGGCCAATTGCCCACTTTTAACATCTCTGTTTTATGCCACTGAGGGCACAGGTTGGTTGACGTAAAAGCTCAATAGCGAAGAAAATGGCAAAAACATCGAAGACAGGACACTCAGAAATTAATAGCCTGCAATTCTGTCACTCATCAAACTCAAATAAATTGTACCCATGCTTCTCCTGTTTTCTGCAACAAATACTGTATTTCTTGGGTGCTGGAAGGATCGCTCATTCAGATAAACATTCACGTGAAACGTGAGGCGATCTGCAGGTTACAAATTCAAATTCTGACTCATCCCACTGTCTTTCCACACTCACTAAGATGAATGGTCTTAGTTTTGTTAAATTACGTGTTTACAAGAGTGCCATAATTAACTCTCTGTGCAAATCGAGGTATTAAGCTGTGTAAACTAGACAATAGCTTTTGAAATACAAAGGAATATTTTTAGCAATATTATGAGTATAGTTAACCTAAAAGATGCCTTTGCACAGTGAAGCACCATGTCACAGTTCAGGCATGAAATGTATTTGCTCTGCCCTTATACAGATATGAATAGAGTGGTCCAAACCGGAAGGGCAGATTTCTCTGCAGAAGACACAGATTTGTTTAGTTGGTTGCAGATTTCTGATTTTTCAGGCATGCATAGACCAGCAGACTAATCGCTAAATTGTGGCATAGAGAAGTGCAAAGAAAGCCTTGCATTTTTGACAACTTTATTGAAATATTCTTCTGATGATGGCTCAAATAGATTTTATAAGAAATTGGTGAGAGTATATTTTCTCTTACTGCCTATGTTTTTTATCGGATCTATATGTTAGGGGACCTTGAAATGCGGCTGTGTATAGATGTGTTTGTAAGACAGTGTATTAATAATTAGGGTGGCTGGTAGTACATCACAGGTAATAAAGGGCCGGATTATGATGGCGGTCGGACCGCACACCAACAGGCTGCCGGTGGCGGTCCAACTGCTGGCAGGCCTTCGGTAAGCCCCTCGATTACAATCCAGGCGGTCGGACCCTTAGCGGTTGAAAGGAAGACCACCACCTCCGACAGGATCAGTGATCCCGAAGGGCAGAGGTCAGAATTGTAGTCCTGAATGGAGGCAGTGCTGAGGCAGGCACCACCGTCAGGATTACGATATCCCTTTCTGACAGACTTTTCATGTCCGAAAGACTGCCATGAAAAGGCTGTTGGAAATGGATTTGGTGGCCCCAAACAGGGCAACTGTCTGTTGTGTCCAGGGGGCACATGTAGTGCCCCCACTCACCTCCATGCACTGTGTGCCATGCTTCACATGGTGCATGGCACACGGTGCATGGATGTGTAGGAAGTGCTCCTTTGCACGGCGGCTTGTGCTGTGGCCCTTTTCCTGGGCCACAGCACAAGACGCCGTGTGAAGGAGCACTTTGCGACCGCCACCCCAGCAGTAGCATCATAATGCGGCACTCGGACCACCACCTGCTTGTCGGGCAGTCTCCAGAACGCCACGATTGAGGGAGGCGGTCTGACCACTGCTATCATAATCAGGCCCAAAGTCACTAACCTGCTAGGTCTAGGCAGGCAAATGTTCAATAATTTCAACGTGAGCTCAACCCCTGGTCGCTATGGCACAGAGCAGACAGGCTTAACACATGTGTAAAGCATTTAGAAGTACCAAAACAGTTAAAAGGTCAAAAACACAATATATATTAAAAATCCCACTCCAATTTATAAACAGAGAGTATACATGTAGTAAACAAAATGACACCAAAACAATAAAAGTCTAATAAGGGGAGCAGGAGATAGGATTTCTAAAAAAAGATTTAAGGCAAAACATGCCAAGAAAAAGTAAAGTGGCTATGATAGTCTATGATCACGGTTGACCAGGACATAGAGCAATTTGAGGCTGAAAATTATGGTGCACTGGCTGGCAATACCAGGCAGGTTTGTCCCACTTGGATATTTTACCGTGGGTCGCTAAAATGGAAGTCAAAATCTTCCAGCAGGGCAAGGTTGTAGTTTTTATCCGGGGAAGTCCTCTCAAAGTCAGATAGTTGTTGGATGATGTCCTGCTGAAGCTGTTGGTTTTTGTGGGAGAAACTCAGAGCGGGAAAAGGAAAAATCAAATTTTGTGCCCATGAAAGACCTCCGGTTGGCTGAACACTATTAGCACATTCACCTGGTCAAGATTTCTTCATTTGGACTTAGTCCTTTATTTAAGCTCAGAATCCTCCAGTAGGGCAAGACTACAAGTTGTGTCTGTCAATGGGTTGTACGAGGCTGTAAACCTTCTCTCTGAGGGCCAGTTGAAATAGATTTGCTACTGCTGAGAAGTTGCATGTGGGAGAACCCTGTTTCTTCTGCCCAGCAAGCCCACCTTTCCGATCCGAAGCCTCCGAGATCATCTGCGGCGTACCCCAGGGATCTTCCCTCAGCCCAACACTGTTCAACATCTACATGGCCCAGCTCGCACGCATCGCCAGACAGCACGACCTCAACATTATCTCCTACGCCGACGACACTCAACTGATCCTCTCCCTCACCAAGGACCCCCTCGCCGCCAAATCCAATCTCCATGAAGGAACGAAGGCCGTCGCCGATTGGATGAAGATCAGCCGACTAAAGCTGAACACGGACAAGACAGAGGTCCTCATCCTCGGCTCCAACCCCTCAGCCTGGGACGACTCCTGGTGGCCAACGACGCTGGGAGCAGCCCCAACACCCACCGACCACGCAAGCAACCTGGGAGTCATCCTCGACTCAACGCTCTCCATGGCCAAGCAAGTCAACGCAGTCTCCTCCTCCTGCTTCAACACCCTCCGCATGCTTCGCAAGATTTACAGGTGGATCCCGACAGATACAAGAAGAACAGTCACCCAGGCCCTCGTCAGTAGCAGACTTGACTATGGGAACGCCCTCTACGCGGGAGCCCCGGCCAAGCTCATCAAACGACTGCAACGCATACAAAATGCCTCTGCACGCCTGATCCTCGACGTATCACGCCACAGCCACATCACCCCCCACCTGAGGAACCTGCACTGGCTCCCCGTCGACAGGAGAATCTCCTTCAAACTCCTCATCCACGCACACAAGGCACTCCACAAGACTGGCCCAGCCTACCTCAACAGACGACTCTTCTTCTACGTCCCCAACCGCCAGCTCCGCTCCGCCGACCTCTCCCTCGCCACCGTCCCTCGCATTCGAAGAACAACCACCGGCGGCAGATCCTTCTCACACCTCGCCGCCAAGACCTGGAACACCCTTCCACTAACCCTACGACAGACCCAAGACCTGCTGACCTTCAGGAGGCTACCCAAGACCTGGCTGTTCGACCAGTAGCAGCACCCCTGACCCTTTTTTCTCCCCAGCGCCTTGAGACCCTCGCGGGTAAGTAGTGCGCTCTACAAATTCTGTGATTGATTGATTGATGACTTGGCCAGATCAGCTCAGGGAGTTAGTCCCATTCCTTTGGGGCTTGAAGTATAAAAGGTTTTTAAGTCCCCACTGTTTTCAGAGTTGCTAGGAGAAGTCTAGTTATAAACAACCAAGTATCTCAGGACCTCAAGAACACCATAGATTTACGACAGCAGGCATTAATCAATGCTGAAAATTAGGTGAGATTCTACCTGCTGACAGGGTTCAGTCCAGGTCCAGCTGCTGCTGTTCAGCTTGGCACTTCAGGGAAAAGGGTTCATGCAACTTGTTGTGTCCCTGTAGCCACACAGCAGGACAGACAACTGACTCTTGTAGCAAACCTCTTTGTCTGGATGTAAGTGGGAGCAGGTCTAGCCCATCAGGTCTCCTCGCAGGTCTCAAATTGCAGGTGAAGTGCTTCTTCTGTTCTTCCAAAGGTCCAGAGAGTGTTCTAAGTAGGGTGCCTTGGGCTGCCACATTTATGGTTGCCACTAGCTAGTGGGTGTGGATGGCTCTTGTCCAATGGGGAAAAGTGCCCAAGGGCAACCCTACCCACAGGCCATTGTTCCTGCTCCGGTAGCAATTTCTCACTTCATTAAGGGCAAGCCCTGCCCAAGCAGCTGCTGGAGAGCTACTACAAATTAGCCTCCAGGTGCTTCAGGTATAGAAAGAATAACTTTCTAAAGGTTTATTTTCCTAAATATTTATTAAAAATCTTCCGGACCAATGAACTGGGCTTTTAGTGAATATTAAGTACAGAGGTGAAACTAGTTCTCTAGTTGGTACCAAACCCGTGATAGGAGACAAAATATTTCAATGTGTATTCTAGTTTTTCTTATGCAACAGCCAGAGCCTTCCACAGTGAAAATAGCTTTTGGGGACTTGTCACTGTGGGGAAATGGCAGCATTAAATCTATACATGTCCCACTTTTGAATACTATGCACCCTACCTTGTAGGTTACAGGACCTACATGGGGATAACGTATCGATAATTAAAAGGGAGGTTTTTCCCTGTCAAAAATGTGTATTGTGATAGGTGTAAACTGCAGCAGTCCGGCTACAATGGTATCAATTGTGAATTAATGTTTCCCTGTCACAACAGTGGATAGCACAATAAGTGCTGAAATCCACATGTGACATTTAACTTACCATGCCACGTCTGTAGTTCTGCACCATATACTATGGCTTATAGAAAAGTTAAAAATGTGAATTAGGAGTTGGCCAATTTCATCATGGTTTAGGGGCCAGAGCACATATATTGGGGCCTGGGCAGCTGTGTCTCAGTGCGGAGAGCTAAAAAAGAACCCAGCAACATTGGTCCAATAAAATGAAGGTGATCAAACCAAAAAGGACACTTCCTAACAGTGTTGTGTTAGTGAAGTTTGGTAAAAATGTTGCCACTATAAAAAAGCCAAAACAATTGGCATTGTCAATTATTTAAATGGAGTTACAGGCTGGGATAAGTAGCATATGTCGTCACAGAAAGTTTTTGCAGGGAAGCCACCCATCTCATTTTATACAGTAACTCAGTGACTCATTTACCGTCTGACTGAAAGCTGCATGCACTTGTGCCCTGTAAGGGTACACAAATGCAAAGAGGAACCAAGGAGAGGTGTGTGGGGGTGCATCAACACAGAAATGCTGTTGAGATGTGTGCAGTGGAAAGGGAAGCCCTTAACATCAGTAATTCCAAATTGTAACTGAAGAGGAATGTGCTCAAGTGGAACAGAGTACTTACAAATTTCTACTAACATAACATGTATTTGTAAATTACATTCACCCCTTGGGGTATCTTAGCTCTGAATAACAGGTTTTTATTGTTACCAACTCAATGGTACTCAGATTTAGTGGTGGGCGTAACTTGCGTAATTTGCTGTAGCATAATTAGGTGGAATTACTGCAAACCTATGCAAGATTCTGCATAATTATGCAACAATGCATTTTACACTAAGAAAATAGGGATAGATGCAAAACAACACAAACAACAGCGCAAGCAGCCAATCGTACTTGCTGAATTTGTTTATATGCTAATTTTCCTTCTGAATTAATTTTAATTACGTAAAATGGTGTAATCGTGAAATTATTGGTAGTTCCATGTCAAAGAGTAACGCAAAATTACCCCATTACTCTGGCGTAATTTAACTTACTCCAATGCCTACTCATTTTATGAACTTAAGAAGGATGGAAGGCTGATTTGATCCGAACCTGTGGTCATGAGGTCAATCACGTTTTTGGACTGGGTGAATTAGTTCCCTGAGCCACCCGACCCAGCATAGTAACTGGTTTTGTAAAGATTCTGGAATGTTGAAAGTCAAAGTATGAGTATACAATTTGATGTACATTTCTTATTATATTTGGCATTAGTCAAAGAAACATTACCATGATTCTACACTGTTGAACTCCTTTTCCTCAGAAATTTGAAAATGCTTCCATAGGTTCTCATATAATATTGACCAATTCCATGCCCTCCTTTCTATGAACACACTCAGCATGCCGGATGATCTGGAGGCTGCCGACAAAGCACTATCAGACTGGATCCTCTGGACACACTTATTCCTGTTAAGTGGTCTAAGTGTCGTAATACTAAATCTAGTCCTTGGTATAATGACAAGCTCGCTACTATGCGTAAAGCATGTAAAAGGTCGGAGCGGGCTTGGAGACGGGACTATGACCCGATCCTGAAGGGGTACTATCAGGCAACCATCAAGAAGTATCACAGGGCTATTCAGACAGAACGGGCAGCTTATTTTGCGGACGAGATCAGGATCAGCAGTAACCCCACCAAAAGTATCTTTTCTATACTCAAAGATCTTAAATCAGCGGGGGTATCTACAGCTCCTTTGATAACATCAAATGAGCAATTTGAGGCGCTCGCCACCTTCTTCATTAACAAGGTGGATGACATTTATAAGACCTTTCCTCAAGCTGCAATGTGTCCTGACCCTGTGCTTAGACCCCTTCCTACTCACACTCTTGCTGCCTTCCCGCCGATCTCCCAGGATGAGCTGCGCATGCTATGTAGCAAGGTCAAATCTGGCTCTCCTGCTGACCCCCTTAAGCCTATCAATTTATGAAATCGCTACCTGTGCTTCTTACACCTCTGGGTCAGGTGATCAATATGTCCCTGTCTATGGCAGTTGTCCCCAGGTCTTGGAAGCAAGCAAGGGTTGTTCCCCTGCTAAAAAAAGCCCACCCTTGATACAGCTAAACCAGAGAACTTCCGTCCTATCTTTCTCCTGCCATGGGTATCCAAGATCTCGGAGGCCTACATAAATTCCATCTTGACAGGATTTTTGGAAGTTAATAACATACTAGACCCTTCTCAGAATGGCTTCCGCCCGGGTCACAGCACGGAGTCTGCTCTCCTAGCTGTGACCGAACATCTGAGGGTAGCACTAGATGCGGGACGCACTTCGGCACTGATTTTATTAGACCTCACCAGATCCTGCTGCAACGGTTGGAGGAGGCGGGCATTGTGGGCTCTGCCCTGGACTGGTTCGTCTCTTTTCTCTCGGAAAGGACCTTCCAGGTAACGGCCCCCCCTTTTGCCTCCATGATCCATACTATTAAACAAGGTGTGCCACAGGGCTCAGCTCTGAGTCCAATGCTTTTTAACTTGTATGTCCAACCGTTAGCAGCTGTGGCCAGGAGTAGAGGGCTTACAGCAGTATCATATGCAGATGATACACAGCTGGTAGTAGCACTCTCTGACGACTCCGCGCGGGACGCTCACAAGTTTCGGAGCGATCTCGCTGCTATCGCTGAGTGGATGACTGCCAACTGCCTCCAGCTCAATGCCAGCAAGTCTGAGGCCTTGCTGGTACGGAGAGACTCTGAGCTGTGGAGTGAACGCTGGTGGCCTGCTACCCTGGGCTGTGCACCCGCCCCCAAACAGGTGGTGAAAAATCTAGGTGTTTGGGTGGACTCGGCCCTTAGCTTCCAGGCCCAAACTAAGAAAGTGGCAGGGACCTGTTTTGGTATATTGCGGGGGCTCAAACCGCTGTTGGGCTTTTTCGATCCGCCCATCAGGCAGGTTTTTGTTCAGGCCTCCATTTTGTCGAGACTGGATTACGCCAGCTCGCTCTACCTGGGGAAGAACAAGATTGAAATCTTGAGATTGCAGAGGGTCCAAAATGCAGCTGCTAGAACTCTCCTGGGCCTCCCTAGAACCTGTCCTACTACCAGTGCTATCCGTCGGCTACACTGGTTGCCGGTGGCCAGATGTGTAGAGTTTAAGTCCCTCTGCATTGCTTTTAAAATTTTAAAATTCTCCTTTCCTGGCATTTTGGCCAACCTGCTTTTACCTTATACACCCACCCGCCAACTCCGCTCGATGTTTCAACATCTGGCGGTTGTTCCCCGGGTGAGGAGGGTGCATGCTGGTGGGCGTTCCTTCCGCACACTTGCAGCCAAACTCTGGAATTCTCTCCTTTACACATCCGCAGCATGAATAACTACCTGGCATTTCGTAAGGCTATTAAAACTCACCTCTTCCCTCTGGTATAGGCCCTGCTTGTGTATGTAGCCTCCTAATCTTTGCTATTAGCGCTGGGACGCCCCTTTGCCGGGGCAGCTGTGCGCTTTATAGAACAGTATAACATAAGTTAACATAACATATGCTTTTTCTAATTTGGACTGCCCTTGGATATGACTTAATCCAGGTGAGTTGCAGCAGCAAAGTGGGTGGGTTTATCTGGAATCCAGCATCTCCAGGTATTCTAGTGGCACAATCCTCTCATTTACCATAATTTTTCCTCTTTTAAACAGGAGATGATGAGTTACTTGATCATTTTAAATAAAACTGGCCTAAAATCACCATTATTGGCAATACATTGGCGCTTGCACAGTTATAACGCCTCATCTCTGCGAGGGTGGTCTTATTGTAGGGTTATTGACAGTACGCTGGCTTCTTTCAGGATCTCCCTATTTGGTTCCAGACAAATAAGATGCTTTATCTGAATGTCTTTTCATACTATGCTCTTTCTAAGTATGACCTTTCAATAAGCACTGCAACAAACATGTTTTTTCTGATTTCAATCAATTTCACTTATCAAATGAGATATTGTACATAGCCTTAAATGCAAGGATTAAATGTGGAATGTTTACTTATATATTACCTATGCCATAAATAGATGTATTATAAAATATAGAAACTGATGGAAAATACATTTCACAGTTTCCATTTAGCCTGCATGCTTCTCTACATGCATTAAAAAGCAGACACTGCTAAAGGCCTGATATTTGAGCATGGTGACACCGACAACATACCATGGGTATTTGTAAAGCGCACGTTCACCCAGAAGGGTATATTGGCGCTGAATACCAGATGTGTTTTGTTACCCAACTCAACGGTACTCATTTTATTGACCTCAGAAAGATGAAAGGCAAAGTGGACCAACCAGGATTTTAACCTGTGACCATAAGGTCAAACACAGGACCCTACAGTGGAAGCATTAGTGCAGTAAACCACCAGACCCAATAGTCCTCTCATTTGCGGAGAACATGCTAAATCCAGAGGGAAATACGCAAGTGGAATTTTCTCCTCACATGCATATCATGAAGCGGAAATTCAGATGGTACATTCTCCTCCAGACTTCGTATTTTATCCAGAAATTGGATGATTTTCCACTGCCACTAAACAAACTCAGACTGTTAGGCTACATTGATTGTGTGTTTAATTTTGTGAAACTATGAGTCACCCCTATATGGCTGAGGTTTCTTCACTTCTATTGTAAGTATTGCCTCAGCCAGGCCTGCTGGAAGGCTGTTTTAGTCTTAAAATGCGACACTATCTATCTATCTATCTATCTATCTATCTATCTATCTATCTATCTATCTATCTATCTATCTATCTATCTATCTATCTATCTATCTATCTATCTATCTAACTGTCTGTCTGTCTGTCTGTCTGTCTATCTATATATCTACCCTATGCATAATAAATTACACAGGCACTCTAGGGTTGGGAGGAAAGTTTTTATATATGCTCTAACAGAGCATCTAAATGCCAGTTCTAAAAGACTCAGTCAATTTAGGCTTTACCTTCCCCCAGACTTCCCCATCTGCTTCCATCCCTCTAGGCCTGCCCTACTCTTGCACCCTGCCCTCACCTGGCCCTCTTCTGACTTGGCTCCCCACACTATTGCATACCTTTGCTGGCTCTAATTTCTCTCTCACCCAGTCGCTCCTTATCCAATACAGGCTCCATTTTATTTACTTCTAATTAGTTCCTTCTCTTCCCTTCTTTCGTCTTTTGCACTCTTTTTCACACTACGCTGTCTTCTCTAATGAACCTACTCAGTCCTTACTGACTGCTATACTTACTTCTGTATCCTTTACTGACCCTTTTCACCTGTACCCTCACGCTGACCCCTACCGCTACTCCCACTTATCCTCCGACTCTGGTCTCTCTCTTCTATTCCCCACCATCCCTTTCTTCTCCCCCTTACTTGCCCCTCTATGACGCCCTTCTTGCCCCCTCCCCTTCAACCTCTTCCACTACCAACACTGTTCTTCCTCCACTTTTACATCTTTCTCCACATTTCCTCTAATCCTCCACCCTTTTATGCTATGTTGCCCTACTTTATTGTAAGATGTTTGCCCTTGTTTATTTGCGCTATAAAAAAAACTGCAAAAAAACCGATAAAAACTGTTAACAGAAAACTCAACAGAAAACAATGCAAGGCCTATGGAAAATGGGTGAAAGTTCAGAAAATAATAGTGGTAGTCTGAAAGGAAGACTAGACAATGATTCTCAATATTGGGATTCAAATTAGTGATTTATCCCTTCACACTTAGAGATTTTCTTGGAGCATTATCATCTGAAGGGGTAGTTATCACAAGCCCGGACATGGTGAAGTCTCCACAAAATCAAACGGTCTGTGTCAGAACTGATGATGGAAAGGTTGTGCAAGGGGGAAAAAGCTCAAAGCAGCCACGAGGAAGCGCCAGCAGTGGTTGCCGGATGTTGGTCTGATGCACTCTACAGCACTGGGGGCTTTCACTCATCCATATCTACAGTTGCAAGGAGTATGGACATGGGCTTTGTTCTCATTGACGGTAAATGTCTCCTGGGGTGCTTTGGCACCCACCAGTGACTTTCTGTGACAACCTGTGCTTCTCTGGGCAACTGAAATTGACTAGTTGACTCCATTCTACATACAAAAGCATTGTAATATGTCTATTTTACTGTCAGCTCATACTATGATACATTAGAGAGGTGGTTCAAGGAGAAATGGAATTACAGAGAACGATGGCCCTAATGAGTGTTGGAGTGCTGAACATACATAGTGCCCATGTGCTTTGATGCAACGGAGTTCCCTGTCTACCAAACTCTTGGTCAGCCCACCCAATTTTAAGTCAGGTGGACTGCCAGGTTTACGCCAACGGAGTGAAATTTACTCCGTCAGCGTAAACCTCCCTCCTACAACCCAAAGGAGTACGGGCCATCGAGGTAAGCCATCCGACTATCTGTCCTCTTTAGAGTGGGCAGTTGGATTGCTTTTTTTCTGTACAACACCTTTAGGAATTTCCTGGCTGTGAGGGAAAATAAAAAGAAATGACCCGCACAACATGGGGCCATTAGTTTTTACTTTTCCAAAGACTAACTCCCTCTTCAGGAGTTTGTTTTTTGAAAAGCAAAAACTTTAAAAAGTTTGGTGTAAGCATACGTCACCAATGATGGACGCATTCCAAACCTTTAAATGGCTTTGTATCAACTGCCATCTGAGTGGTTCATACAAACCCATAGAGTTTATAGCATGCCGGTGGTGAACTCTAAATTTGGTGGGTGAAATATAGGCAGGGTGGGAGACGTAAAATCCTCAGCCACCCTGACTGTATTTACATCGTCTACCAAAATCTAAATGGGACCAATAGTAATTTTTGGGTTATACATAGGAGAATACCAGGTAGAACACTTTTTGATTATGAACAACAACAACGTAATAACAAGCACAATTTGGAAACTTGGCAATATGGTGCAATAGGGTAAATTGGAAGGGAAATGCTATTGAGCAAAGACACGTGATCAGGAGAGTCCTTTGGTTCAGTGATGCCAAATACATATCGCCTGGACTTGAGCACTCACAGGTAAAGTATGTTTGCTGTCTGCCATAATTGAACGCCTAGAAGAGAAGACCTGCCAAACTTGGAATAACTTCCACTATGTAAACTTAAGGAGGATGAAGAACAAGGATCATAGAGGTGCAGGTATTGGGAGGAGGGAGTGAACCTTTGGAGCCCTTGCACTGCCTGAGCAGCTCTTGGGCAACACATATGCTGCCTTTGTTTGAGCTGCCTAACAGCATAAACAAAAGCATCTATTGCTCCCCTCCCGTGTCCTGTTACAGAAAAACCAATTAGCAATCGTGAAAGGGCCGAGAGCTGAGCCATAGATTTTCCTTTGAAGGCATGACCTCACATTGGCAGAGTTATCAGAGGGCAGAAATGCCATAATAGGGCATCCATAGGCTGTACCTGGGAGGTAAGATAGACCTGACAATATAATTGGATAATATGTTACCAAGGCGTAATCATGAAGATGATTTTGTAAATTAATGATTTAGATTTGTTCAGAAAGGTAGTGTGGTTCTGTTGAAGTGAACAGCTTTACAAGTTCACTCAAGCCTTTGGATCACACTGTCTTCTAACAAACTCACCAAGCTTCAGTGGAGATATGGTTGTGAAGATGTGTTCCTGAGATCAATCTGGAAGCAGCATTTTGTATGGCTTTGAAATTTTGAAAACCAACCTATGTGCCAAACGGTCAGTTCACAAAATCACCATTCGGGGTGAGTTGCATTTCAACCTACCTCATTACTAATCATGAGGTAGTTTGCAAATTGGGACTCACTCCTAATGTTGGCCATCATAAGGATAGTGGATTGCTTAGGTCAGCACACCACCACATTTGTGATCACTTTTCAAATCAGGTGGTGCTGGGCTCGCGCTGAGGTGGTGCAGTGCTGATGCTGTGCTGGTGCTGAGGTAGTGCTGCTCTGGTGCTGAGGTGGTGCTGTGCTTGTGCAGAGGTGGTGCTGTGCTTGTGCAGAGGTGGTGCTGTGCTTGTGCTGAGGTGGTGCTGCGCTAATGCTGAAGTGGTGCTACATTGGTTCTGAGTTGCTGCTGAGGTGGTGCTGCACTGGTGCTGAGGTGATGCGCGGATGCTGTGGTGGGGCTGTGCTGGTGCTGAGTTGGTGCTGCGCTGGTGGTGGTGCACTGATGCAGAGGTGGTGCTGTACTGATAATGAGGTGGTTCTGTGGTGTGGTTAAGTGATGCTAAAGAGTTGCTCTGGTGCTGAGGTGGTACTGAGTGATGCTAAGGTGGGGCTGAGTGATGCTGTGCTGGTGCTGAGTGATGCTGTGGTGATGCGGCATCATGCTGAGGTGGTGCTGCTGTGCTGATGCTCAGGCAGTGCTGAGTTGGTGCTCAGGTGATGCTGAGTGATGCTGAGTTGGTGCTGTACTGGGGTGATGCTGCGCTGATGCTGAGGTGGTGCTGCGCTGATACTGAAGCGGTGCTGTGTTGGTGCTGAGTTGCTGCTGTGGTGGGGCTGCGCTAGTGCTGAAGTGGGGCTACGCTGGTGGCAGTGCACTGATGCAGAGGTGGTGCTGTGCTGGTGCTGAGATGGTGTTGTGCTGATGTTGAGGTGGTGCTGCACTGGTGCTGAGGTGGTGCTGTGCTGATGATGAGTTGGTGCTGCACTGGTGGTGGTGCACTGATGAGGAGGTGGTGCTGTGCTGATGCTGAGATGTTGCTGTGCAGATGCTAAGGTGGTGCTGTGGTGGTGCTTGGGTGGTGCTGTGCTGATGCTGAGGTGGTGCTAAGTGATGCTGAGGTGGTGCTGAGTGATGCTGTGGTTGTGCTGAGTGTTGCTTTGGTGGTGTTGAGTCATGCTGAGGTGGTGGTGCTGTGCTGGTGCTCAGGTGGTGCCGAGCTGGTGCTCAGGTGGTGCTACGTGTTGCTGAGTTGGTGCTGGGCTGAGGTGATGCGGTGCTGATTCTGAGGTGGTGCTGCGCTGATGCTGACTTGGAGCTACGTTGGTTCTGAGTTTCTGCTAAGGTGGGGCTGCACTGGTGGTGGTGCACCGAAGAAGGGGCGCTGCACTGATGCTGAGATGGTGCTGTGCTGATGATGAGATGGTGCTGCACTGATGCTGAGGTAGTGCTGTGCTGGTGCTGAAGTGGTGCTGCGCTGATGCTGAGTTGGTGTTACACTGGTGGTGGTGCACTGATGAGGAGGTGGTGCTGTGCTGATGCTGAGATGGTTCTGTGCTGATGCTGAGGTGGTTCTGTGTTGGTGCTCAGATGGTAATGTGCTGATGCTGAGGTGGTGCTGCACTGATGCTGAGGTGGTGCTGCGCTGATACTGTGCTGGTGCTGAGGTAGTGCTGAGTGATACAGAGCTGGTGCCAAGGTAGCAGTGTGCTTGTGCAGAGATGGTGCTCAGGTGGTGTAAAGTTATACTGAGGTGGTGCTGAGTGATGCTGAGTTGGTGCTGTGCTCGTGCTCAGGTGATGCTGGACTGGTGCTGAGGTAGTGCTGGACTGATGCTGGAGTGGTGCTGCTTTGGTGCTGAGTTGCTGCTGAGGTGGTGCAGCACTGGTGCTAAGGTGGTGCTGCTCTGACACTGTGGTGGGGCTGCGCTGGTGCTGAGATGGTGCTGTGCTGGTGTTGCACTGATGCGGAAGTGGTGCTGTGTTGATGATAAGGTGGTGCCGTGGTGGTGTTGATGCAAGGAGATGCTGCACTGGTGCTGAGGTGGTTCTGAGCTAATGGTGAAGTGGTGTTGCATTGGTGCTGAGTTGCTGCTGAGGTGGTGCTATGCTAGTGCTGAGGTGGTGCTGCGCTGATGCTGTGGTGGGGCTGCACTGGTGCTGAATTGGTGCTGCACTGGTGGTGGTACACTGATGTGGAGGTGGTGCTGTGCTGATGCTGAGGTCGTGCTGTGGTGAAGTTGAGTGATGATGTGCTGGTGTTGCGCTGATGCTGAGGTGGTGGTGTTGCACTGATGCTGAGGAAGTGCTGCACTTGTAGTGAGGTGTTGCTGCACTGGTGCAGATGTGGTGCTGTGCTGCTGCTGAGGTGGTGTGCTTGTACTTAGGTGGTGCTGACCTGGTGCTGAGGTGTTGCTCTGCTGGTGTTGTGGTGGTGCTCAGGTGCTGCTGAGTGATGCTCAGGTGGTGCTACGGTGGTGCTGCTGAAGTGGTGCTGAGCGACACTGACTGGTGCTGAAGTAGTGCTGCGCTGATGCTGAGGTGGTGCTGCGGTGGTGCTGAGGTGGTTCTGAGGTGGTGGTGTACTGTCTACTTGCAGCACATATTGTTAAGTAACCTCACATTACATGCCGCATTTGGAGACCACAAGGAGGCATCCCTTGATATTGTCATTATTTCAACAATGATTGAAACCTAAAAGAAAGCATCAAAAGTTAAAAGCACACAACTTAAAGCTGCTTCCATTTTTTTTAAATGGAGCAATACTGGCATGTTTACCTCTTTATTCGTATCCAAATAATCATGCTGTCAAAAGCACAATATAAATAGGTTGAACCCACTGTAGCCGTCTTCTTAAACTACACTTCCATTAAGTGAGTACATTTTTTAAGGTTTGAACACTTGAGCTAATGAAACTAAAAATGTTATAGGATGAAAAAAAAAATAGCCTCCAGCTGAAAAAGCACTTGTGAAGCCAAAGACAGTGGAAAGCAAGATAAGGACTTGGATTTGCAGCCATCGGCTGAGCGCGTTAGGAAAGCAAAACAAGCCGATGCAAAAGAAAAAGTAGTGCGCCAAAACTAACAAATGGTCGATAGTGAAGTGATCCATGTAACACGGCCTGTCTCCAGGGCGTGACCAAGACAGCAAAAGGAGGGACAAATGTAAACTATTCACCAGCGAAAACAAAGGAATTTCGAAAGGCACATGATGGAATGAATGAAAATGGATGGGAGTGCTGAAAGTCCATACAGTAGATACAGCATGTCTCGAGAGACAGCACATGCGCTGCTTAGGTGAAACCTAAAAAAACACTACAGTGATCCTAAACCATTTAGTGCATTGGAAGCTTTTCTTCTATTTCCACAAAACACAAGGGAAATAAAATAAGGGTTATTACTCACAATTCCTTCTGCTCCCTGGCCAGTCTGAGTGCAGAGCCAATAGGCAGGACATATCAAAGGTGGTCATAGAATGTAGCGGGAGTAGTATAGCAGCTGCATTGAGGAAGGTAAGGCCTGCCTCCCTAGCATGCATCTGCTCCTTCAGCATCTCAAGCATTCGGGGGACTGGCACTTATTTGAATACAAATTAAGCACTGGATGAAACTTTAGCACAATGAAGTCTAATAATGAAAACGTTGGTACATGAAAACTACAGTGTTGGCATATAAAATAGGAATTAATAAATATGTAATCTTCACGAGGTCGCACATTTTTGTTTTGCATCTTATAAAAATGAACTGCACGTGCTTGGCATAAATAAAGCATCAGAAATGGCATCCCTGGCATCTGTACAACTTCCCAAAATGTAAGAGTCATGATGAGGTTTGATGTTAAACACACTGCCAAAACCAACACAAGAATTCGGAAGGTAGAGGGACATTGGCAACTGACAAAAAAAGGAAATGGATGCATTGCCATGGTGTCAAGAAGTAACCCATCAATGAGAGGGACATCAACCAAAAGATGAGAAACAATTCCAGCAGCGGATGAAAGGAGCTTTACATAAATGCTTGCTCAAAGAAACAGTGAAACAAAATGTATGGCACATCACCACCATGATAGGTCTGTGCCCTAAAGAAACGCAGAATGGCCTGTAATGAAGAAAACAGCCTGGCGGCAAAGGAGGAATTGCAAAACACAACAATAAAGAGCACCTTGTGGCAAAACAAGGGACATGACAGCGAACAATAAAAATCAAATCACGGGAAAGAGAAGGAAATAGACAGCACACCTTGATGCTTCATGAAAATGGATATTTCAAAAGATATATATTTCTTCCTATAAATAATTCATTAGTACACACCATACACGGCTGTACATTGTGGAACTTTATCAATATTTATAGGAATCTGTCTAAAGAGGATGAAACATTCAAGAGCACGGTTTTATCCAAATAGGGCGAATCCTAATAACTTGTAATGCTACAGTATGCAAAATGCTCCCATAATACAAAGGGAACTTGAACTCTGCTGGATGCGAGGCTTCAAAACACTTATTTTTATCAAAAGAGTTGATTTACTTCAGTAAAACGAGGAATATAAAAGAGAAAGGCTCATACATAAATAACCATATAGATCGGAGCTGCATACTCATTACATTGCAATGATTGCAAATTAAGTCATAGTCTGTGTATCACAAATTGCTGGCATGCAAACTAATAATGAAAAAATTAGATGTTATGTATTCCTTGGTTATAATTTACATTTTATGAAAAATATAATACCATATTTTAGGTGTAAATTAAAGGTGTGAATAATACCTAATTAAATGGCATCCAATTTATTGATCTCAGAAGGTTAAAAGTAGGGTGGGCGATACTCGTATAATTCTCTCTAGTGGAATTACTTGTAATTAGCGCGAAATTACTCGTAATTATGTGAGAGAAGCATAATCTTGCATTTAGAGCTATTTTCTTAGTGCAAAATAAACCCTTGTGGTCAAAATAGCCTGAAGATGCATTTTGCACTAAGAAAATAGCACTAAATGCTAAAAGACACGAACAGCAGTAGCCAACCTCTGCTCGCTCTTTCTTAGTTTATTGCTCCGGTGGTAGGATTTTTTCCCCAAATTACTCTTAATTACTCAAGTTGGAGTAATCGCTTAATTTCGGTAATTTTATATCATACGAGTAATGCATAATTAATTAAATTACTTCAATTACTCCAGTGTAATTAAAATTTCTCAAATGCCTAGTTAAAAGGCTGAGTTGACATTGGTGGAATTAGAATTTGTGACTTGCAGAGTACATGAGATGTCAGCAGCGAGTGCCTAATTTGCTATACCATCATGCAGCCACCAAAAAGAGCAGTATAATTTAAAAACTAGTTGTATAGAGCTGGGGAGTTGGAGGGAGGGGGTTAGTGGATGGGCTACAGGGGCTTCTTGTGGCTGTTGTGCCATGCTGTAATTAGCACCTATATGGTTATCTATAGGTGTTGGTATTGGGTCTGAAAGAGGTATGTGACTAACTGTAATACATTTCTAATGTGGCCATGTAATATATCTTGAAAAAAGATTAATGCTGTTCCTTTTGAAGAGAGTCAAATCGAGGGAATATCAACCAACCTGACCAGTATAGTTCAAAGTTGGGAATCCATTTTGTTGGATATAATGCCCTCACACACCTGGAAGGGTGTCATGCTTCATCATCGGGCTGCTCCTCGTCGGGGCGGCGGTGCAATCCCTGACGGGCTCTCTATAGTAGGGGCACTTTAACGGAGATCTTTTTCCATCAGCCGGTGGGTGATGTGGGGGTAACCGGCTGATGGAAAAAGATCTCCGTTAAAGTGCCCCTACTATAGGGAGCCCGTCGGGATTGCACCGCCGCCCGACGAGGAGCAGCCCGATGATGAAGCATGACACCCTTCCAGGTGTGTGAGGCATTATATCCAACAAAATGGATTCCCAACTTTGAACTATACTGGTCAGGTTGGTTGATATTCCTCGATTTGACTCTCTTCAAAAGGAACAGCATTAATCTTTTTTCAAGATTTCTACTAGGGCATTTATGCTGGACCTCCCCAAAAGCCCTTTTGTCCCCTCTTTGTATTTGCCATGTAATATATCCCAGAATTTTGCAATACATTTCTAATGTGGCCATGTAATATATCCCAGAATTTTGATAAGGCAGATTGACTGCTTTTGCTCTTTGAGACATTATTTACAGATTTCCTGGCAAAGTAGACCCCAAAGCATGCTACTTGCACTAAGATTAAATTACTCTTTCCAATTTCTAGAGTAAAATGGTGTGTACACATTTTTAAGGATTTTGGTCAGGTTATAGTTAAACTAGAGAGAATTGTAAAGCACTGAAACCTGCACAAGAGCCTTGATAGGAGTGAATGTTTTATTGACATGTTTACAATTGCTAGGGCCCATGCAAGAGGAGTGACATTAGAATCTATGCCTTTTCAGGATCTCAGGATATTCTTGTCCCTTTTTGAGTTTAGAAAGCAATTAAGTCTAGATCCAGTGCTGTGGACATTGAGATGAGAGTTGGTGGCATTCAGAACCATATGACTTATGTGTAAGTTGCATCGTTTGCCACATTTCCTTTATTAAAAGTGGTCCTGTTTAGTGACATCGAATTGTTGTAGTATATTGTGTGCAAAACACTGACTTTTGCTACGGCTAGACACAATTCTCCACCCCCAAAAAAGGAAGCAATTTTAAAATATATAATATGGTATTTAGTAGCACTTGGCGCAGATTAGCACTGAGAACAAACTACACAGCATTTGGCCAAAGGCTCAAAATAGGAATATATTCGGGTAGTTTTGGAATATCAGATGGTCTCCTGTTCTTCTGTGATCCATAGGAATTGTGTTCCATGCCTTTCTATTCTGAACTGGAAAGGCCCTGGGCCACATTCCTGACCATTTGAATTTAGGGACTATCGCCAAAAAAGCTGTGTTGAGTACAGAGGTCATGCCTTCATCACAGATGATAGGGCCTCAGCTTGTTAATTGGGAAGAAAAGCCTTAAAGTCCAGATAGCTCAGTGCACTCACAGAGGAATTTAAAAATCACTCTGCTCCATCAGAAGCAATTGGAGGGTATGCAGAGCCAGTGAGATATGGTTCTGTGACTTCAGCAGAAGAAGATGAGTTGCTTCTGCTTACTAGAAGTTTGCCACTAGGTTATCAGGAATCTGGAAGACCAAAATAGCCATCCTTATCAATCTCAATTCTGGAATGGTCTGAACTTTAGGGAGGGGTCCTCTGCTAGGTACCAAGATGGAAACCTCCTATCTTCACAAAGTTAGGTACATGGGACACCAACAAGAGATCCTTATCCACGATGAGCACCTGAGGCCGTGTTACAATAAGTGCCCCGGGGGCGCAACAGGCGTTTTAAAAGGTGCGCCGGGCGCAAACAATCACAATGCATAAAACGGCTCCGGGCTTTTTAATATAGCTTTGAATACAAATCATAAAAAGTCAGCTTTGTATCTTGAGTGAAATTATGGAACTTTTATCTATATATAGTGAATCAGCATGAAGAGTAGGGCCATAAAAAGTATTAAAAAACTTAAATTAGGGAAAAAGGCTTTTGCTAATCACTTTGTAGTATCGATGGAGCCTGTAAAATATAAAAATGATCCCCATTGTGGGACAGGGAAGATGAAACACATGTCTGTCATTAGCTGGACCAGCTGAAGCTTCTTGAAAGGAAGAAAGGTCATAAGGTTTTTCAGCTTCATGGGAACAACCCTCTGTCCTAAGGGACATAGAATGATGCTCTTCAAAGGTATCACCACAAAAGGCATCAGTGAAATTTCTTTCAACGGGTTGGTTTGCAAAAGATGCTCTTATGAACCAAATCCTTCACTACAGGTCGCCAGGGCCTGGAATTGTCCATCCGAAATGGGTGAGAAGGTTGTAGAATGCTGAGGTCCATCAGAAGGGGAAGGTCCAGGGGCCATTATTTCCCAAGCCCCTAGCTTTTTCAGGGCCCTGTGGTGCAACATTTAAAAGTGCAGAGTCTAAAGCAAGTCTATTCAGGCTTCTGACATGGCTAATGCCAGTTGATAGAGAGTTTGCTGACTCAGGCTCCACAAAAACGTGAGCCCTCCTCTTCTTCAGGTGCACCCACCCATCCATCTTTGCCCATCTCTTGTGCAAGCGTTAAACAACTATTGAGAAGAGGAGATAGTCGACGACCTGCCTCTCATCTCAGCAACAACACTCTAGAAGCCATTATTTCTGTGAATATATCTCTGTGCGTGCAGGTATTTACTTACATCAAAAACGAACTGAGAGCAATGGATGATTAATTCGTTTAATGTTGCAGAGCATTGACTTCATTTAAACATCGCTTTCACCTTATTGAAGGGCAATAAAAAAAACACCACAAACAGTACGGTTTCGCACCCTGAAGGCTGAAGTTAAAAGACAATATGAAATTAAAGGTAAAACTACACACACGCAAAAAAGGCAAATTAGCAAGGATCATGCTGTTTGCACCGACCATGGCAGTTTATGCAAACCACTCTCCCGGAATGTTGCAAAAACAAATAAGTGCATTAATGTTCTCAGTGGGTAATGCATCCCCCTCTCTTCAAACAAACCAGACCAGGTACACATGCGCCATTTTCACGTAACCGCAGGCTTGTGTGCTAAACACTAAAAAACACACGGTGATGCAAAATATTATTCTGCTCAGAGAACTGTTATTAGCATTTGTATAACACATAAACATGGGGGGAGATGGGGGCGAGGTTGTTACGTTCATATTGCTGTATCCTTAAACTGCATTTTATATTTCAATTAGAAAGGCCAGGTAGCCATCTTCATTTACTTTGACACATAATCGAATTAAGAAAGATGTGTGCAATGTGTATTAACATTTCAATGCAGTCAGCAAAGAGCCCTTTCAGGCAGCGTCCTACTGCTATACAAAATCCCTTTTGAAAAAGACGCTATTATCTTTCTTTACTAAGAAAACAGCAATCCAGTAATTGGGGACAAAACGCCAGTCTTAAGGTTGTTAAATAGAACGGAACATGAAACAGCTGTTTAAGAGCACTGGAACATGTTAACCGTGTAAAGTGGGCAAGATGTTAAGCTGTTGCATAACATTGCCTCAAGCAACAAAACCGTACCTTGGAATATTGACTGAAAGTTTCGAAAGACAACTTTTGAGTAACTTCAGAGACAGTCTTACACACAGCAAAGGAAGCTTTGTATGTTTTTTTTCTTTTGTTGCATTTAATTAAATAATTTTGGAAATATGTAAAGAAATGTGGCAGTCGTGAGGGCTTTATCAAACGCGAATACACAATATTAACAACTCACATGTTTGACCGTAATTTGAAATACGTGGATATTGGCTGAGCGTCGTTGACTTTGGCTGCCAGATAATTTAGTAATGTTTTGTATATACCGTGTAGACAAAAGCCTCTCCGTAACTCTTAAAGCTGAGGCACTCTGACTCTTTTTGGAATGTGTGGCCCTGGTTTTTTTTCCCACCAGATTAACTTTACCATCTGCGTCAACTGGGTATCCTCCATGTTTTGCGTCGACGTGCACCGGAAGAGCCCCAAGATGTCTGGAGAAAAGGGTACAGCCAAAGCTTATCTGATTTATACACGACGGGGCATATTCTCAAGAACGTGTGATAACCATCGCAAAAGTAACTTAACGCAACCTTCAACATCGCAGTCTATCGCAGGAAATTTACGCCGTGATAACCAAGCATTCACAACACGGCGGCACCATGCGATAGTCCCCAGATAACGCGTCAAATGACCGCGATAAAATCAACGCCACACCGCAAAAATGCGAAACACGAACGCAAAAAAAGCTGCGATGAGGCCAAGCACGATACAAAAAGCAGCGAAAACCAGCGATAGGCCTGCAATTCACACGCGTCTGGCGGGAAAATGCACCATAAAAGCAGAGTAAAAAAATGGTGAGATGACAATGTACGAGCACAACCACACATCCGTGACGTAGAACAAATGACCATTGTCCCGCATCAAATAGGCATCTCCTCACAGTCACAATGTACATTGACATGCAGTCTGCATGTAAACTGTGCCAATGCTGAAACATGCATGGAACACACATTGAAACCGCATCTCCCCTTCACATTGCAGAGGGACAAGCAACCCCTCCTGCACACAGACGTGTCATGACCATGATCAATCCACCATGAAAGCGTGGACGAATGTAGGGGCAGTGACTCCCGCTTAGGTACATGTTGCCCATGTTGTGGGACTTGAGCCACAGGGGGCATCCCTGCATCATGGTGGTACATATCTGACCCCAAAAGGAGCCCTGTTGTCACCTGTAGGACACAAATGGCAGCCAAAATGGAATGATTTTGGACACATGTGAAACGCCAAAGAGTGGGATTCCCTACTAACTGCAACACACAGAACTGACAGTCCGAATACGTGACACCCTAAACAGCCCCTCTGCACAGAGGTGAAACACCCACCATCCATGAACAAATCAGAAAATTGTCAGCAATACATGTCGCACTCACACTTGTCTGAGTGATGTGCCTGTACAGATGAGTGACATGCACTCAGGGAGTGTGTATTTTGAATGCATTTATTAGCACATGCTGTGCCTGTGGTCATTTTGTACTGTCCCATGATTGCCAAGGACAGTCACAATGTGACGTGCTCATGTGGAGAAATTGTCAATGATGGTGTTCCTACGGGCAAGTCCTGCTGTGGCTGCAGTGGGGTGTGGTCCACCTGCTTCATCCTCATCTTCCGGTGCATCTGGCACTTGTATCCATGGGGCCTTGCTGCGTACACATATGTTGTGCAACACACAACATGCAACGATCATCTTGCACACGATGTCTGGGCTTTACAGGAGCCTCCCACCTGTGACGTCCAAGCACCTGAAACGTGACTTCAACACGCCAAATGTGCGTTCCACGATGCCCCTGGTGCGTTTGTGGGCCGCATTGTACTGCCTCTGGGCCTGTGTGTTTGGGGCTCAGAGGGGTGTCATCATCCAAGCGCAGAGTGCATATCCTTGGTCACCTGTGACAGTGCAGAGAGACATGAGTCAAGACTACGTACTGCATGATGTGCTGGCAGGCTCACTGGTTCATTGGTGTGTGATATGTGTGACTTAGTGATTCCCGTATGACATGTACTGCGTGTTGCTAATGAGCGGCATCACTGTGTATTACGTAGCCTCACTGCTGCACCTCACCCCCGAGCACATTCACTATTGTGCGCAGTGAGATTGCATCACATGCCCCCCTACGGCACACCATTGTCATGCCTGACTGCGCATGTCCACAAGCCTGACTACGACACAGTGATGATGATGCGCAGAATGTGGCCGGCCACGTGTGTGTCGGCCCATTGCAAGGACAGGGCTGACACAGATGTAGAGCACCTGCCTGGCTGAACCCGACATGCAGTTGAGGGTACATCTTTGGCTCATGCAGCGATAATAGCGACACACACAACAGTTGGCATGTGTGATCCCTGAACCCGAGCGGGCATGCCCTCCCCCATGTACCCCTTCGGCCAAGCACGCACACCGGGGGCATGCCACATGGCAACATTGTCGATTGCGGGACGGGTGGCGCAGACACTACAACAGAGACACACGCATCAGCCACATCCTTGGCAAGGCCTACACACCACCACACCCAGATCCATGTGTGGAGTAGCCACACCCCTACGCAGTACCATCGCAAGCCTGTCCACCCCGCTTACGTTCACAGGGAGGTACAACACGGTTTCATGTCCCAGGTCTACACCACTGCCTGAGGTGACATGGATGCGCACGCTGTACACAGCACAATGTTATGTGGAATGACCCCGGTCCCTCATGCATACATAATAACCACACGGACACACTGGGTGAGTTCTTGGGTCTGGCCACGGGCACATTTTTTCAGGAATGTAGTGGACCCTAAACCTAGAGAAGATCAAGGAACCCTCAAGGGTCTTAAACTCAAAAGTACATTCATGGCACCTCTAAGCCACAAGGTTCTTGACACATTTGAAACAATCGTACAGAGAGAAGTACATGAGATATTCAACATTAAAGAAAAGCGGAAAATCAATTTAACTATTTGAGAACGTAATGCTATTTCACAAATAGCGGTGAATGACAACATCAAGTGCTGCAAGGCGGACAAAGGGGGCGCCTTGGTCATTTTAGACACCGATTTCTATAACGAAAATGTGGAAGCACATGTCATTAACAACTCTCTGTACATGGAATTGAATTCTAACCCAAATAAAGAGTTCAGCAGAGTATTGAATAACATTATCGATCAAGCAGTATCCATGGGAACTATCACTGAACGGGATAAAAAATATCTAATTACAGAGAATCCAAGTACACCTTATATCTATATGGTTCTAAAAATCCATAAAAATCTGGAGAAACCACCTTTTAGACCCATCGTAAGTACACAGAACTCTATACACGAACCTATAGGGAAATACATAGACCAGCACCTGCAACCCAGCGTTCAAAAGATGACAACATACTTACAGGATACAACGGATTTTCTCAAAAAAATTCAAGAGATTAAGTTTGACAATCACACTCAACTCATTCTATGCACCATTGACGTGAACTCTCTATACACCTCAATCCCTCATGATTTGGGACTAGAAGCTATGGAATCTTTCCTAGTCAACAGCAATAAAAACACAGATCTACAAGTGTTCTTGATGGAACTTATGCAATTTACACTCTATCACAGTTATTTTACATGGAAGGGAAGATATTACACTCAACTATCTGGAGTTGCCATGGGCAACTGTGCAGCTCCAGCATACGCAAACCTCTTAATGCACCGCTTTGAGTTGGAACACATTTTATCTGAAACCACATGAAAAGACAATTTAGTGACATACTTTAGATATATAGACGACATCTTCCTCATCTGGAAAGGGGAGAAACAGATCTACTTCAGTCTTTGAGTCACCTTAATACCATTGATGAAAGAATCCAATTCACTCACACCATCAGTAGGGAAAGAATTGCTTTCCTGGACGTTGACATTCAGCTACAACACAAGGAATTAGTCACCTCAGTGTACACTAAGTCAACCGACCGGAATAATTACTTACATTTTCAAAGCTTTCACCAAATGAGTTTAAAAAAACATCTTCCTTGCTCACAACTACTCAGAGCTAAACGTATTTCGTCAACAGACACATTATACAAGGAAAACAGTGAGAAGATCAAAGCAAAATTTAAACAAAGAGCTTACCCCACGTCCATTTTACAAGAAGCTGAAAACAGAGTGGCGCTGAAGGAGAGAGCACAGTTACTGAAACTCAAAACACCCACGAGCACTAACAAGGAAAGACCAGTATTCGTGTCTAAATTTTCTACCAAAAGTACCAAAATTAAAAACACCATTCTTAAGTACTGGCCATTACTGCAGGCAGAAAGCGATTTTAAGGGAATATTTCAACTGTTACCAATTTTTGCCTACCAACGCACAAAAAATTGAAGCAACTACTCAATGAAAGATCTAATATACCAAATCTAACGTACAAGGGTACAGTTCCATGCCATAATTGTGGTAATTGCAACAGCATTATTAAAGGCACCACATTGACACATCCAACTCAAGGGACCTCAATTAAATTAAAAGTCAACGCGACATGCGACACAAGCAATGTGATATACCTTCTCAAATGCCCATGTGGCCTGGTCTATGTGGGCAAAACAGAACGAAAAATTTAAATTCGTCTGACAGAGCACAAAAGCAATATACGGACCAAGAACTTCAAATCAACCGTGGCCACTCACTTTTCAGAGAAGAATCATAATATCAGCCAACTACGGTATACGGTATTAGAACAGATTACAGAATGTAAAGGAAGAGACAATAAAAAATTCTTGCTCCAGCGAGAAATATATTGGATACACAGATTGAACTCACTGTACCCAAAGGGGTTAAATGAAAGACTGCAATTTAGTTGTTTTTTGTGACTGCAATACTGACTTTAGCACTACAGTACTTCATTTCAGTATGTTTACAACTGTTTCCTTAGATATTCATTTACTGTTTATTCACACTTTTGTACAAGTGCCATCCTTGGTTCTGCCTGTATTTAAAATCCCATGGTCATTACATACATAGAGCCTGCCTTCCTAGTCTTTGCATCTCTAGCATGTCTATTTAATCCATACACGTTTTTTCACCACGCACGTTATTATTTCCTCAGCCGCTGTGCGTTGAGCGCCTTAGTTTCAAGCGCCCGCACGGAGCCGAATGTTCACTTTCTTTGGCCTCCTCGGTCACCTAGTCTACGCTTTGTAGTCTTTCTTCACTGTTCTTTACTAACGCTAGTTCACTTCCGGATACTAATTTCTTTTAGTTCCGGGGCACACTAGGTTCTGTATTCACAAAGCGGACCGAACACGACGTTTCTCTACACCGGCTTCACAGGTACGAGATATTAAAATCTGTATTTTTTAAATGTTCTTCTACTAGTTGGTACTCTTTCACCGTTGCTATTATATCATATATCTAGTTTAGTCACTTTGGCATTTCTTTAACCTCACACGCACATTTGAGTGTCATCTTCTATTGGCGTATGCATGATCCATCAGGTTGATCATACTTGTATTAAAGTTTAACTCCAAGCACACTATTCAGGTAGCACCTGTCTTAGGCATTTTATGCTCCTTTCATAGTATTGCACTTAGTTAACCATAAAGCATCGTCACTGCGCTCGTTTTCTTATTGTTTATGCCACTCTTCACAACACCATTTTCTCTTGTTCAGTTTTACATTTTCACCGCAACCCTTTTTTCGACTGTTGCCTTTTACGTTCTCTCATGCTATTTGTGCATGTTCAAACTACTAATCTTCGGGCACGTTCTCGTCTACTATCGTGCACCTGGTGATGTTGAGAAGAATTTTCGACCGTTTCTCTTTAAGTTCTGTTGCGCTTTCCACAAGTTCTTGGATTTACACACATTCTGTTTTCTTTATAGGGATTACCCCCTGACGAAGGGCTGGTCCCGAAATGCATTGGGGCTATGTGAAATTTCTGTGAAGCAACAGTTGTTATACATATGCCTTAAATATGTACTAGCATATACTCATATGAACAAGATTATGACGAAGTAAAAAAAATGGATACTTCATGATTCAAATATCAGTTGAATAAACCCATTTTGAAATTCAGTTATCGTGTGGACCTATTGATAAAGCGAATTTCTCGCTCAGGAGTGCTTTGGATTTGCCTCTTCCCGAGTGAAGGGCACTTCCTTTTAGTTCACAAACCTGACTACGACACAGTGATGATGATGCGCAGAATGTGGCCGGCCACGTGTGTGTCGGCCCATTGCAAGGACAGGGCTGACACAGATGTAGAGCACCTGCCTGGCTGAACCCGACATGCAGTTGAGGGTACATCTTTGGCTCATGCAGCGATAATAGCGACACACACAACAGTTGGCATGTGTGATCCCTGAACCCGAGCGGGCATGCCCTCCCCCATGTACCCCTTCGGCCGAGCACGCACACCGGGGGCATGCCACATGGCAACATTGTCGATTGCGGGACGGGTGGCGCAGACACTACAACAGAGACACACGCATCAGCCACATCCTTGGCAAGGCCTACACTGCACCACACCCAGATCCACGTGTGGAGTAGCCACACCCCTACACAGTACCGCTGTACGCCTGTCCACCCGCTTTCGCTCACAGGGAGGTACGACACGGTTTCATGTCCCAGGTCTACACCACTGCCTGAGGTGACATGGATGCGCACGCTGTACACAGCACAATGTTATGTGGAATGACCCCGGTCCCTCATGCATACATAATAACCACACGGACACACTGAGTGAGTTCGTGGGTCTGGCCACGGGCACGTGCGCCCGGCCCCTTTTATTGCCAGGCTCACATCTCCAGTGACGCCTGTGCTGGATGGGTTTTGGGTAGTGTAAGCCACCACCCAGGGGTTGGTTGGTGCTGGCAAAGACCACAACAGTGAGCAGACAATCAGCAGTACAAGGTACGTACATCATGGGTCCCTGACTTGAGCAGCACAGAGTTTGTGGCCCCGGATGCACAGCGGCCGGCACAGGCACATCGCCACGGGACGGTGGCTTGTGGTGCACTGAGGTAGTGCCACGCGAGCTGAGCGTGTACTCGCCGATGCCCAAGGGGAATTTCACGGAGGGTTGCAGAGGACAGTGGAAGGTGTCCTTCCAGGGCATGATGCAGAGGTCAGAAGCAAGCAGGAACAGGCAGATGGCGGAGTTGAATGCTACAGACCCCACTTTTCCACCTTGTCAGTATCAGCTACATGTAGATGAAGACAGCCTCCAGCCCATGGGCTCAGACACCACCGACGTCCAAACAGAGACTGCCCATGGATTTCAGGGCACACACTCAGTGGCGCCAGAGCTGGAAGGGGATGCAGTCTGCGATGAGGCCTGTACAATGACATGGACTCTGCTATGTAGAGAGCAAGATTCAGTTCAAATCGTGTGACCTACTCCACCACAGTGTGTGCCGGAGGCAGCGGTCAGCAGGGACCCACAGCCACGTGTGGTAGGCATGCGCTGCACAGAGTCAGTGGCACCAGTGCAGTTGTTGGTAGTGTCCCATCACCTCCGTAAAGGTGAGCCTTTTCTCCTCCGGACTGAAGCGCGTCTTCCTCTTACTCCTCTCCTTGCGTACTGTGACATGAACACTGCCATGAAGAAATCAAGACTCAGTTCCAAAAGTGCGACCTAGTTGGCCGCAGTGTCGGCCGGAGGCAGCGGTCAGCGCGGGCCAACCACTGTCCAGCCATCTCCTCCTGGATCTCTCACACATGACGTTGGAATGGCATTTGTATTAGATTTGTGGCTGACATAGGTAGTGGCACCAGAGCTGAGCGGGTGTGCAGCCGGCGAGGAGGCCGTGTCCTGCCTGTGACGGACTGCATTGGATTGGTGTGAGGCCTGCAGGACCGCAGTGCAGGCCGAAGGCCGGGGTGAGCAAGGGCCCACAGACACGTTTGGTGGGAGACCTATGCACAGACTTGGTGGCACCACATCGGAGGGAGTATAGTGACATGAACTCAGCCTTAAATCATGTACTCTGCCATGGTGTAATCAAGACTCAGTTCCAAATGTGTGTCCTACTTGTCCGCTGTGTATGCTGGTGGAGTACGTCAATGAGAAAGGAGTTCCGCGGGCCTGTGTCGCGGAGGCCGTGATGGTCCGAGGAGTCTGCCAAGGTCAGGGGCCTCGGGCTTGGAGCTTGCACGGGCACGTGGTGGGCCCTCTTTGACACACGCCGGTGTCAGCAGGTGAGCAGTAATGCCTGGATGCGCAGGGACGGCCATGACGGCTTCGGGGACCAGCGGCCCGGGGTGCAGCAGGCGCACAGGATCCCAGGCAACACCGCTCACGGCGAAGGCCTCGTGGCGAGGTGAGAGGCGCCGCCCTGGCAGGGACGTTGGGCATTCAGGAAGAGGACCACGCCCAGGGCTACATCCTTTTTATTCACAACCATACGCTGACCTGGCATACGCCGGGCCAGCCCACTCCTCTCACGCTTACAGGGGGGGACGTAACAAGCTACATTTCCTTGATCTCCCCCACTGGCTGGGGTGACATGGTTGCATCCACTGTCCACTACACCACACACCAGCGGTGTATGTCGACATGGATATGTGTGTGGTCTGCATACTGCAGTCTGTCCAACACATCCACGCCACACTTGGCATTGTGTGCAGTCCCATTCATCGGTCACATCGCCTCCTTCGCACATGCCTGGTTCCCTCCTCTTCCCACATTCTGCTAATGTGTGGCTGAGGTGCCATGCGGTTGATGTCTCATGTACATGGCTAGGCCAGGTTCCCACGGTGAGTTGTGCTGTCGTGTCTGGTGGGTGGGCATGTTGTTTGGCATGTTTTATGTGGGTTGTGACGTGTGCATTCCCAGAGTTGTGAGTTGTATGATTGTGGGGTTGAGGTGTGTGGTGTGTTCATTTGGTACTTTCCAACGAGCACTGCAGGGCTGGGGGTGGTGGCGGTGGGTGTTGTGGCCCTCTTGGGGCTCCGAGCTGCATGATGAGTAGCTCCATGGCATCTGTTGTCCTTCAGGTGTGGCTGTGGGCTCTGGGCTCCCTTTTCTGGTGCAGGCTGCCGTCCGACTTTACACCAGGTCAGAGCAGGTGTTAGTTTCCTGCTACTAACGCGCCATATCGCATGTTTTGTGGACTTATCGCCGATCTGGCTGGTCGTTGAGAATGTTGCGGTGTGGTGTTGACGCGGCTTTTTGCACGGGAACGCCTACTCTGCATCTCATTAGAGATAGTTGCCGGTGTCATCTGTGGCGATGTTTTTTGCGGCTGCTATCGCGGGTAAACTGGTGCTATGGGCTGTTAGCACCGGCTTGTGAATGGGGCGATAAATTTATCGCAACTTTGGCTGCGATAAAGTGCCGTTAACTCGGCGATGGCTCCTTGAGAATATGCCCCGAAGATGGCTGACTGTCACCTCATACCAGGCTGTGGGGAGTGTAATGGTAGAAACCAATTCCAGTGCAGGGGCACAGGCAACTTTATCTTTTGTCCCTGTAGAGGAGAAGGTCTTCTCCAAGAAACCACTGTTGTTCCTCATGACCGACGTCCTTCTTCCCTCCAGTGGTGTGTTGTTTGCTCTGTTACACATGTGCTTTGTGGCTGCCACATCGTGCAAGGTGGACGGTGTGCCACAGAGGAAGCAATGAATGCTGCACAAAATAATGGTTTCCCTGTTGACATAATGACCTGCATGCACCTCTCGGCTCCTCAGTGGTGAGTACAATGAATCGACCGTTTCTGTAAATCCAATCAATCAATAAATCAAGGGATTATAAGCGCACTACTCACCCGTGAGGGTCTCAAGGCGCTGGGGGGGGGGTCAGCAGGTCCGTATCAGTCGAAGAGCCTGGTCTTCAGAGCCTTCCTGAAGGTGTTCAGAGAGGGGGCACGTCTGATGTCGGTGGGGAGCTCGTTCCAGGTCTTGGCCGTGATGTAGGAGAAGGATCTTCCCCCTGCTCTGGCTCTGTGGATGCGCGGGGTTTTCGCGAGGAGGAGGTTGGTGGAGCGGAGGTTTCGTTTGGGTACGTGGAGGGTGATTCTGTTGTTGAGGTATTGGGGTCCGGTGTTGTGTAGGCATTTGTAGGCGTAGGTGAGTATCTTGAAGGTGACTCTTTTCTCGACGGGGAGCCAGTGGAGATTGCGTAGGTGTTGGCTGATGTGTTCGTGTCGAGGGATCCCGAGGACGAGTCTGGCGGCGGTGTTCTGAATGGTCTGGAACTTGCGTAGTAGAGACTTGTTGATGCCGGCGTAGAGGGCGTTTCCGTAGTCCAGTCTGCTGGTAATGAGTGCGTGGGTGACTGTCTTCCTTGCCTCGGGGGGGATCCACTTGAAAGTCTTACGGAGGATGCGGAGGGTGTTGAAGCAGCTGGAGGTGACGGTGTTGACCTGTCGATTCATGGAGAGGGAGGAGTCGAGTATGATGCCGATGTTCTTGGAGTGGTCTGTGGGAGTGGAGGGGGGTGCCGAGGGTGGTGGGCCACCAGGTGTTGTTCCATGCTGAAGGGGTGGTTCCGAGGACGAGGACTTCGGTTTTCTCTGAGTTGAGTTTAAGGCAGCTGTTGCTCATCCAGGCTGCGATGTCCTGCATTCCTTCCTGGAAGTGGAGTCTGGTGGTGGTGGGGTCCTTGGTGAGGGAGAGGATGAGCTGGGTGTCGTCGGCGTAGGAGATTAGGCTGAGGCCGTGCAGTCGGACGATGGCGGCGAGGGGAGCCATGTAGATGTTGAAGAGGGTTGGGCTGAGTGATGAGCCCTGTGGGACTCCGCAGTTGATTTCCGTGGGCTCGGAGAGGAAGGGTGGCAGTCTGATCCTTTGGCTCCTGCCGGTGAGGAAGGATCTTATCCTGTCGAGGGCGGTGGCTTTTATGCCGGTGTTGTGTAGTCTTGCTATTAGAGTGTGATGGGAGATGGTGTTGAAGGCTGCCGATAGGTCGAGTAGAATCATGGCTGCGGTGTGGCCTTGGTCGAGGAGGGTGCGGATGTCATTGGTGGGGGCGAGTAGGACGGTCTCGGTGCTGTGGTTGCTTTGGAATCTGGATTGGGAATGGTCGAGGATGGCGTTTTCTTCGATAAACTTTGTCAGCTCTGCGTTGACGGACTTCTCGGCGACCTTCGCTGCAAAAGGGAGGAGCGAGATGGGCCGGTAGTTCCTGAGGTCCGTCGGGTCTGCTGAGGGCTTCTTGAGCAGGGGCTTGACTTCTGTGCGTTTCCAGTTGTCGGGGAAGGAGCCGGTCTCGAAGGTGGTGTTGATGGTCTGTTGTAATACGGGTGCGATAGTGGTGGCGGCTTTGTGGTATATGTGGGGTGAGCAGGGGTCTGTGGGGGCCCCCGAGTGGATGCCCTTCATCGTTGCGGCGGTCTCCTCGGTGGTGAACGGAGTCCAGGCAGAGATGGTGGTCTGGCTGGTGTTGCCGCAGGGAGAGCTGGCTGCGGGGACACGTGTGTGGTCGTTGAAGTTGTTGTAGAGGTTCTTTATCTTCAGGTGGAAGTAGGAGCCGAGTTTGTCACAGAGGTCCTGGGAGGGGGTGATGTCCGTTGCTTCGCTACGGGTCTTGGTGAATTCCTGGATGAAGCTGAAAAGTTCCTTGGTGTTGCTGGAGTCGGCGAGGATTCTGTTGTGGATGAAGGTTCTTTTGGTGGTTCTGATGCGTTGGTGGTAATCTGACATGGCGTCCTTGTAGGTGGTGTAGTTTTCGGGTGTCTTGCTGTTTTTCCAGTTTTTCTCCAGGCGTCTGCAGGTGCGTCTGGCTTTTTGGAGCTCGGTGGTGAACCAGGCGGCTTTCCTGGGGCGGTGCTTGTCGGGGATGCGCACGCACTTGTTTCTCTCTTTACTGATTATTGGCTTGTGTTGATATCTGTATTTGTTTTTAAATTTGCAACTGTCAGTTCAAACCTGTGTCTCATTTACCTTCTCAATGTATGCAAATGGCTTGGACTGGAAGTGATGTAGTTCCTATCAGACTTTGGTGCCCCAGATGGACCCGTCTCTACTTGATTACATTTGATATTCATTTAAATTGCAAGCATTCCCAATAAGGACCAAAGACAAGGACTAAAGTTTAAAAGTATACTCAAAGAATGTCAGTACAGAAAAGATTAAACTGGACCATCAATCAATCAAGTATATAAGCATATCAATCATAAAAATACAGGAAGAACTCATTAAAGTTCTACTGGAAATTCAGCATAGATTCAACTTCAAAGAAAGGGGGAAGGTGAGACCTTAACATAGAGAAATCATGTGCTTTTATAGGACTTTAGACAAAGAGCTTCATACATTTACTACGGCAATATATGGTTCACAGGGTATGTACCAATGAGGAACAAACAAGAAGAAATATTTACTACAGAATACATTTGAATATTCTCTCACTGTTCTCGGTCATTCCCAGAGTCTATTCAGGTGACATGACTTGTTACATAGTATGTTATTCAGTGTGACACAGTTAAGTTGTCCTTGAATGCATACATCTTGTTCAGTGCAACCGGGAAGGTCTTAGTATTTTCATTGAAAAGCCTACAATTCTTTATTACAGTGAAAATAATAATAACAAAAATGATCACGTGGTAGATTGTGATGTCCCATCCAAGATGGAAGAAAACACAAAGGGGTATATTCACAAGGAGCTATCGCCGAATTAACGGCACTTTATCGCAGCCAAAGTCGTGATAAATTTACCACCCCATTCACAAGCCGGTATTAACAGGCCACAGCACCAGTTTACCAGCGATAGCAGCCTCAAAAAACATCGCCACAGAGGACCCCCACAAATATCGCTAATGAGATGCAGAGTAGGCGTTTCCGTGCCAAAAGCAGAGACAACATCAAACCTCAACACTCACAACGACCAGCCGCATCGGCGATAAAAACACAAAACAGGCGATAAGGCGCGTTAGCACCAGGAAATTTACACCTGCTCTGACCTGGTGTAAAGTCGGACGGCAGCCAGCACCACAAAAGGGAGCACAGCCCAGGGCCACATCCGAAGGGCAACAACTGTCATGGAGCCACTCATCATGCGGCCCTGACACCGAAGAGGGCCACAACACCCACCGCCACCACCCCAGGACCCCAACCCACACCCAGAACACCCCCCCCGGACCACCACAGATGCAGCGCAGACAAAGACAGCGGAACCCCAGGAAACGTACCAGCCTCACAGACCCAACATCTGACAATGTCAACGTCCACTACAGGCTGAAAGGGACAACCATCCTACGCATTCTGACCATCATCGCCTAACAGGCCTACGGCACCAACACAGCGGACAACCAACATCCCACCCCACACAAAGCTGCTGGCTTGGCTGCACCTGTTGGCCCCTGGTACCCCCAAACAACACCCGCCAGAGTCAGAGGAGTCACACAGCCAGCCACATCCAAGTCCCCCACACCTGTCCTGGACATCACCATCACCCTGGTACCCCAGCCCCCATACGTACAACACAATGCGCAGGATCTGCTGGAGACCAAGCAAGGACCATACGGTATAGCAGGATGCACGCACGTGCTGGGGGCAATCCACAGCACACATGTACTACCTGTGCCCCCTGGTGACACAGCACACAATCACCTCAACAGGAAGCACACATCTCACATCAATGTGCAGGCAACAACAGAACACCGTGGAACCTCCAACAATGTCGCCTTCAAATACACAGCAAGTGTGCATGATACCTTCATCCTCCGACAGTCCATCATCAACCAGCGTGCCCAGGATGCCAACAAGGGAAATGCACAGCCCCTTGGCAATATCCAAATGAACACCCCACACACCTCAACTCCACAACCATGCAAGTCACAACTCTGGCAATGCACACGTCACAAAATCACATACAACAGGTACAACAACATGCCCACCCACCAAACACGACAGAACAACTTACAATGTTCACATGGGCAAGCCCTGAACATGAGCCAGCAACGGCATGGCACCACAGCCACATAACAGCCGAATGTGGGGAGAGGTGGCAACCAGGCATGTGTGAAGGATGCAGTAGAACCATGATTGGGAAAGTACATAATGCCAAGAGTGGCGGAGATGTGCTGGACACGCCGCAGTATGCAGAACACACCCCTATCCATGGCGACATACACCGCTGGTGTATGGAGTGTAGTGGACAGTGGACGCCACCATGTTACCCCAGCCAGTGGGAGACCTCGCGGAAATGTTGCGTGTTACGCCCCCCCTAAGCGTCAGTGGAGTGGGATGGCCCGGCATACGCCACACCAGCGTAGGGGTGTGAATAAAAAGCACGTAGGCCTGGGCGTGGTCCTCTTCCGGAAAGACCCACGTCTCTGCCAGGGCGGCGCCTCCCACCCCGCCACGAGGCCGACGCCGTCCTCGTGAGCGGAGTTGCCTGCGATGCTGTGCGTCTGCTGGACCCCGGCACGCTGGACCACAAACCCGTCAGGCCCGCCCCTGCGCAGCCAGGCCACACTGATCACCTGCTGACACCGGCGTGTGTCAAGGAGGGCCCACCATGTGCCGGCGCAAGCTCCAAGCCCGAGGCCCGCGACCTTGGCAGCCACCTCAGACCATCACGGCCTCCACGACACAGGCCCGCTTTATTCCCTTTTCGTTGACGTACTCCACTGCCGCCTTCGGCCTACTCTTCGGACCAGTAGGTCCCATATGTGAAACTGTGTCCTGAGTCATGAATGGCAGTGACCCCAAATCTGGGCCAGCGGCCACAGCACCAGACCCCCCGATCAGTGAGGCATAGTTCCATATGGGCTTCTTGCGACACGTGGTGCCACTAACCCTGTTCAACGCCAGCCGGCTACACGTGGTGCCACTAACCCTGTTCAACGCCAGCCGGCTACATGTGGTGTCACTAACCCAGTTCAACGCCAGCCGGCTACACGTGGTGCCACTGAACCTGAACAATGCAGGCCGGTGGGGCCATCCAACCTATGCCGGCGACACTATGTGAATGGGCCGTGCTGACCGCTGCCTCAGGCCTACACCACGGTCAGGTAGGTCACACATTTGGAACTGAGTCTTGATTACACCATGGCAGTGAACATCATTGAAGGCAGAGAACAATTCACTATACTCCCTTCGATGTGGTGCCAACAAGTCTGTGCATGGCATCACAACCACACGTGTCTGTGGGCCTACGCGGACCACTGCCCTCGGCCTACGCTGCGCATGAGTGGGATCACAGATTTGGAACTGAACATCTGTAATTCAAAAGGCAGAATACATATCATCGCACGCACAGAGAGGCGTAAGAGGATGACGCGTTGCAGTCCGGAGGGAACAGGATCATCGTTACGGAGGTGATTGAACACTACCGACAACTGCCACTGTGTCACTAACTCTGTGCCTCGCGAGCCAACGACACGTGACTGTGGGCCACTGCTGACCGCTGCCTCCGGCCTACACTGCGGTCCAGTAGGTCACAGAGTCTTGATTTGGCAATGTTGGAGTTCACATCTGAGTACCGGCATCATCGCAGACTGCATCCCGCAAAGCACCTGTGCCACTAGGTGTGTTCCCCGACATTCATGGACACTCACTGGTCGTACATTGGTGGCGTCTGAGTCTATAGACTAGGGGCTAGTTTTCATCCTCATTTAGCTGATACAGAATTGTTGGTGAAAACGAGGGTTGCGCTTTCCACTCCTCCATTTGCTGCTTCCAGATAACATTAGACCTTCCGCATCATGCCCTGGAGGACAGCTTCCACTGTCCCCCGCAACCCTCCGCAACATACACCTCGGACATTGATGGGGACCCGCTCAGGTCGCATGGCCCATCTGACTGCACCGCAAGTCACCGTCCCGTGGCTGGGTACCTGTGCCGGCCGCAGTGCATCCGGGGCCACTAACTCTGTGCTGGTCAGGCCTGGGACCCCTTCTTCTGAGACATTGAATGGCCTCTGTAGCGATGGTCTTGGGGGTCATCAACGCCATGTGTCTGTGGCCCTGCGCTGTCCGCATCCTCCGGCCTCAACTGCGGGCCACCAGGGCCCACACATAGCATTGAGTCTTGACCGGCCAGGACGTCGCATCACCGCAGGAGGCACACGCCACCACCGCAAGGACCACCTCCAGCCGCCATCTGCCAGAGTCGAAAGGGTGGTCCTGACAGACCTACGGAGTTGCTCAGACCTGTCGTGGATGCCATCATCAGCCTGATACCCTGCTCAGCACTCCAGGTGCCAGTGACTCAGTGCACCGCAAGCCATTGTCCGTTACTGATTGAGTTGTGTGCTGTTGTGAGGTTGCGCAGCAATGTCACCTCATGCAGTGGGGTAGACCTGGGACTATGATGAGGAAGATGTGTCAAGTGTGCGGACGGGAGAAGGCACAGACAATGGGAGGGCAGGAGGCAACAGCCCCAAGGCAGGAATGCAAACTGGTGGTGGTAGTCAAGCTACACACCCGGATCTATTACTGGGTATTGCGCTGTGGACTGCGGACGCAACTGTCACCTCAGGCAGTGTGGGAGACCTGGGACGTTGATGAGGAAGTTGATGCAGGTGTAACACACCCCACTGCATCTGCATCAGGACTAACCCGAAGGGACACAATCCTAGCAATTTCCTCACATGAGCGCGCTCTTCTCTAGAGCCCCTACCTCAGTGCACTGCAACTCACGGAATCTCCTGACTGAATATTGGGTGACCTCTGTCCTTACTCCGGATCCCTCCATGTTGCTCTGCAGTTGACTCTGTTATGCTGGTGTTTTCTGTTTCCATTACACTGGTGTCCACTGTTCAGGTTGTTGCCAGCACCAAGCACTCCGTGCGGGCTGGCTTATACTCACCCCACACACATCCAGCACAGGCGTCACTGTACATGTGGCCCTGCCAATAAAGGGGCTGGGCGCACTTGCCCGTAGCCAGTTCAACATGATATGTGCATTTGTCCCTGTGGTCTTGTTGTATGAATGGGGGCCCTGGGCCCTACGACATTACATTGTGCTGTGTACAGCGGATGCAGACATGTCAACGCAGGCAGCGGGCTAGAACCTGGACATGTAGCTTTGTCGTCACCCACTCAATTCGTAAGGGGAGTGGACTGTGCCGTCGTACGCAGAGCCAACGTGGGTGTGTGACTGATATGTGCGTGCCCCTGGCCGTGGTTCTGTAGTGGGTATGTGCATCTGCATGTGTCTCTATGGCAGTGTGGGTCTCCTTTGTGGGGTGTAGGTGGTACCTGAAGGGTATTGGACACCCACGTATGTGCTCTAGTTCGCATTCCATGGGTTGGGCAACACCCGCACCTGTTGGGCCACCTCCTTTTGGCGTTCTGACACCTGGCATTGGGGTGCCATGTGTGGGTCGGTGAAGTATTGTGAGCCAGCTGTGCTTGCGTGTGCTTCCTGCTGTGTGGTCTGTTGCAGGCTCTGTGTTCTCCTCTGAGTAGCTCGGCTGCCCGGGTCCTGGTGGTGGGTTGCGTGGGATATCCATGGGCTGTTGTAGGGCGTCGGTGTCAATGGTGTGGTGGTCCTCTCCGGCATCGCAGATGTGTTGTCTTCTCTGCTCTGCTGGAGGTGTTGTGTGCCCCTTTGCAATGTGCAGGGGAGATGCATGTTGACATTGTGTTGCAATGTATGTTAGCGCATTGTTCTGGTTTACATGCAGACTGTCTGGCAATGTACATTGTGACTGTTTGGGAGGTGCTGGATTCCTCTGCGGGCAGTGTACATTTGGACTACATGATGGATGTGAGGTCGTACGCGTACCTTTCCAATTCACACTTTCCAGCTCTGTCAGGTGTAGTAGGCATGTTTCTGGGCATGTGCGGAGCCAGTTGTGTCCTCTGTTCTGCAGTGTTGGCTACGCGCATTGTACCACATTATCGTCGATGTGGGTGTGCTGTGATTGCTATGTGTGCGTGCTGCAGTGTGCCAAGGGGATCTGGGACATGATCCTGGATAATTGTGGGTGTGCAGTGTGCTACACCTGGTTGTGCATGTGTGCCATTGTGCCCATCTCCCCCCGTCCCCCCAGTGCCTGTTTGTTACACTCCCTGTTGATGTTGTGTCCGGTCCTCTCGAGCTGTGTCCGTACTCCCTACTCCTTGCACCGTCTACACACTGATGACTGTGGCCTGGGTTTCCTCCAGCTCCTCCAGTGGCGCAGGACTGCCACCTCCTGTCGCCGTTGCTGCCTTCCTGTTGGCAGCGGGTTTGTACGTGGTTTAGGTTGTCACGTCCTGCCGGCGCCTCTTGGCCTCCTGGATTGGCCTCCTCGGCACTCCGACTGCATTCCAGGTGGTCTGCTTATGGGTCAGTTGCTGGTATTGTTCTGTCACCTCCGTGAAGCTGGTCTTGTTTTCCTGGGGTCTGCACCCCGTCTTCCTCTCCCTTTTCTCCTTGGCCTTCCCCGTCCCAGTTGTTCCTTGCTGGTGGTCTGTGGGGGTTGTGGAGTTCGCGTTGACCTCTGCGCTGGGTCAGGGTGCATCCATGTTGCTACGTGCTTTGGCTTGTTTCTGGTGTGTTGTTTCTGTGGGTTTTATGGTGCATTTTCCCGCCAGACACGTGGGATTTGCAGGCCTGTGGCTGCTTTTTGCTACTTTTTGTAACGCGATTGGCCTCATCGCATGATTTTTCGCGTTCGCCTTTCGCATTTTTGCGGCGTGGCGTTGATTTTCACGCTGACATTTGACGGGTTATCTGGTGTCTATCGCATGCTGCCGCCTTGTTGTGAATTTCACGTTGACACTGGGTTATTTTCCCGCGATAGGCTGCGATATTGAAAGTTGCGTTACGCTACTCTTGCGGTATTTATCGCACGTTCTTGTGAATATACCCCAAAGTTGTCCAAAGTTAGCATAAGCTCAGTTTCTAATATGTTACACAACACAGTTAGGAAAAACAGATCCCACAACCCCCCTCGAGTGATTTCTAAATCAACACATTCATGCATTTATTACAAAACAATTGTCATCATTCTAGGATTCCTCTGCTTGGATCCTTCCAACTCCTTCACTGTATCATAAAGTTCACTCTGCATCTCTTCAACGTTTACATCAACTCTCTTCCTCTTTCTTCTGCTCGTTGTTGACAGCTTCATTTTTGTCTTACATTTTAACTCTCCATTTGATGAAATTCCTTTGCAAAGTTTTATGAAGAAAAGCACACATGCAATGCTGATTGGTATGACCAAGAGAGGGGTCAAAAGCAATTCTAGCAGTCCTCCTCCCACACTTCCTAACCACTCGCCTATCTTGGCAAATCCCTTTCGAATAGACCGAAACACAGCACCTATTCCCTCCCAAGCACCTGTTTCCTTAAATTCAGATAGTTCATAGGTAATATTAGTGATATTGGCAACGTTACTATTAATCGGGTTATCAATATTGGGTATGTAAGTATAGCATTCGCTGCACGTATTACCTTACAGACCCCTCCTTCTTTTGCGAGAAGCATGTCTAAAGCGAGGTGGTTCTGGATGATCATAGCAAGCAATTCTTTATTAATAATATAGCACCTGCATTATTAGTAACAGCTCTGTCCACTAGAGTTGACAGTTTCCTAATTTTAACATCATTCAGTGATGCTCCCACTGTGGGTTTTAGTGCTCCGAATATATTGCTTAATATTTGCTTAAAACTGCATCTACTTCATCTCACGTAAAGATCGAGTTTGTGTTCTATGCCATTAGTGTGATAGATCTTTGGGAAAACTAAAGCTGCATAGCAAATATCTACCCAGATGTGTGGCAACTGGAAGTAAGCTTGCTTACCACACACATAATATATGCCCTTAATACTTACCTCTAGTTCAGCAAAAACTGTACCTTTAATCAGATAGCTCTTCTCACATTCTCTTCGACCCATTTCCTCGATTGCCCCGTTACCTTCTTGTCTTCTTATCATACGTAAAACTCCCCTTTTAACAAATAAACTCTCAACCTTGGGGGCAGGTCCTCTAAATTCTCTTTACCCTTTTCACCAGCTTGCTCCTCTTTCAATTATTCACTCCCCTCCTTCCCCTTGCCTTATTCTTTCATTCAGTTTATTTACAAAAATTCTCTCATCTTTACTAATTTAGCAAGTTAAGTCATGTATGCTTTGATTAATAGCACTAGCGTTATTTACAGGGGTAAAGAATTTCATCATATACTCATGCTAATCCCTTTTCTTAAAGGTTATAGAGAAAGGATAATCAGGTTTAGCTGTCCATGAATACACAACTGATTCCTTGACAGACTGTACATTTTCTAAAGGTTTTTGCAATCAGTATAAAACAGTTCATGTTAGTGTTGGTGATAAAACAAATTAAGGAAAAAACTACAAGAGTAGGAATATGGCAAAGGCAGGTGGAAGAAAGCCAACCCCTTGGCTGCCAGAGCTGAAAGATAGGAACATATGAAACAATTTTCAATTTCCATAATTCTGACATATTCAGCAAGCATTTGAAAGTACACGTTTTAGCTATAAACACTCTAAGAATGAGGAGCATGTGAAAGTCGACCTTTATGCATTTTCTTGCTAGCTTATCAGTTTGATTTATTGGCACATGGGAAACATTTCCCTCCTACAGATGGATGTCTAATATCCACCCAACTACAGAAACAGAGATGGCTACAACCAAGACTACAAGCACGATTTTGCAGCATTCTTGCACCATACCAACTTGGATCAGATCAAGTGAATTAGCTGTATCTTTGTCTGAACTGATTAATCCTTCTACAACTCTTCAATAGTCACTACCCTATCTTGAAATAGAAACTGATTTTATTCCTAGTCCACCGCATGCCTAAGGCTCTATAGTCCTCTGACCGTTGCCCTAACTATCTTTACGTCCTTTTCAAATCAACAGTTTGCGTAGGTTGAGTCTTTGGTTTGTCTCCTTGACTCATGAAGGCTCATCAATATCAGTCAGACATTCATCACATTCATTGTCAACTTTGGCAAAGTATATCCAATCGGTATCTGCATACTTGCGAACCATCTTTCTTACTCTTCTAGATCTTTTGGGGACAGTCAAGTATAAACATCAGTATTTTGTCATTCTGGATGTTCTTGTTCCTCTAACTCACTAACTTCCCTTATCATCTCTTGTGTCCTAGTGGTTTTCAATAGTCTCTTTCTTTGGGTCCTAGTTTTTGCCCATTTTCCGCCAGTTGTACTTGATTTCTATAGCTACTTGTGATTTCTGGCTCAGTTGAAGCTGATTCACTGTCTGATGCACAACTTTCTCTATCAATGCTGCTCTCCATTTCATGGACCCGTGTTCCAGACAGGGTTGATTCAGGTTTTCACGGGTTCCTGCAGTCTCTCCGGATGCTTAACTTCTGTCTAGAGTTTGGAGTGTCAGTCACAACTGAAGAATCAGTACTGCCATTCTGCTGTCAGCTGTTGTTGGTGTTCTGCTATGGATGGCTGGGAACATCCAGACTGGGCTACCTCTTCCTCTATGAATGCTTCAGAAACCTCAAACATAGGTGGACTCAAGGATTAGTGGATGTTGGCTCCGCTTCTTCCTCTGCTTGTCTCACCCTTCTGGCATGGGAGGCATGTATTAATTTCAGCAAACCAGCAAACTTTGGCAGTATTAATGACCAAGATCACTTAGTATGGGCCTCTCCAGCGTTCCACCAGGCACGACTTGTAAACATGCTTCTTCACATGAACTCAGTCACCAGGGCTCAGGTCTTGACAATGGGTTTCTCACTTAGATGGAGTCACAGCATCAACTTGAGGAGAGATAGAATATACTACATCAGCCAATCATTTGTATAACACATGAACCAGATCATTTGTGATATTCACAAGATCAGCAGCTGGAACAGAGGGCACTCTCATAGCTCTCCCCATCAGCACCTCATGAGTGGACAGTCCCGTTCTCTTGCACGGCATACTTTGAATGCTCATTAGTACCAGGGGAAGTGCATCGGGCCATTTGGGAGATGGTGATGCAGAGGTTTTGGCCAGTTTTGCTTTAATCGTTCCGTTCACACTTTCAACTACGCCTGAGGCTTCTGGTCTGTAGCTACAGTGGAATATTTGGTCAATTCCTAATGTCATGTATACCAGCTGCATCACTTTGTTCTTGAAGTGACTTACTTGGTGTGATTTTAGGTAAACTGGCATTCTGAATTGTCGAATCAACTCCCACAGTAGTAGTTTGGCAACTGTCAGACTGTCAGATCTCCTGGTGTGATATGCCAGTATATCTGGTCTCGGTTTTGTGCCTAACTAAGTTACATTAATATAATTATGGTCAAACTCACTTTCCTCACCTTCACCAGGGGTAGGCAATAGAGAGGCAGGATTTAGAGCATTAACCTCCTTAAAGAGACATTATCTGCAGCCAAAATAATTCTGTCATAGCAGGTTAAGCAGCTGTTAGTCAAATGCTGTGTGTGAGTGCGGGTCATGAGAATACCAATGGAATAGAACACCATAACAATGAGCGGGTGACCCTTTACAAATCCTTCTGTCTGCTGAATGCTCAAAATAACCACTGCAACCGATTTGAGATAAACTGGCAATCCTGTGGTGCACTGGATCAAGGGCTGCCGAAAAATAAGGGCAAGAGACAGAAAGGTACGGAGTTCCTTAGGTTGGGATATTAGCTACCTTGTGTATACTCTAGGTAGGTACTCTAGGTAGTGAGGAGATGGGGAATACCTCCTGGCCCGATGAGGAGCAGACCCATATGATGAAGCATGACACCTAGCTTGCTGGGTGTGTGAGGGTCCCAGTTCCGACAGGAGGTATTCCCCACCTCCTCACTACCTAGAGTATACACAAGGTGGCTAATATCCCACCTAAGGAGCTCCGTACCTTTCTGTCTCTTGGCTTAATTTAGGGCATGTACGTTGGACCTTCATCAAGCCCTTTTCGTCCCTCCTTTTGTTGACCTGCCGAAAAATAAGCCACTGGGCATTTGGCCTTGCCATGGTTCTGTGTCAAGACAGACAAAGATCACCAATTGCACTTCTGCAAAAGAGTATGAATTCCTTGATGTAATCTGGCATTCTAACAGCGGGTGCACTGCAGAGTAAATGTTTCAGCTCCTGGAAGGGTTCCATGCTCTCGTCATCCCTTGGTGCCGGGTCATTGACATTGGTATGCATCATTCTCTGTACAGGTGTCGCCATGAAAGAAAAATGTGGGATCCATAGTTGGAAATAGCCAACCATGCCCAAGAACATTCGCACTTCTCTCTGTGTGGTTGGGAATTTCATTTCAAGAATGGTCTCAATGCACTCATAGGGAACTCTTCTGACTCCCTTCTCAATTTGATGTCCCAGATAAATAACTTCTTTTTGACAATACCACAACTTTTTAGGGGAAATATCTGCCCATTCTCAGCGAGATGGTTGAGTAGGGCGATGGTGTCTTGCCTACAAGCTTCTTTTGTCATTAATTCATTAACAACAAGTAAGTCCTCAGTGCACTGGACTATGGTTGAACTGCATGGTAACTGTAGGGTCCCTACATTCTTCTTGAGTATCTGATTGAAATATGAGGGGCTCTCTGTATACTCCTGAGGAGCACAACAGCACACAAGAGTGTTCTTTTGGAATCTGAAATCAAAGAGATACTGGCTCTCTTCATGAAGGGGAACAGAAAAGAATGCCAGACACAAGTCAATGACCGTAAACCACTCCACTTCTGGGGGAATTTGAATGAATGAATGAATTAATTAATTCATTAATTAATTCATTAATATTGGAATTTGCGGAGCGCATGGCTACTGCTAGAGTATCCTGGCGACAGGCCCAATGCAGAAGGGAGCGGGAGCCAGCTTAGTTTTTGAACAGGTGGGTTTTCAGTTGTTTACGAAAGGTCTTTGTGTCGGGGATGCTTCTAAGAGCTACTGGGAGTTCATGCTAATACTTAGCTGCTAGTATTGAGCAGGCAGAGCTGCCCCATTTCTTTTGTCTAGTAAAGGGAATATATAGCAGGTGGGTTGATTGAGATCTCAGTGGTATTTCAGGACAACAGGGGATCAATTTGTCCTGTAAAAATTTAGGACCAGTCCTGTAGAAGGCTGCGTGTGCCACAGTCAGTCTTTTGAAAATTATTCTCTTCTTCACTGCAAACCAGTGTAGCTGGCTTCTATAGTGGTATATTGAGGTGTATTTAGGCAGGTTAAACAGAAGGCAGATGGCCATGTTCAGTACCTTTTGAAGTTTCTGGATGAAGTAATCTGGTATGCCTAAGTATAAAATATTAGCATGGTTGAGTCTTGACAGGTTCAAAGCCCATACCACAGTTTTCTGGGCTTCCCAGGGCAGGAATTTTAGGAATTTCCTTAGCATCCTGACAATCCAGCAAGAGGTTTTGATTACAGCAGAGAGCTGGGGCTTGAGAAATAAGTTGGTGTCTGAAGGAACTCCTAGGTTCCTTGCCACTTCGGTGGGGGTGGGGTGCTGTACAGTTGGCCGGCCAGGCACCCGACCAGCCTGGTAGGGGGTTGTTACCTAATAGCATGACCTCTGTTTTGTCAGGATTGCATTGCAGGGAGTTAGCCTTCAGCCATCCGATCATAGCTGACATGTAAGCTGCAAAATTAGCTCATTCTTGGTGTAGGTCAGTAACAGTTGCATGTCGTCAGCGTAAGAGATGACACAGATGCCAAAGGAGTCTATAAGATGTGCTAACGGCGTCATATAAATATTAAAAAGTGTGGGGCGCAGGGCTGAGCCCTGTGGCACTCCATACTTCAGTTTTGTGATGTCAGAGTAGTGTGGTTTAAGCCAGACTTCCTGCTCCTCAAGGGCGGATCTCAGCCAGTTGCAAGCCTTCCCCTCTACTCCGATCTGGGTAAGATGATGGAGTCTGATCTCATGTGAGATTGTGTCGAATGCCACTGAGAGGTCTAGTAGAATCAGCGCTGCATTTTGACCAGCATCCAGAGTAAGTTTGATGGAATCAGTTATTTCCATCAAAGCAGACTCTGTATTGTGGAGGGCCCTAAAACCTGATTGAGAGGGGTGTAAGAGATTGTTACTGTTAAGGAATTGTGTTAGTTGGCTACTTACAACTATCTTGATGATTTTGAAGGTCCCATGGAGCAGAGAGATTGGACTGAAATTTGCTAGGCTGTTAGGATCTGCGTTTGTTTTTTGTTTTTTAGCAGGGGGATCATATTTGCTTTTTTCCATGCAGGGGGCACTATCCCTGATTGTAGAGAGGAGGTGAAGAGCAGGGATTCTTTTGGGAACAGAACTATGCCTGGGACCACAGGATGTCAGTATGTGAGGACTGAGTCACCATACTATGCTCGTACCTGTGGGCCCAATCCGACTAGCTAATAGTGCCTTACCAGTCGTCCTGACCTTCCCAGAGTAACAAGTACTTTGGCAACCTAGAACTCAACACTCTAGCCCTCAAGGGAACTGTGGAAACGGATCATCACCTGTTGTTTTCTTGCTTATGCATGTCCACAATAAACAAAAGAGAGACACGAGGAAAGTTTACAACATTTATTGAAACTATCCTGCTCTATCATGAAGCAACTGTGCTGCAATTAGTAAACATATACAACTGAACAAAGTAATCAGCATTACGAGCAAACTGTATACAATAAAAAGCCCTATCATAGCAAATTATATATCTACCTAAGCCTACCCTCACTACGTGAGCACAGTAATATGTCAGTGATCTCTGGGATTAGCACCGGACCCCATACTTGGCATCTGTAGTTAGCTGGTCTGCATCTCAGATTGCTCAAGGCTGGTGCACCCATTCCAGAACCTTTCCTTCTGCTAGAAATCCTTCTTTCTGTTTTCAAAAAGGCATGTCTTGGTTTATATGATAAGAAGTGCCATGTTAGAAAACAGCAACTAGGTCTTTATCTTGTGTCTAAATGTTATAATACGTTACTGATCGACCACAGAAAAACAGGGCACAATGTTGTTCGACCTTGTACCAAATGTTCCGACTGAATCCCAGTAAGAAGTGCTGAATAACAAAAAACATGTGCAGCGTATATCTAAAATAACGTTGTAGCACAATAACAGACGTGTTATTTTGTAACATTTGCAAAGCAAAAGCGGCCTACAACGTGCAGTTAGGCTAAAATAAGGGAGAACTAAGTGGGCCCCAAAGGGAAGTCACTATAGAGGTTCATGACTTGAGCGGGAGGGGGGACCAGGGGTGAGCCAGATTTACTTTTGGTGATCAAACTTTCCACATTCTCAACTGATGTGGGGGAGAACTGATTACATTTAGCCTGAGCCTGTGGCATAGGGTGGCAGATGATATTAGCTGGTTCGCTGGCTTGTGCTTCCATGAGTTTGTCCTGATTTTTTTAGATTTTTATTTCAAAGAAAGTACTTAATTGGTAGCATACGGTGGCCTTGGATTCAATGGGGGGGTGCGGTGCATTTGGAGTCTGTAAAATTGGTTACGATTTGAAAAATTCCTTTCGCATTGTTATTGGCTTTATTGATTTTGTTAGTATAGAATGTACTAGGAATAGCATTCTGACAGTATTCCGTAACACGGGACAGCATGGAATGACTATTTGGTTGATTTTACTTAAATCTTTGATTGTCCTCCAATTTTTGATCGCTTTTTGCAAGGTTGTAATCCAAGAATTGCCTGGACTTCCAATGACCTCTTTCAAAATGCATTGTTCTAACATACTTTCGATGGTGGAATTTATTCCTGCCATAGCTTCTGTGGTCAATTTGTATGAGCGTGTTTGTGGGAACACTGCGTCGTACCCTAAGGTTTATCTTTAGGGGTTTAGAACCCTTAATCAAGCCAATCTCCTTTTGTGTGAAATTCCATAATCTTTACTGACAGATTCTTCTAGATCTGAATGTAGGTCTTCTTTAGTAAGGACATGGTATAATCTAACTACAGACTCTGGTGCCTGCAATTTGAACTCTGTATCTGCTGCTTATGTCTCCAACCCCATTCGGTCTGTGGGCAATATATTACACCATTAAGTTTGCAGAGTAGGTCTCTTCCCAACAAGTTTACTGTTTTTAACTCACCTATAACAAACTTGTGATGCTCTTTGGTGTGTCCCCAAGTTTTACTGGGATCAGGGTTGTAACCTGATTCGTATGCTGCTGATTTGTAATGGCAACAACTTGGACTTCTTTTCCAGAGAGTGGCAGGTTCGGGACCTCAACCATTCTAACGGTTGAATGAGTGGCTCTCGTGTCTATCAGAAAGGATACAGGATGTCCATTAACCTCGCTATCTACAGATGTGCTGCTCTGATCCACTTCTAGGACTTCACAAAGCATGCATTTCTCCTCCCCCCTCAGGCACTGCCATTGGGCCTGCTCGGATTCCACAGAACTCCCAAACATTCTGGGAATCAGGGCAGTCTGAGATGTGAATTGATTATGTTGAACTTTGTTGCTAGGTTGGAAATGGGGATTTCCACCTTTCATCTGTATGGGCACAAGTGGATTTTCTGGTAAACCTGGTTTCTGTATTTTGGGGTTCATCATAAGGGGTCATGTTACAGGGGAAGTTCTCTTTGCATCGCAAGATTTGAGGCTTGAGCATCAGTCATTGCTCAATCAGGATTGTATTGACACTCCCGTTTGCAATGGCTGGCCATGTTGCCAATGTGAAAGGGGGTAGCCTTCCTCAAAGCAATTATACTGGTTCCAGACATACCTCCCCATCTCCTTTCCATTCCTTGAGCATTTCCTCCATAGACATGGAGACTCCCTGAATATTTAGTCATACACTGGTGTCAAGGTCTAGCTCTGGACTAGGCATGTTTATTCCTTTTATGCTCCTGTTCTGTTCTAACTTAGTTTGGGCTACCATGAACTTTTCCTTAAGTCCTCTTTGTTTGACATCTAGCATGTCGCTGCAATATTTTGCATACTGTTAAGAATACTTACCTATTTGCACTTACCTTCTCGATCTTTTAGTCCTCAAACGTTTTGACATGATATTCTGTCCACACAATATTTTTGGTTCTGATAGTTTGGTTCAGTGATCGCGTCTCATAACTTCCTCTCTCCATTTCTGCCTTTCATTGTCCTGTGCGCTAACCCAAGAATAAGCCCTATTTTTTCATGTGCAACCTGTTCCCAGCGATTCAGGGCATCAAGTTATTTGGGTTTAGGCTGGGTCTTCGGTCATACATTCCCCTTCTCAGATTTTCGATTCTCAGTATGTGGAGCATTCCACCAGTTGGAACAGCAATCGCTTTTGATCTACTCTCAAGCACTCTACACTCTGCCGAGTTCACAATTCGTCCGCCAATACCAGTGCACCTTAGTCAAGGTCAACCAATTGCCATGCAAATATAGCATTCAGCAGGTACTTCCTTTGCTGCACCTAATGACGTAAGCACCTGTCTACTACCAGCTTCTCCTGAACTCTTCCCACCTTTCTCACTTTTAACATTTGTCTGCTTTATCTAAAATGAAATTTCTATGATGCAAGAATACTATTCACTTCATATAGCAGTAAACGCTCGACTTGTAGGAGTCTACAATACCCAACATACTCAGCCCATGTACCAAGTAATGAACGACCACTCAGCCTGTTTAGTAGATTCATATAACAGAAATGAAATGTCCCTAATCTGGTGTGACATACTGCCTCACATTTCACCTCACCTTAACAGACAACTTCGATATTTCGACAAGTCTTTGGATTACAACTGACTGACTAATGTACCTCTCTACAGCGTTATATCACAACGTCCGACAAATTATACGAAGTTGTCTTCAAAAGTTAAAAAATATAGTCAAAAACATGATTGCTGTCCTCACTACTCCAAGAACTAATGCCACATAATAACTGAATTCAAACTCCGTCCACTGCATTTCACCACAACATTTCAGACTACAAATTCCAATATGCCCTGCTTTGCCTCACTTTCCATCAACCTTCCACACACACACACAAATCCCTATTGATACTCACGCTGTTCTTTCTGGGTTACAGAGTCAGCCACCTCATCTTCTCATGGTTTTCGGAAATCAAGATTGGGCTGGGTCAATTTGAATCTCGGGGGAAAACCACCTGAACCACGAAACTACAGTAGTCGGTTCTATGATCAATTTTCCTCATTCTAATAGGTCCAGTCAGTACCAGACGGATACAAACGTAACCATCAGCTCTGCTTCCAGACCTAACAGGCACAAACCTGTGTCTCATTTACCATCTCAATGCATGCTAACGACTTGGACCAGGAGAGGTGTAATCCCTATTGGACTTTGGTGCTCCCCGTTGGCCCCATGTCTACTTAATTACATTTTATACATACATTTAAAAAGTAAGCATCCCCAATAAGGATGGCAGACAAGGACTAATGTTTAAAGGTTTACTCAAAGAATGTCAGTACAGAAATGCATAGGCTGGACTATCAGTCAATCAAGTATATTAGCATATAAATCATAAAAATACAGCAAGAAATCAGTAAAGGTCTTCTGGAAATCCAGCATAGATTTGCCCTTCTAAGAAAGGGAAAAGGTGAGCCCTTAACATAGAGAAATCACATCATTTACAGGACTTTAGAGAAAGAGCTTCATACATTTACTACACAAATATATGGTTCACAGGGTATGCACCATTGGGGAACAAGCAAGAAGAAACATTTTACTACAGAATACATTCAAAGATTCTCTCACCACTCTACTACACTTGACTTGATCATTCCCAGAGTCTATTCAGGTGACATAGAATTTACATAGTAGGCTATTCAGTCTGAGACAGTTAGGTTGGTCTTGAATGGGTACATCTCATTCAGTGTGATTGTGAAAGTCTTTGGGTCGATTTATCAAGCAGTTGCATCGGCCTTACACCACACAGTGGGGTGCAAGGGGGACACCACTACCAAGTAAGATGTATCAAGTCATACAAGGCCACCTTGCGTGGCTTGAAAAATCTAGAGTAACGTAACGCAGCACAAATCGCTGCATTGCGTTACTCTGCCCCAGGGAGGCATTCCATGGGTGGAGCGTGGGTGTTCCCACGCCTCCACCCAGATTTAACAATACTGGTAGACCTGGGAATGCGTCAAAATGCTACGTCTCCTCAGGTAAGGCGTAAAGAGAATAAATATCTTTATTTCTCCTTGTTACTTCCTCTTTTCTTGTGTGCTGCATTCTTCATCACACTTAGAAAGTGGACAATGTCTCAGAAGATTGTTTTTGTGCAGGAACCTGCACAAAAACAATCCTGTCTGCAACACAGGCACCCTTGCACCATGGCGCAAGGGGGCCTGCATTGGGGCTAGGCGGCAGTTTATGCACCAGTGCTAGGAAAGGACAGGAATGCGCTGTATAATGGTAAATACGGACTCCACTTTTCCTTTGATGCAGCATAGCGCAGCAAGGAGACTTGCTGCGCTACGCTACGTGAAAGTTTGATAAATGAGGCCTTTAGTCTTTTCAATGCAAAGCCTACAATTCTTTATTGCAGTGAAAATAATATCAAAAATGATCACGTGGTATGATACGATGCCACATCCAAGATGGAAGAAAACATAAAGTAGTCCTAAATTAGCATAAGACCGGTTTCCCATATGTTACACACCACAGTTAGGAAAAACAGATCCCAAACATATTGCTAGAATTAGTCAAGCTTTGCAGTGCCCACGCAGCAAACAAAGGTGCAAATTAAAAGAAAATCAGTATGTAGAAATACAAATTACATAATCAAACCATCTTACACATTAAGGCCCTCATTATGAGTGGCTGAGTAATTAGTGTGTTAATTATCACACTTGTTAAAATGCGACTCCATTAAGTCGGAATTTATTGAGTGCAAGAAATATCACCCAGTTATGAGTTTTCGGGATAAAACGTGCAGATGTTGGTGACCACCATAGCACAATTTGCATGTTCCGGTAAATAACAACCTTTTGCCCCCCGATAAATATCAGCAGGTGTTGTTCATCCTTTTAAATATTTGCTTCTGATAGTACCCCCAGAACAGTGAAAGCATTCATTCGAACATGATGAGGGCAGCGAAGCGTTCTTTTTCTCTTACTTTTCAGTCCTACTAAAAGCAATTAATCACTTTTATAACATTTTAAATTAAGTTTTGATTTTTATTCCCCTAAGAGGTCATCTAAGGAAATTCTCTAGACATCATGTCTGTTGGGGCAATATACACCCTTTCCTTCTCCACATGTGGACAGCCATTGTACCCTGCCTTCTTATCCCTTTTGGATTATGCTGTTTGTTACCTGACTACCCATGGATCTTTGGTTGGCCAATCCACCCAGTTTGACCAGTTGATACTATTTCCTCCTTTAGCCCTCCAGGTATACTGGAGGGAAAGCCAAAAGGTTCACTCTACTCGGGTTTATGCTAGCTTAAATTATAAAGAACACTTGGACTTTGTATTGACCTTGTTCTATGCCAAGGCCCTCATATCAGGAAAAACACAGACTCCATCTAAATGGTATTTATACTTCATCTTGACTGCATAAAGAAGCCCCATGCGCTATATCGGAGTAATGTTTGTAAGTAGCGTAACTCTTTGTATTGCTGTTCTCCTCAAAGTCAGAGCCTCAGCTAGGAACGGCTCTTGTGAACTTCCTTGGATGATGTGAAAACTTGACTGCTGACATCAAGAGAAGCTGAACGCAGACTAGAAGGACAAGAAGCAAAGCACAGCCAACTAAAGCCTGCCCAGAAGTTGGCTGAATGGAGCAATCAAGACCGTGAATTCCAGCTTGCCAGACGAGAAATGAAGGACATCTGCATGCGTGGCTTGAGTATGGGAATTGGCCCAGGCATCTTGACATTTTTGTAGTTGCTTGCGCAGAGGTTAAGTCATTTTTGTTCAAACCTACTTACGTGTCCACTTTTGCACCCATTGCCAGAGAGCAACTGGAGCATCGAGAAAAACCTTCATATTCAGGATTATACTTTGTAGCTCACTGTCTTGCACCTTTGCTCCATTGACTGGAACTTTGAAAACACAGTCAATAGAACAAGCTTGATCGCTAAACATTCCTTAAGGTGGCAAATGTTTCCCAAACATTTCGCCAACCAACACTGGCCATAGAGCACCTTGTCACTTCAGTTATACAGCCTTACCGGGGGGCATATCAGCAACAACCGGCGATAATTATCGCTAAGCGCACTTAACGCTAGGATAATTATCGCCGGCTATCGCTGGATGTTATCGCTGAGACAGCGCTATCAGCGACGCTTATCTCAAAAGCGATAAAAATACCAGCGATAGCGGGAAATCGCCGTTAGCAGGGAACATCGCTGGATTTCCAGCGATGTTCCCTGCAAACGGCGAGTAACTTGCTGATACGACCCTGTGGTCGTATCAGCATAATCCACCCCTATGTTAAGCATAGGTAAGTCAGGATTTTAGCAGACGTTAGTTTTTGGCGAAAACCGCCGTTTCGCCAAAATCTAACGTGTGCTAAAATCCTATGGGCTGCCTTGTAAATATCGCGATGTGAACATCAGCGATATTTTACAAGGTAGTCCATCCGGGTATCGCTCAGTGACGCCCACTTTGCATCTCATTAGAGATGCAAAGGAGGCTGTCGGGAAAAGGGTGCTAACATGCGATTATGCATGTTAGCACCCTCTTGTTAATAGGGCGATAGTTTTATCTCCGCTTTTTTGGCTTTTTAAGCCAATAAAGCGGAGATAAAGCCCTTGTTAATATGCCCCTACATAAGTAGCATTATCTCTGGTTTTATCTCATCCTGGAATTCCTAAGACTTTGAGGGTGATTATGATGGCGGAAGGCCCGCCACCGCCAGCCGTGCGGTGGCGGGCCCTCCGCCATCAGACAGCAATTTTCCCCCGCCAAATTAGGATGGCGGAGGGAATCGGACCGCTTGCCTGGCGGAGCGGTCAGCATCTGTAAAATGGTCTGCCAAATTACAATGCTGGTCGCAGCCAGCCTTTCCGTGGCGGGTAAACCCATGTATATTGATTTGTGTAGTGGTAACATACAAAGGGGTACCCTCTTCCAGAGCTAAAGGAGTGTAAATAAAAAAGAATGCTAAATACATAAAAAAGAAAATCAAAGGTGACATCCTTCACTTAGCATCTAAATGAAGCATTTGAGTAGTATAACAGGCACTTATTGTTAACTGGCATAGGTCAGGCAGAGCAAGAGAAAGATAGATGTTTTATAGGTGAAAGAAGAACAACTTGTTGGAACAGGAAAAATTATCCTAGAAAATTCCCTAGATCTCTTCAATGTGCTCATCAACGTAATGGATGAGCCACAAAACTAAAGGTGGTCCTAATGGAAAGGCCTGTTTTTATTGTTAATCAATGCCCACAAATGGTAAGAAAAATTATAAAGCTGTTAAATAGGTGAGTGTGCTTCAAAGAGCTTAGGGGGGTCAATACATTAAATGGGGTTACTAATGAAGATGTTACTCAAATTCAATTTGTTCAATGGGAGCCTAGCCACAAAATGCACAAAGATCATTGTCCATGGATGTGGCATGATTACATCCGACGGAGAGGAGAACCAGTCACATTGGTCTCTTGTATATTGTTCTCTCAGTCGAGATGGGAAAACCAAGGTAGAAAAGTATGGCACAAACTTAGTAATATGGTATTTAAAATAGCAGAATACATTTGGGAAGGATTTGACAATAGCATGTTTACTCCAAAATGTTCTCTAACTATCATGTATGACGAACTGCAGATTAATGTGACCCACTTCCCTTCCAGGAATGTGCATGCTCTTAAAAGATATTTGGAGATTCACACTTCTTGGCATTTATCCTAACTTTGATTACTTCAAGGAAATTATTTTATTAGGTTCTCATTTTCGTCTGAGAAGGTGATCGCCCTTGTGAGGCCCATCTAATGGTGGTTTATACATTTACCATTAATTAAAATAAAATCCTTGGTAAGCATTGGCTCCTTAATTCAAACCTTGATTGCTCAGGAATCTTTACTGTAACTGCAACCTAATGTATTTAGAAAGAGAGATAGTTAGACTTAAAGGGGGAGAGGAGTTGGCCTAATGGCTAGGGCGTCTGACCTCGAACCTGGGGAACTGGGTTTGAGTCTCGGCAATGACGCTGAACATCCTGTGATTCTGGGCAAATCACTTAATCTCCCCCTGCCTAACAAAAATGAATGTGTGTCCTAATGTAACGGAACTGGTGCTATGTAAAGCGCTCTGATACCCGATTCGGGTCAAGTTCGCGCTATATAAAACTCTGCAAAGAAAGAAAGCGTACTTGGTTCCACGGATATTATAAGAAGTTTAATATATACAGAAAGGTAAACCGTGACTGAAATGAAGAGAATCTTACAAACTTTTTCCATGTGTAGGAGCTGGTCATTTTATGCTTAAAGATGGATCTGGCCAACATACTTTAATCATTCAAATGCAAAAGAGTTAGGCCTGGGCGGAAAACTACGCTACGCTCGCGTAGTTTGCGCAACTACGCGCTACTCGAATTGCACGTAGCACAGTGCAAAAACGCGTAGTGTAGCGGGCATTTTTTGCTTGCTCGCGGTACTCAACGTCAAGTTGGCGACCGCGAGCGAGCAAAATGACATCCCGGCGAGACTTTTTCCTCGTTCGCGATCAGCAACATCAAGTTGCCTATCGCGAGCGTGGAAAATAAACCTCCCGGCGAGATTCTCAACGCGGGGAGGTCAGGTTTCTCATTGCGAGTGGTCGCGTATGCTCGCGACCGCTCGCGATGAGAAACTACCAGTCCGCGTTGAGAAAACTGCCGCTCCAGTACAAATCTACTCGAGCGGCAGAAAACGACCGCTTGCACTGTGCAAGATGCCGTTTGCAATGATTGCACAGTGCGGACAAGCATCCGGCACTGTGCAATCATTGCGAACAGTATTTCCTACCGCACTACGCAGTTCGCGTAGTGCTACACGTAGCTCACGTAGTGCGAAGTGCACTTCGCGTAGCTACGCGTAGCGCTACTACGCGGACTACGCCCAGGGTTAAAAAGAATCCATAGGGTATCCCATTAACTTAAATGTAGCAGACAAGCAGTAAATAGAAACAGCGGGGCAGATTTACAAGCCCCTTGTGACACATTTGCGCCGCCGTTGCTTCACTTCTATGACGCAGCGGCGGCGTAAACCAAGCGCCACGTTGCGCCTTATTTACAACGTGACACATCTAGGGAGATGCGTCACGTTGTAAAGCCCTGCGCCACATGAAACCTGCGTCAGGTTTCATGTGGGCGTTCCGTCGCAGGGTGGGCGTTCCGTTGCAGGAAAGCCTCGTAAGTGACGCAGTGAAATCTACAAGATTTCACTGAGTCACTTTTACGACGCTGCTGCGTCAAACCCTTACACCTGCTTCAAGCAGGCGTAAGGAGTGACGCACCACGTTAGGTATGGGCGGCCCCTGTGTATTGCTGGAGCCGCGTCGCGCTTGCGACACGACTCCAGCAATGTGCCGCACTTACGCCACAGGATGCGACACGCATCGGCCTATCCTTGCGCCACGGTGCACCACACTCTAAATGCGGCGCATCCGTGGTGGCGCAGGGAGAGAATTGCGTGTCGCATCTATTCTAGCGCATCCCTGCTGATTTGCAGGGATGCGCCAGAACTTGTAAATCTGCCCCAGGAGTTCAGCCAGAAGTAAGACTGCCTTCACCTGGGCTGACTGACTGTTATTTGTTTGAAGATTTGTGTGGGTCTTACTGAAAGATATATTGCTTACAGACTGGGTACTTGATGATATTAGGATAATAATTCAAAAACATTTCTAGCAGTGTTTATTGAAAATGGTAACATTATTGAGAAGTTCAAGAAATGAAGTCCCTCATTTTGTTTGTTGTAGTAATGCTGTAAATGAACATTAATGAGCTTAGGGCACATTTGTAGCAATAATATACATTTTGAATGATGGTATTGCCTCTTGACATCAAGAAAAAACAGTGACATGTTAATGACATGTTAATAATTGCTAGAGGCTGCTGGTAACATTGTGGAAATGAATGCTGAAATACATTGCTACAGCAAGTTATTCAGAGGTACTAGAAGTATTTATAACTCATTTAGTCCTCAGACTTTATTATAAACATTCCAAGCTCCCACAACACATAAAATAATGAAACATACAAACAATCGGTTTTGATGGTCTGTGCTAAAATTATTAGCAAATGGTTAACCAGGCTTGATCTTAACTTCTTAAGAGAAAGTGTTTCTATATAAGAATGCAAAGAGACATTAAATCCACACCTCACTAGAATTAAATTAAAATCTAATATATAAATGTCCCAAATACAAAAAATGCAAACAATATATTTTAAAAAATGAAAAACCAATTTGAGGCTGTGTTTTCACTTCCAGGGAGTTTGTGAACCGCTGTTCTAGAGTCTTTTTTTTTTTTATTTTTTAAAAGCTTTAGAATATAGGCTGTATGTGCCCCATAAAAACAATGGGGCTTTTTTGCAAGAAGCCTGAACCGCCGGAGCATCACTTTTTTTGACACTCAGGTGGTGCAGGCCTCTCAATCATATCTATGAGGAAGTGCAAAGCCAAACAGGGTAGCCTGCGTTGCCTTACTCTACGTCAAGGAGGCATTCCATGGACATTGCGGTGGGTGTTCCCACACAACACCCATGGATTTTGACGCTGCCCCAGATTTACAAAATCACGTCAACCTGGGGCAGCGCCAAAACCTTGCACCTCCCCAGAGCAGGCGTAACAACGAAAAATGTTTTCATTTCTCTTCGTTTTTCCTCTTTTCACGTGAGCTGCATTCTGCAGCACACATAGAATGAGGAATGCGCCTCTCTGGATTGTTTTCGTGCAGGAATGTGTCCCTTCCTGCATAAAAACAATCCTGCCTGCAATGGAGGCACCCTCGCACCATGGTGCAAGGGTGGCTACGTTGGTGCTAGGCAGCAAATTGTGTGCCAATGCAGAGGGAAAGGACAGGAATGCACCATGTTTCATTCCTACAGTGCATTCCTGCCGTTCCACATTGGGGGAGGGCAGCACAGCAAGAAGACGTGGGGTGCTGCCCTACGCCAATTCCATGTAAATGAGGCCTATTTTTTGGCACACTTTAGAGTTACTTTCCAGTGCATATAAAGTTTTGAGCTGGAATTCAATCCCAAATACACATTTTTTCATCGTTTTCCGTCACTTTTATGATACAAATCAGTGCAAAATGCTAGTAAATCTGCCTCCCAATGAGCACAAATAATTATGCAATGCTAGTGTAGATCACTAAATTGTGTCAGAATTTCTATTTATGGTGCACTATTCATTTGATGACCAATATCAAACTCAGCATTATATAGAATAAAGAAGATTTCTTACAATAACTGCCTGTAAGTAGAACACTCTAAACATGTAATTTGTCAGATTTTTAGCACTTTTTATCCAAAACACTAGAAATTGCCTTCTGTCTTCTGCATGCAAGAATATATTGTTGCCAAGGCTTGTCCACAGCTTTGTTCTTTTTGGTCTCCTAAGTGTGAGGTGCCATACATATATGGGTTTTCTATGGGTATGTGGTGTCCACAGATATGATATTAAACGAGGTGCAGCTCATTTGTAAAATTTAGAAAGCAACCTAATGTAAAAAGTTGGTTTAAGGTATCAGTGATCTGGTCACACCGATCACCCCTTGAGTGAGTGGAAACATACTAAACCATATATTGTCAACATCTACGCATCATGAGGTTTCCATATCTGGGTGCCAAACTTCCCTCACCATGATTGGCTGAGAAGTAGAATGTGCATGTTGTCTGTTGGAATTATAGCATTTTTAGTTCAAAACATGTTAAATTCCTCTAGTCCCTCTAAAAAAATAATATATTCTTGCCATTGAGGTACTACCATCATTTAGATCTTATGTAATCCGGAGCTAATATCAGTTACATTGAAGAGTTAAATGAGCATCTTTGTGAGTTACCTTAATAAATTTAATGTTGAGTTTAGTAAATAAAGACTGGCATATTTAGTATCAAAAGGGGTATGCCAAAGATGACTACCCCCGGAGGTTCATCACTCCTTAAAATTGAGCACATACAACCATTGTGAACTATTAATTTGGATCAGCCATGAAGATCCTGTCGTTCGTACCACGTCCTGACTACGCTTCTTGATCAAGTAAGGCCCGTCTACCATATTACATTACATTCTCATAGAAGGTTATTGCTATTTCAGATTCAGAGACACACTGTAAACCTCAAATGGCTTTCCCTAGATAATTTCCACGTAATCAATTTTAGAGACCAAGACAAATGTTAGTCCTCTTATCCTAAAGTTCTTAACAAAGGACATTGTGTTCATGTTACTGGACAAATTATAGCGTTTTGATGGGGAATTGTGAGTTAACCAAATGTGTTTGTAAAATAAAAAATAATAATGAATTCAATGTAATTGCATTCTAAGACACTATTTACTGATTCCTCATTACTGTAATGAGTTTGACTTTCAAAAGGTAGAGGTTCTGCCACATACTTACCATGTTGTTATGCTTTCTTTCATGATAGGATAATTTGCTCCATGCTTATATTCTAACATTATTGATTAGCTGTGGCTTTTCAATCACTTAATGTTATTTGCTATATTAAATTGAATCACGCAATGTCTAGTTATATTACAGAACGACTTTTTCTTATAAGGTTGTTTTTTGATCACTCTTTCCTACATCTCACTTTTACACTTTGTTCCTTTTTCCTATTGAACTTACTTCCCTGCTTCACTTTTTTTTGCATAATTGTTGGTTCACTGTGGGCCAGATGTATCAACCTTGCATTTTGCGAGTCCTTAATAGCGAATTTTACCGATTCGCTATTAAGGACTCGCAAAATGCAATGTATGTAGGATTCGCATTTCAAATAGCGATTCCTACGCATTCTTTATTTGCGAGTCGCAAATTGCGAGTCGCAAATAAGGAATGGCTTCCCATTCATTTATATGGGTCAAGAGGCCCATAGGAATGAATGGGAATTGCATACGCAATTTGCGAGTACCCAATAGGTACTCGCAAATTGCGCATGCAATTTCAAGGGTTTCAAAAGGACACCCTGTTGCACCCCTGAAAATATGCATGTGTGCACATGTGGCGCACATACATGCCCTAAGGACATGTATGTGCGCCACATGGCACTTAATAAAATGCAAAACAGTGCATTTTAACAGAAAATCACAAATTACCACCAACTTGAAGTTGGTGGTAATTTGCGATTCCTTAAAGAGATATCGCAATTTGCGAAGGCTACAAGAATAGCATTTAGGAATCGCAAATTGCGATTCCCTAACTGCATTCGCAATTTAGGTAATCGCAAATAATTGCGATTACCCATATTGCGAATTCTTATTGCTTGATACATGTCAAAACGCATTTTGGAGATCGCAAACGGGCCGATTCTGCGAATCGGCCTGTTTGCAATCGCAAAATACGTTGATACTTCTGGCCCTGTATGTTCTGTATATAATTGATCAATAGAAACTATTCAAGTTGTAGAAAAGTTCTTTAGTCACGAAAAAACATGCAGTGGCCAATCTATGCTTCATAATAAATGGCACTCACTTCACAAATCTAAAGCGCAACATGATTTCTGGAGTTTGGACCTCAACAACCAGTCCTTCAAGAATTAATGTGTATGGTGTCAGAGTGTGAACCCCTATTTGTTTGAAGTCTCCTTAGCATCAAAAGCAACCTTTTGCTTCATCTTCTTCCTAATATCTATGTCCAAGGCTTGACCCGAACCTTGATCTTTTGAGCATCTGGGTAGCAGACATGCATGGGGTTTCTATGGGTTTAGGGCACCGACATGTGACTGGTTTGGGTGCATCTGGGAAATTTGGAAAGCAACTAAAAGCAGAATGTCAGTTTAGGGTATCTGTCTTCTAGTTTCTGGTATGACCCCTGGAGTATAGAACATAACATTTGCAAGATTTTTAGATTTTTTTTTAAAAAAAACATGGTAATTCTCACCAGTCTTCCTCCAGCAGAAACATATCATATAAAACGAGCCGTCTGCAGATGCGCCTGGACTCTTGGTGGGCGGAGGAGATCCAGCTGGCCTTCTTGGAGGGCTGTTTGCCTGAGGGTTTCTCGAGAGGGGCCACTGTGTTGGTGCAGTCAGAGTTCCAGTTGTGGAGGTTGCGTACTGTGGTGTTGGCATTCGTGGATGTCTGTGGTGGGGTCTTGCTGAGGGAGGTGGTGAGCTGGTCTTATGTGCCCTTGTTGCAGTTTCTGCAAGGGTCGCGGTAGGCGTGGTGGCATACGCTGGGTTTGGTGAAGGAGAAAAAGACGCAGTGGTGGTTGGTCCAGTGTGGCTGGGAAGTGTGTCTGGTGGAGCTGTTGCTGCTTGCGGAGAAGATGGGGTCAAGCGTGTGCCCTGCTGAGTGGGTTGGTGTTGTGACCAGTTGTTTGAGTCTGATGGTGGCAAGGTTCTCCAGTAGGGATGAGGTGTCCATTAAGGCGAGAGCGTGGTGAGTGATGAAGTCAGCTATGGCGTCGCTGAAGGGGGTGCGGGTTCCGGGAGGTGTGGAGACTAGGGTGCCACGGAGGGTTGGGTTCGGTTGGTCTGGATCTGGAAGTGGAGGTGCCCCATGTTGGGTGAGTGGTCGTCACAGCTGGTTGTAAGGCAGAGGGTGTCTTTGTGTACCATGGCAATGGCTCCTCCTGGTCCGTTGATGCGGTCCTTGTGGATTATTTTGTAGCCATCGGGGATGGCGGTTGCGATGTCTGGGGAAGAGCTGGAATTCATCCAGGTTTCTGTGAGGGTGACATCGGGGGAGATGGAGTCGAGCAGGTCCCAGATCTCTATGGCGTGTCTTTTAAGTGAGCGTGTGTTGAGTAGGATACATCTGAGGTGGTCGGGTCCGGTTCTTGAGGGTCATGCAGTCGGTAGGTCTGGTGTGTGAAGGCCAGCAAAGGTGCAGTTGCAGGTGCGGCAGGTGAACGGCCCTTGGGTGTTCTTCAGTAACGTGAGGTGGCAGGTGGAGTGGTGTCCGGTGTTGAGGGCTTGGAGGGTTTTGGCGTCGTAGCGGTGAATGGCCTGAGAACCTGGGTCCGTGGCACTGGGCGTAGTCCAGACGCAGACGGGCGCAGATGGGCTTGCCTTTGGCGCACCAACGGCGTGCCCGCTGCGCACGGCCACACAGCAGCCTCCATTAACTAGCATGAAGGGGAGGGCTGGACAGTTGGGAGGCGAGATAAGCAAGACGCAGGAAAGTGGCGCAGGATGGGTCGGGCCATGGGGTACGAGCAGCGGCGTGGACACAGTGAGGAAAAGGCGCAAAAGTGGAAAAGTGCAGAAAGTGACAGAAAAGCAGAAAAGAGGAAAAAAGAGATCAGAAAAGAAAAGGCAGAAAGCAGAGAGACAGAGGGCAGAGCAGCAACAGAGCAGAGATGCTCCCCACTGGACACCAGGGATGAGGTGCAGGTGGGTGCCTGCGGGTGGGGGAGGGCTTCAAACTCAGGGCCTGGAATGGTCAGGGGGCAATAGCTACCAGGAAGAGCGGTGCGGCTAGGGAAGCTACCTACTGACAAGGTCAATAAGGTCGCTCCTTCACAGCACAACGGCTGCCATTAGGTAGTGTGAGAGGTAGAGCCAGACAGCTGGGAGGTGGGAAAAGCAGGAAGTGGAAAAGCGGAGCTGGAGGGGGTGGGGCCACGGGGGACATGCAGCGGTGGGACTACTGCTAGGAAAAGGCGCAAATAGTGAAAAAGGAGAAAAAGTGGAAAAGTGTAGAAAGTGACAGAAAAACAGAAAAGTGCAGAAAGTGAAAGAAAGTGACAGAAAAGCAAAAAAGATGAAAGGAGGAAAAAGGAGATCAGAGGTGAAAATGCTGAAAGCAGAGAGACAGAGGGCAGAGCAGCAACAGAGCAGAGATGCTCCCCACTGGACCACCAGGGATGAGGCACAGGTGGGTGCCTGCGGGTGGAGGAGGGCTTTGAACTCAGGACCTGGAAGGGTCAGGGGGCAACAGCTACCAGGCAGAGCTGTGCGGCAAGGAAAGCTACCTACTGACAAGGTCAGTAAGGTCGATCCTTCACCATGGGCGGCCGCCATTAAGTAGCATGAGGGGGAGAGCTGGACAGCTGAGAGGTGGGAAAAGTGGGAAGCGGGAAAGCGGCACTGGGGAGGGGTGGGGCTACGGGGGACGAGCAGTGGCGGGGACATGGCAAGGATAAGGCACAAAAGTGGAAAAAGTGGAAAAGTGCAGAAAGTGAAAGAAAGTGCCAGAAAATCAGAAAAGTGCATAAGGCGAAAGAAAGTGACAGAAAAGATGAAAGGAGGAAAAAAGAGATCAGAGGAGAAAAGGCAGAAAGCAGAGCTGTAGCAGAGCAAAGATGCTCCCCACTGGGCACCAGCGATGAGCTGCAGGCGTGTGCCTGTGGGTGGGGGAGGGCTTCGAACTCAGGACCTGGAAGGGTCAGGGGGCAATAGCTACCAGAAAGCGTAGTGCAGCGAGGAAAGCTACCTACTGGAAAGGTCAATAAGGTTGCTCCTTCACTGTGCAGCGGCCTCTATTAAGTAGCGTGAGGCAGTGGGCTGGACAGCTGGGAGGCGGGAAAAGCAGGAAGCGGGAAAGCGGTGCTGGAGGGGGGCGGACCATGGGTGATGAGCAGCGGCGAGAATACTTCGAGGAATAGGCGCAAAAGTGAAAAAGTGCAGAAAGAGACAGAAAGTGACAGAAACGCAGAAAGGTGCAGAAAGTGAAAGAAAGTGACAGAAAAGATGAAAGGAGGAAAGAAGAGATCAGAGAAGAAAAAGCTGGAAGCAGAGAGACAGAGGGAAGAGCGCAGCAGATTAGAGATGCTCCCCACTAATCCACCAGGGATGAGGCGCAGGCATGTGCCTGCAGGTGGAGGAGGGCTTCAAACTCAGGACCTGGAAGGGCCAGGGGGCAACAGCTACCAGGCAGAGCTGTGCAGCGAGGGAAATTACCTACTGACAAGGTTGTCAAAGAGCAGGTATTGATAATCACAAAGTGCAAGATAACATTACAATTAGAAAGTGGTGAAGATGATGAGTGCACAAAGAGACACCTAAGAAAAAAACTGTTATTTACTCACCAGAACCTGAGTAAAGTGAGCCGATACAACCGCAGTTCCAGGTGCTGCAACCCAGGAAAAGCTCAGGGGTTGTGCTTACGATGCTGGTGAGTCTTTCCAAGCCAACTGAAGGGCCTTGAAGTCAGTCGAAGCAAGAACATAGCAGTGGGCGACAATCAGACCAGTTGCAGATATCTTTGAAAAGTGAAACGTTGTTGTCCAATGAAGGCGAAGACTGAGGCTGTTTTTCCAAAAGTCATTAAGGATGATCCAGAGGCCAGCACATCTCAAGGCCGTAGAAGTGGCTCACATGAACAGGTGCAAGATGAACAGGCGAGTGAGACGGAGAGAGCTCCGCCCTCAATGTCAAAAAGAACAATTGATGGACAGAATGCAGAACAATGTCATACATTCACCCCAGTGCAGCGATCTGGGCCTAAATCCATCGTTTGTTTGCTCACCATGCCATTCCAGTTTGAACCCAGCCATATGCAAATCAGTCTTGACCCTGTGCCCAATGGGAACAGTCCAACCCGAACTGCCAGGCCAGGTCCTCCCTGGACTGGAAACAAGCATTCTAGGACCGGTTTCGGGGTTTCACCACTCATCAGCTAGGATAGCTTGACTCCAGTGGCATGGAGAGCACTGGACCCACGTCTGGGCATACCCGTCCCACTCGGGGTGACAAATGCAAAAAGAACAATTGATGGACAGAATGAAGAACAATGTCATACATTCACCCCAGTGCAGAGATCTGCGCCTAAATCCATCGTTTTTTTGCTCACCATGCCATTCCAGTTTGAACCCAGCCATATGCAAATCAGTCTTGACCCTGTGCCCAATGGGAACAGTCCAACCCGAACTGCCAGGCCAGGTCCTCCCTGGACTGGAAACAAGCATCCTAGGACCGGCTTTGGGGTTTCAACACTCATCAGCCAGGATAGCTTGACTCCAGTGGCATGGAGAGCACGGGACCCACGTTTGGGCATACCCGTCCCACTCGGGGTGATAAATGCAAAAAGAATAGTTGATGGACAGAATGTAGAACAATGTCATACAATCACCCCAGTGCAGAGATCTGGACCTAAATCCATCGAAGGGTGATGCCCTGAAACCGTTCCCATGATGCTTGTTTTATGGTCCAGGGAGGACCTGGCTTGGCAGTTCGGCTGGACTATTCCCACAAGGTACAGAGTCAAGACTGATTTGCATATGGCTGGGTCCAAACTGGGGTGGTGTGGTGAGCAAAAGAATGATGGATTTAACCCAGATCCTTGTGACTAGGGGTGAATGTTTGCATTGTCCACCATTCCGTCCATCAATTGTTTCTTTTGCATATTTCGCCCTAAGTGGGAAGGGTATGCCCACACGTGGGTCCCGTGCTCACTACACCACTGGATTCAAGCTAGCCTGGCTGATGAAGGGTGATGACCTGTAACCGGTCCCAGGATGCTTGTTTCTGGTCCAGGGAGGACCTGGCTTGGCAGTTCGGGCAGGGCTGTTCCCACAAGGAACAGGGTCAAGACTGATTTGCATATGCCTGGGTCCAAACTGGGGTGGTGTAGTGAACAAAAGAATGATGGATTTAACCCAGATCCTTGTGACTTGGGGTGAATGTTTGCATTGTCCAGCATTCCGTCCTTCAATTGTTTCTTTTGCATATGTCGCCCTAAGTGGGAAGGGTATGCCCAGACGTGGGTCCCGTGCTCACTACACCACTGGATTCAAGCTAGCCTGGCTGATGAAGGGTGATGCCCTGAAACTGCTCTCAGGGTGCTTGTTTTCGGTCCAGGGAGGACCTGGCTTGGCAGTTCGGGCTGGACTGTTCCCACAAGGAACAGGGTCAAGACTGATTTGCATATGGCTGGGTCTAAACTGGGGTGGTGTGGATGAGCAAAAGAATGATGGATTTAACCCAGATCCTTGTGACTGGGGGTGAATGTTTGCATTGTCCAGCATTCCGTCCATCAATTGTTTCTTTTGCATATGCCACCCTCAATGTCAGCCACTCCCAGAAATGGCTACCAACTGCAGCTTTCCTGAAACCACCACCACAATTTGATACCACCAAAAAGCCAAAATATTGGTGATAGATGGACTGCTTGGATGAAGACATTTGATGATTTCGTCTATGCACTTGGAGAGACTGATAACAAAAAGAATAACAAGTATCTCAAAAATCTTGCTGGTGATGGGATAAAGTGAATGTTGCGAACCGATGAAGAAATCACATATCATCAGGTTAATGAAGTGTTGATTCTCAAGTTTAATCAAATGCCAAATGTTGATTATGAAAGATACATTTTCAACCAAGAATGACAGAAAGCTGGTGAAACTATTGATGAATTTGTGGAGAGACTCGACACACTCATCAGAAATTTTAAGTACAATTAATTTAATGATGAAGAAGCCATGCATCTGAGAATTATTGATGGATGCTTGTCAGATTCATTCAGACGATGAATGCTGAGAGAAACTCTTAGACTGGAGCATTTGTTAATGGCTGCCAGAGCTGAAGAGCGTGCTGATAGACAAGTTGCACACATGGAGGCCAGAGGTGCCAAGAATGAATCAGTCATGAGTGTAAAAAGTGAGCTAAAGCCAAAGACTGAAGGACACAAGGTGATGGCTACCCATAAAAAGAAATAGTTTTTTAGATGTGGATTTTCATTTGCACACAATGGTAAATGCCCTGCTCTCGGATAGATTTGTAAAGGATGTGGAAAGGAGAACCATTTTGTTACAGTTTGGAAAGCCAAGAGAAATGCAAGCACGTCACATTGTGAAAACAAAATGGCACTGAAATGTTCCAGAAGCAACGTTCGATGCCCATTCACAAGTCCATGTGGCAACATCAGTTAAGCCAATTCGACACAGAATGACATCGATCGTCATCTAAATCATCGTCAAACAGTTTCGCTGTATCAATATAAAGTGAGAGTGAAGGAAGTATTTGTGCCATGTCGATGTTTACCTCAGAAAAGCATGCGCATGTTGGGCTGGCTGCTTGTGAAGAAAAATGTCAGTCAAAGAAAGATCGCCATGCCAAAGCACCAAAGTTATTCAAACATTGTCCTAAAATTACACTGAAAGTAAATGGTTGTTCAATACCTTTCATTATCGACAGTGGTGCATTGATAAACATTATGCCTGAGGAGAAATACAATGAATTATCATTTACACAACTTACGCCATCAAAAACCAAAGTACATACATGGGATGCATCGATGCCCTTAAAAAGTCAAGGTTCATTTGTAGTGACAATGAAGCACAAGGAAATGACGGAACAAGCACCCATCCATGTGCTACAAGGCACAATGTCCAGTGCCTGTCTACTCAGTTTCAGCACAGTTGTTGATATGGGGCTGATTTCTGTGAATTACAACATGAATGCTCACCATGAAACATTGAGTCAGTTCCCTTCGTTATTTCATGGTATGGGAAAAACTTAAGACTATGAAAGTGAAGTTGCATATCAACCAGTTCATCTGTCCTGTTGCTTAAAGACATAGACAAATTGCTTTCATTTACAAGAAACTGTTGAGAAAGAATTTGAATTATTGCTTAAGCATGATATTATTGAGTGTTCCACTGGTCCAACGCCATGAGTTTCTCCCATAGTAGCAGTGCCCGAAAAGGACAGTGAAGTAGATGTACACATGTGCATTGACATGCATTGTGAGAAACTAGAGCTTTTTGCAGTGTCCCCCTACTTTTTGGCCCTATTCTGACTACTAGATGCTGGTTTTCTGACTCTGGTTGAGCCCTGGGCACTGCTAACCAGACCCAGGGCCTGTGCTCTGATTAAAAGTGAATGGAAATTAGGTATGATTACAATTGATACAGACAACCTACCTGTAAGTCCCTAGTATATGGTAGGGCATGTAGGTTTAGAGGCCCAGTAGAATTAATGCACTCAAGTGTGCACTGCTGTGTTGCCTGATGTCATTTCATTTTAAAGGCAGGCCTGCTTTGCAGGCTGCTTTGAAGACTAAATATATGCAAATTCAACTTTGGAATTTACGGTAATTCCAAAGTCTTGAACTACTTTATTTTTAAATACAAGTCACCCCTAAGGTCTCCCTAAGTGCCCCAGGGGTAGGGTGCCTTGTAACTATAAGCCAATTTCGTTTTCCCCATTGTAGATCATTGGCTCCATAGGCTAACATGGGAATACTTTAATAAAGTATAACTATTGACAGGAGTGAGCGGGAAATATAATTCAAAGACTTAAAAGAATAGTTATGATTAATCCAACAACTTGACAATGTTAGATTTATTATAACTATTACAGAAATGAAGGTATAGAACTTGCTTTTCTGATGAACCAAAATCCAGCCTTCCACCACCCTCTCCTAATTGGCCAGCCTTAGACAGGCTGAGCCAAACTTCTGAGGTGTGAAGTGGCCTGCATAGAGACGAAGGACATCTGGTGGGAGGAGATCAGCAAAGCAAAAGGCAGGATGGGGGTGCAGGAACCCCAGTAATTGAATTAGCAGAAGGGCTGGAAGGGGAGTGTTAGGGAAACTTAGCCATGCCAGTGTGTTGGTTTAGCTAGATCTTAACTTCCAGGAACAAGTTTCTCAATTTTGGATTTTAAAAGAACAGTGCTTTCTGGGCAAGAATTTGGCACACTTTGGAGGAAGCTGTCATACTTCTCGGGGGCAGCCTGTACCCCATTGGTCAGGGGTGCTACTGTGCTTGTCACCCAAGAACACTGAATAAATATGTGAGAGCTGCCCAGCAACTCAGATCCTTGCCTTGAAACTGCAAGAAAAAGAAGGGCTGCCCTGCTGGACCCTTGGACTACAGAAGAAAGACTACACTCATAAGGACATCACCTGCTGCACACTTTGGTCTTCAGCCCAAAAAGGACTGTGCCTTGCTCTGAAAGTTAAAGGAGTGGACTTCCTGAAAGTAACCGGTTAAAAGAGCTCTACCTGCATCATCCTCACCAAGAAGAACCCGGCTGGACAGCCTTAAGTGGACTTTTAAGGATTTGGCCAGGTGCATTGTGGGTCTTGTAGTCCTAACTTCCCAAGGAGATACTCAGAGTTTCTATAACCTTGGTGGTGGTGTTGTGGACCCTCAAAGACCCAAAAGAAACATCTGGATAAGAAGAACTGCCCTTATGGACCCTTGGACTGCACAAGAGAGGACTGCACTCATAAGGCTGCACCTGCTGCACTCACAAGGCTTCACAACAAAATAACTTTGCCTGTCTAAAGGATAAGGAGTGGACTCCTTGATCAGCAATAGGTAGAAAAGTGCTGGAAGGGCTACCTGCTACCTCAAAAACAAGGACAACTCCAGCTGACAAACTTCACCTGTATTTTCCTTGGATTGACCACGTGCATTGTGGGAGTTGTAGTCCCAGACCCCAAGAGGCAAACCAGTGCTTCTGAACCCTTAGCTGGTGACGTGGACCACTTTCCTGCATCAAGAAACACTTCTGAAAGTAAGTGTAATAGTGTTACACCGTGGATGGCCTCAACTCTTGATTTTGTCCCATTCCAGCGCGACCTTTTGAGCACTATTTGCTTCTAAGTGCTAGTTTTACTCTTAATCTTTAAAAATCCATGTCCCTGGTTCCCAACATTGGATGTTTGTTGTTTTGGTGTCATTTTAATCATAAAAATATTTAATATTTTTCTAAATTGGGGTAGGATTCTTATTGTGTGATGTGTCTTACTTATTTAATGTACTGGTGTTTTTAAATGCTTTACCCACCTGTCTCCTAAGTTAAGCCTGCTTGCTTGCAGTCAGCTACCAGGGGTTGAGCAAGGGAATAATTTATTTAGACCTTGACTGGACCTTATTTGTGATTGTGGTGCTGTTACTAGCTGTAGGTACCTACCTGCACCTACTAACAAACCACTTTCTAACATGCTTCAAGCCAACAAGACAATTGAACAAGAATGACATTCAGGTCCACACATTGCAGACATGCTAATGCAACAAAATGGTGCAAAGTTCTTCTCTAGTCTTGGTTTAAATAAAGGTTATCATCAGTTAGAACTGGAAGAAGATTGCAGGTACATCGCAACCTTTTCTACACATGTTGATCTGTTTCGATACAAAAGACTAAGGGCCTGATTTAGATCTCGGCGGACGGGTTACTCTGTCAAAACATTGATGGATATCCCGTCTGCCGAAATATAAATCCCATTATATCCTATATGATTTATATTTCAGGAGACAGGATATACGTCACATTTGTGGCGGAGTAACCAGTCCGTCAAGATCTAAATCAGGCCCTAAGTTTTGGTGTGTCATCCGCTGCAGAACTGTTTCAAGACGTCATTTGACGTATCATACAGCCTGTTATGAATACGTTCAATTACAGTGATGACATATTGATTTTCGGAGCTACATAAAAAGAACAGATCAAAGCTCTGAAACAAGGGTGGGGTGTGTCCTGGCAGTCCAACATGGCGGACGCGCCTTAGCGAGGCTCCCGTAGCCCTGCAGAAATCCTTTATTAATCCTGCCGCATCGGCCCATAACTTTACTTCCTAGACCCCATATAGCTCTTCGCTTTGCCCTGCTGCCACCTGAGACCCCTTTGAAGTCGCTCGCCATGGCGTGTTCAACAACTGGTGGCTGCGGAGAAACTGAGGCCTAGAGAGCCCCGGCCTTGGTGAGGAAGACGTGCCGGAGTGGGCGGCTCGCTGACGAGAGGGCTAGTCACGCACCCAGGAGGAGATTGAGGCTAGGCTGTACAACCCTGGCGGAGGGGCGACTCTCATGTGACGGTGCAATGGGCAGTGGGACGGGAGACGCGGGTGCTATTGCCCTCATCAGCGCCCTACACCCAGATCTCAGTGGCCATATCAGGCCGCGGCACAGGAGTGGTCGGCCCGCCCCGGGGCTTGCCTCGCAGCAAACAGCTGAGGCGGTGCCCCAGCTGCGACTTCATAGCTGGGGGTTTGCCTGCCCGGTGATCCCTGACGGGCGGGATCTGTGGCCAGTCATAGACGCAAGGCAGCTGAACCGGATAAGTGGGCTGCCCTTGCCCTGACTGACTGACGCCTTGCATCCAGACCCCTGCTGCCATATCGGGCCGCGGCGTCCTCATCTCGAGACTCATGTCGTCATCGGAGTCTGAGTAGAGGTCCCGATCGCAACTCTTTTGTTGGGCCTGCCAATGCACATTCCCCGACAGGAGAGATACGAGGCTGACCACGGGCTGATAGGCGCAGCCTGGTTGTGGCCTACAGCAGACGCTGGTGGGGGCTCTCGGCCTCCCCCTTCTCCTCTCTCGCTCCTTTCCGGCAGCGACCAGGTGGAGCTCTGGGGGAATCCGGCGGTGCGAGGAGGCCCAAATTGCTGTGGTGCGGTGCCCCACCTGACCCTGCGGGTGCCTGCTGAGGGTGGTCTCGGACATTGGAAGATCTGACCCCCTCAGGAATATACCAGTACATCTCCACGGCCTCAGAAACTGGGACTACCCAAAAGTTGGCGTGGATTGCTCGGGCCATGGCGGCAGCGGGGTGGTACGTTCCACACAGCCCTGCACCACCTTTATCAACACGGGTTCTCCTGCTAGACAAAAGCTCCTCTTGGTGAGACGGGGTGGCGGATCACCACCAGACGGTGGCTGGGATCACCTGCCGTGAGTGCAATGACCAGTGGCCGAAACGTAGGCGGGCCCTGGGCACCTGGTCTGCATGCTGCCCGTCCACCCTGAGGCCCGTGGCTGAGAGCCCTCGAACTGGCAGTGAGTGGGGACTGAAATCCTCGGCATCCCGGATCCATCTTCAGTGGAGCTAAAGCACAGGGGTGAGTGACGATACCCGTTAGGAGGGTTGGGGGTGCCCGCTCGCAGAGGCGGCTGAGCTAGGTCTCGGTGAGGTTTGTGGGTGTAGTGCCCCCCCCCCAGTTATCATCTCCCGCCACCCCATCGGCCTGGTCTGGCCGGAGTCATCGGCCCCACAGCAGCCTTGACGCACCAGTGTGCACCTGGACACGCGCTTAGAGGCAGCCCCCTTACAAACCCATACAGAATGGTCAAGGATAAACTACCTGGTGCCAATACAAAGCAAAGCACAATGGATAAATACACCGGCACTGTGGCCCAAGCAACCGACCCTGGGGACCAGACAACACTCTTGCCAGATAATGCAGCATTGTTAACGGCGATCACGCAGTCTAGAGACATGCTGAAGGTCAACATTGGCGCGGTGGGCTCAGACATCATGTTACTCCGGCAGGACCTCCATAATGCGGTGCAGCGCATTACTGAGTCAGAATCTCGACAGTGGAGGACACGGTAACCACTCTTCAAAAGAAAGTATCCACTCTATAAACACTCACGTAGGGCCTGGCAACTCGCATGGAAGATGCGGAGGGATGGGCCGCAGGAACAACCTCCGCTTCATGGGATTCCCCGAGGGATGCAAGGGAAATAGCGTGGAGGACTTCCTTACCAAATGGTTGACAGGCTGGCTTCCACCCAACTCAATGTTTCCCTGCTTCATAATTGAACGTGCACGCCGGGCCCTTTTGCAGAAATCACCACCCGGAGCCCATCCCAGACCAATCATTGCTAGATGTCTAAATTATAAGGACAGAGACACCATCCTACAACAAGCCAGGCTGAAGGAAACCCTTACCTACACCTCCCACCACATTATGGTCTTCCCGGATTACACCAGGCTGGTTCAACAGCACCAACAGTCCTTTGTGGAAGCTAAGGCTCTCCTGCGGGGCCTGAAGATTCAATACTCCCTGCTTTTCCCGGCCCGTCTGAGGGTGTCCTATCAATCACGGACACACTTCTTCGAAACGCCAGAAGAAGTGTTCAACTGGACAGACGAAGTTGTGAAACTCAAGCCCCATACTCCACCTAGGATAGACTCCGACTCCTTGTCTGGGGGCCCCAGTCATAATCTCCCCAAACTCCACCTAGGATAGACTCCGACTCCTTGTCTGGGGGCCCCAGTCATAATCTCCCCAAGGTCATCGACAAGCAACACCGTCGGTCGTGCTCCAAGAGACGATCCAAGACTCATACCAAATCCTGCATGCACTCGATGGGAGGCCAGCCGGAGCCTACAACATCCTAACCAACACCTGCAGAGCTGTACACGGACATACAAAACTCAACGGCAAGAACATAACGGCTACCTTTGTACATACACTCCCTTGTTTGTTAAGATGCTTTTATGTACAAGGGATGTTCATTGGGGATCCATTGGCAGGGAGTAGACTCTGCCCCCCGTTGGGGGTGGGATGCTCACCGTGCCGTGACAGATGCTTCAATGTTTATGAGGTTTGGGGTGGGAGGGAAGGTAGGGGGGTTGATGGGAAGTTATTGCTTGTTTTCAGTGTCATAACTATTCACTACACACACAGTTCCTCATCGGACCATGCCATCCGTACGCCATCTCACGTCCTTATGTCCCACCATCAAACATGCCACCAGCCATGACAGATGCCCTGGGGCTCCACATTATCAGCTGGAATGTTTGCAGTCTTCTAGAGAAGATCGAATGGGGAGCCATACTTCGCCAAGCTAAACGCTACAAAGCGGACTTCCTGCTCTTACAAAAAAAACCCTGTTAGGTAATAAGACGCCGTACCTTGCACGGTTTGGTTATGTCCAGACTCTTCACTCGGGATTTACCAGGGGTTCCCACGGCGTAGTGATCTCATTCACTGTAGCGTGCCATACGTTAATGAGAAGACATGGTCGGATCCCCAGGGCCGCTACATTGTAGTATCAGGCACATTATACGGCAAATGCCTGAATCTGGGTAGCGTATATGCCCCCGCCTCTAGCCTGGAACCTTGTAGAGCGCTTAATGACACTCTGGATGGAGATTCCCTCAGGCCTGACGACAGTTGGGGGAGACTGGAATGATGTACTATGCCCACTGAGCGATAGATGGCGCAGTACAGGGCGACCGGTGGACATGTGGGAGTCGAGGTTACAGTCACTGATTCAGGGGATGGGATGGGTATCCACCTGAGGAAACTTCACCCAACAGATCACAAATTCACATACTTCTCCAGTGTTAATGAGTCTTTCTACCACCTTGATTACATCTTCATATCCGCAATCCACCTCCACAGTCTTGCGACAGCAGAAATTCTGCCTAGAGGCCTCTCCAACCATTCTCCCGTGTCGCTGCAGCTGCGTCTAGGCCCCGGATGCTCTCCATTCCGCTGGTGGCTCTCGCCATGCATTTGCAAGATAAGCAGTACAGATTACACATGCATACAGCCATCTCAGACTATTTCTCCAACAATACAGGCACGGTAGAATCCCCCGAAACCCTGTGGGAAACCTACACTCAGGGGGGTAGATATTGTATTCTGCGCTGTGAGAAGCTGATACAGACAGAGGCCCACCTCATAGATTTGGAGTGCAGACGTAGGGGGGAGGATGGGAGAGCGGCACGCCGACAATTGCTTACTACACAACAAACATATGCCAGAGAATTATTAGATGAGGCCATAGCGTTTCGGTTAGATACCCGCAGTAGGATATATCAGTGGGGCGACAAATCCAGTGCCCTGCTCCACCGCCTCTGCCCTTTAACCATCCCAGATATATGCGGCCCTGCCCTGCAAGCTTTGCCGAATATTTTACAGACTTATACGCTCCCAGGGAGACCCTCCCGGTGGATGCTTTCCACCAGTTCCTGGACGATCTGCCTCCACAGACTCTGACTGACGCGGTGAGAAAAGAGCTGGACTCCCCACTGACAATTGAGGAGATTCAGAGTGCCTTATCCGATAGCGCTCGGGTAAGGCGCCCGGCCTGAATTGCTTCCCATGCGAATTCCATAAAAAGTATCAATCTCAACTGACAGCTCCTTACCTAGCAGCACTTAACGCCACTGTGGATAAGGGGTGCCTCCCATCAGACTGGCGACAAGCGGAAATAGTTGTCTTCTTAAAACCGGGTCGACCCCCTGTACTCCACACCTCATATCGCCCAATATCTCTTCTTAATGTAGAGGCTAAACTCCTGGCCAAAGTCATCGCCAATCATATTGTCCCACATATCACACCCTTAATCCACCCTGACCAAGCTGGCTTTATGCCAGGTCGAGCTACACGGCACAATATTTGCTGCGCCCAATATGCCAACGTGACCGTAGACCGGCTAGATGGACCGGCGGCAACTCTCCTTGCAGACATTGATAAGGTCTTTGATTCCCTTAGCCCGACTTACCTTTTTGCACTCCTGGGTCGCCTGAATATCGGTCCCAGCCACCTCACATATATCCACCTTCTATACACCGACATTACCACTTCTGTCCATGTGGCAGACTCGACCTCGCAGACCTTCTCCATCAGGCGGGGTACCCGTCAGGGATGCCCCCTATCCCCCATCAACTTTTCGCACTAGCTATGGAGCTGCTTGCGACTTGGGTAAGGATAGACGCTCAGGTCCGTGGCTTTGAGTGCTCACGGGAGGCCTCAGACTGCATAGCGCTCTATGCGGACAATGTACTATTCTTCTTTACACACCCCAATAGATCGGGGCTAAGCAGCTGCTTAGGATTATGTAAATCTTTGGCGAGACTTCCGGTCTTTATACGAATGGCTGTGAATCCTTCCTATGGCCACTACGCGGGGAGACCAACTGGGCGAATGGATACGGGAGGTGACAGTGGTCCCAGACAGTTTAAATATCTCGGGGTGTTCCTGTCCGCCTCCCAGCCCATTTCATGGGATAGAAATCTAGCCCCACTGCGGAATGTCAAGGAACAGGTGCGCTCTTGGTCGCACTTACCACTCTCCCTGTTTGGCAGATCTGCCATATTCAAGATGTGTTCCCTGCCTTGCCTCCTTTATCAACTTCAAAATTACCCTTACCCAATACTACCCACCTAGTTTAGACAAATGAATGCAATCCTCGGTCACTTCCTCTGGGGTGGGGGCTCAGCATGAGTAGCTCTAAGAACCTGTTTCCAGTCTACATATTGTGGAGATACAAGCCGGCATGTCACTTTGGAGCCTACTGAAGGCAGAAGAATGCTCCTTAATTTCAACTACGCACGGAACTCACTGTGAGGAACAATATTCTCCAATAGGGACTCAAGGTCCCAGCATGCACTGTACTACACAGACGCACTGCACATGACCCACTGGGGGTCCAGCATGTTCTTAAAAGGATGATTGGAGACATCTGTGTGTTGTTAGAGCTGCCCATGAAGAAGAGGCTGAGTCCTTGAAACGCATCGGCATGAACTGTTGTCTGGAGTGGAGATGCCGGTTTTTCCGTGAATAAAGCTGGTGCTACAGTTGATGGGAGTGCGTCCTTTGAAGCTTTCGGGCATTTGAAATACAAAAATATTGTGGCGGTATCGCAACTCCAGATGTCCAGGCATACCATGCTGCTTCACATCTTCTTATCCTTAATGACTGGTGGTACGGGGACAGACGAGATCCAGCTTACACGGTCGAACGTTGGTTAATGGACACCAAGTCATTACATATGACCCTATATTCGGGTCCGACACTCCAAATGTTGCCGCCAGCAACTAGGACGATATTTGTGACTTGGAGGCAAACACTGCGCAGAATGGGGTGGTGGGGTGGACTGACGAGGGAGGCCCCTCTTTGGCACAATGGCCTACTACCACAGTTATCAATATTGTCCGGATTAGGGGGCTGGGAGGCCATCAGCATCTCTAAGGTCGGGGAGGTCTTACATGGTCGGACCTTAAAGTCCTTCCAGGAGCTTCAAACAGAATATGATATGCCCTGCTTGCAGTTTTATAAATACCTCCAATTCCGCAATGCATTCTCCCCCTACATAGCCTACCAAGAAGACATACCCGACTTTAATCCCATCAAGGCGAAAGTCTTTATGGGGGAATTAGGTGAACACAAAATTACCAAGATATACCGCACACTCGTGACTAATAGCCCCACTATACTCAACACAACACGGACGCCTGGCAAAAATACCTAGGCCCCATAGATGACGATGACTGGGCCGAGGCGCTGGAGTCCCCGCGTGGCGCCGATATCGCGGCACGCCTCCGACTTATACAATTCAAATACCTCCACCGGGTCTATTTCACTAGACACAGGCTCTGGCGGGCAGGACTGATCGCCTCCCCTCTTTGTCTGCGTTGCGAAGTCGCAGAGGGCACTCTCATACACACCGTGTGGCAATGCATGGCACTTTCGAGGTTCTGGCGGGGGGTGATTGCTTGCCTCTCGGAAGTGCTGGGATGGGATATTCCACATTCACCATGACTGGCCATTCTATATATCACAGAAGGAATAGGGGGTAACAGGTACAAGGGCCATTTACTATTGCTTGGTCTTACATTGGCAGAACGGAATATTGCCAGGGCATGGAAAGACGCGTCCCCGCCATTGGTGGGGGTTTGGAAGAGGGGACTCGATTTCTGTATGGGACTGGAGATGGCAATATTCATAGCGAGGGGGTGCCCTCAGAAACTGCCCAAAATATGGCAGAGGTGGGCGGATTATCAGGGACTTTATCTGGAGCCCATTCCCCCTGCACTAACTATCGGGGAATTGGTGTGATGACAGAATGATGAGAGACAAATTGGGCTATAACTTTGCAATTATTTGATTCAGGTGGCTGGGAACTACATGTTTCAGACTTTATGTTAGATATATGGCACTGCTGTTTATTGTTTGGGTTCTTGTTCAGAGTTTCTTAAATCTATTTTGATACTGTAAATGTTGACATCAATACCGCTACTATGTATATTGTAATACAGTAAACCTTGGATACACCATGGCTGATTTGGCTGTCGACAATAACATTTTGTTGTGAAAAAAGCTCTTAAACAAGTGTGTAGTTTACTTGCCGATGCAGGTATGACTTTGAAAGCAGACAAGTGCGAGTTCCATAAGACAAAGTTACAATTCTTTGGCCATATCTTTTCTGATGTGGGTATGACACCAGACAGACAGTACAAGTGATGTCACATGCTGATCCCCGCAAGATGTTTCCATGCTGCGTTCATTTCTTGCCATGGCTAGTTACTGTTGCAGATACATACAAGACTTTGCCACTTTAAGTGCTCTGTTGAGAGACTTGACAAGAAAGAATGTTTCATTTCACTGGTCACATAAATGTAAGAAAAGCTTCAAGAAAATTAAACAAGTCCTTGAGAATGCTACTGAAATGGTATATTTCATTCCAAAGCTTCATACAGTGGTTGTTGTTACTGCTAGCCAAGTCGGGTTAGGCTCTATCGTTGCACTTAACAGTTGAGACCAGAATGCTCGAAGGCATATTGTGGCATATGCAAGCAGAAGTTTGTCCCAAATAGACAGTGCTTACTCACATACTGAGAAAGGAAGCTTAGCTGTGGTATGGGCTCGTGAACATTTACATGTATTCCTGTGCGTAAAACCATTTATGATGTTAACTGATCGTAAAGCTTTACTGACTGTATCTGGCAATCCAAAGGTCAAAATGCCTCTTCGCATTGAACGATGGGAACTACGGTTGCAAGAGTATGATTATACCATTGCACATCGTCTAGGGAAGGACCAGAACCTTGCCGACTACTTTTCCAGAGTGCCTATACAAGGTCACGGTGCTCCCTCTAAGACGGCTGAGGCCTATATAAACTTCATTATAAAAGCAAACATACTAGCTGCCATTTCGTTATCCCAGACTATCACTGCCACAAGCCTTGATAGTGACATGTTAAAACGGAAGGATATAATTGCACATCAGTTATGGAACCAAAACACTTGATCGCTCACCAGTCATGGTGAATATCAGAAGTACAAAAATGTGAAGGATGAACTGTCCATAGCTCATGAAGTAGTTATAATACGTGGGTCGAGAATCCTGATTCCGGAGAGTCTGAGACAGAAAATAATTGAGGTAGCCCATGAACGACATCATGGAATTGGAGACCGAGTTTGGTTTCCTTACCTTGATGACAGGGTTGAAAAGAAATGAAAGTCCTGTCATTTATGCAACTGCCTTCCTACAAAAACTATTTGCCATCCTTTGAACAAGTCAGAACTCCAGAAGCATGCATGGGTGGGAGTAGCCATTGACTTGTTCGGTCCACTTGACAATGGACATCATCTATTGATGATTATGGATGAATACTAACGATTTCCACTAATTGAAAATCTTTCATCTACAACTCAAGAACGAGCCATTGAAAGACTAGATGGCATCTTTGCGACATAGGGGGGGGGGGTTCCAAACATAGTGAAGTCTGACAATGCCCCACCTTTTAATAGCAGATAATTCAGAGATATCTTGGAGCATTTGAAAATAAAGCATCAAAAGAGCACACCTCTGTGCCCACAAGCCAACTGACTTGTTGAGCCTTTTATGAGTACGGTAAAGAAAGCAGTGCCACTCTTGAGAAACTCAATTTGAAAACTGTATTGAATTCTACCTCGAGAGCTTATCGTTCCACACCCCACTTGACCACAGGTGAAAGTCCTGCGACTTTGATGTTCGGGAGAACAATGAATACCCAGTTATCTCAATGGACTTATTAGAGAAAGAAAGATGAGATGACAACTCATGAGAAGGACTTGGTTAACAAACAAAAGTTGAAAGTGTATGCTGAGAAAAGACAACATGCAAAGAATATCGGGGCATATTATCAAGGATTAGCGATATTTATCGCTAACCGCGCTTAGCGCATTTTTTGTTAACGCCGCCTATCGCTGAAAATTATCGCTGAGATAACACTCTATTAGTAAGGTTTATCTCCATAGCGATAATATTTCCAGCGATAACGGCAAAAAGCGAGAATATCGCTGGAAAACCAGCGATATTCTCGCATTAACGCTAAGGTGGATTCAGCATTAGAATCCACCTCCTATACTTTAAACAGGTAAGTCGTCCTCACTAGCAGGTGTTAGAATCTAGCGATAAACGCTCTTAGCGCAAATTATTATATCGCTTCGCCTGCCTTGCTAATAGGGGGTAGTGGGATTAGCGACTGTTTTCAGTCGCTTTTAGTAGGGAATGCCTTCCTTGCATGTCATTAGCGATAATTATCGCTGACATGCAAGGCGATGGAATACGTGGCCTCTAACGCCTGAAAGCTGTCGCTAACGCCTGTTAGCGACAGCTTGCTAATAGGGCGATAAAATGATCGCCGCTTTAGCGGCAAAAAGTGCCGCTAAAGCGGCGATAAAGCCCTTGATAATATGCCCCATCATCTTTAAGAGATGAGAGTCAGTGCTTGTACGACAAATGCAGAAAAGAAAATCTGATACTCCTTTTGATGCAGAACTTTCCCAAGTGTCTACTAAGGGATACATGGTGATTCGAGATTGTTCTCATTTCATGCACTTGACCAATTGTTCATTAGATCTAATAGTTGAAAGAGAAACTGGCTCTGAAACATCAGGAACTGCTGTTGCTTCTATACCGTTGACGCAGATCCTGGACATCGGTGACAACACCTCCCAGTTTCCCAGAACAAGATCAAGTCGAGCAATTAAAGAGCCAAGATGGTTGATTGAAGAGATTTGAATGTATATGTCAATCTATGTAAATATTTTGTAAAAAAAATGTAATTTTTTATTTAACTTAGGGGGAGATGTAGTGTCTTGCGAATTGGATATGATGGAACCCTTTTGGCTCCAGATGGACTACGTAGAACTGTGATGTAAGTGTTAGAGTGGAATGCACTGAAGGCTGGTTTTGAATGCAGTTCGCATTCGCAGTTACGCGCAGCAGAAAAAAGTTGTGCATTACTAAGCTCCATGTGTGGCGTAGTCCTTTCTGGGTACTCAGGCTGGAGAGTACGCTACACCTCCCAGGTACCTTCTTGTGGAGCCTGGTGCTGAGCCAGCGTTTCACCTCCTTAGCAAGCTCCTTGTGGCCAGTGAGCTTACTATCAATGAGGTGTTGGTGCAGATCTGCAAAGCAAAGACCGAACATATGCTCTCTTGCAATCAACTTATACAGCCCTTGGTAGTCCTTCACTTCACTGCCCTTCATCTAACCATCCTGTACCTTGCATAAGGAATCCACACAATCCACACAGGACTGATGGGCCAGCTTTTGGCTGCCCCTAAACTTCTGCATGTGCTTTCAGTGGTGGGGCCATACTTTCTTAGAATGGTTTCCTTCATGGGGGGGATACCTTATCCTGTCCCCTGTTCTCTAGGGCTAATAGGGTGTCCCTCCCCTTGCTAGGGAAATTAAATGAAAAAAACACTTATATAGCGCGATAGCTACCCTGAGGCATCCCAGCGCTGTGGACGGACGCAGACTGGAGGCTTGCCGCCAATACTCCTCATTAATCATATGCATCTGTAAATCCACCTCATAAGCTTCAAACCACTTGTCAATGTCATCCCCCACAACAAAGTCAGGCTCCAGGCCTTTAGGAGCATGGACCCGCTTGTCTCCAGAGGGCACTGTATGTACTCTGCCACCATCACCGCTGGCCCCTACCTGCCTGGTCTTAATGTCCAGCTCCTTCAGACTCCGGTCATGAACCAGTAACACTTTTCTCTAATCCAAGGCTCTCTCAGCCTCTATGGCCAGTTTCTTTTCTTCCATGCTCAATTTTTTCTCCTCCAAGGCCAGTTTCTTTTGTTCTGCTTCAATTTTAACTGGGCAATCTGCAGCCTGAACTCCCTCTCCGCCAGCTCTTCTGTGAACAGGCCTCGAGAAGACACACTGCTCTCTGCTCTGGCAGGGAGTTCCAACTTGAGGGTCAAATCATCCTCCTCAGCTGACTGCTGCATCTCAGGGCTGGTATCCAGGCCCTGCTCTGGCTCCTCCACATTGTCCTCACGATCCTGGTCCTCTGTTGTAACTGGCAACTAGTGTGCATCTGCCCATGCCCTCAGAGCCTTTTGGAGCTGCGCCTTCTTGATGCTGCTTTTGGCTGGCAGCCCCTTCTCCTTGCAAAATTCATTGCGCTCAGCCACAGTGTAGCTCTCCAGATTGAGGAGCTCGAATTCCATCTTTGCAAGTGAAGCCTCAAACACAAATGACCAGGTAGAGTAATGGTGGAATTGGAAAAAAAAGCAGAAAGCCCAATCAAGGAGAATTTAAAAGTCAAATTGGCCTTAGTTTATTCATCTGGGATTTTCAGTGTAACACAAAATTACTGTATACAATTTCACAAACACAAGTCCTAATCCTCAACGCTGATTACCAATGCAAGAAATCGGGTTTCTGGTTAAGGGGAGTGAAACCCTAATAAAGCAGCAACCACAATCCTTGTCAGGGTGAGTCTCAACCCTCTGGTAGCTTGGCATAGAGCAACTTAACTTAGAGGCAATGTGTAAAGTATTTGTGCAACACTTCAAACAGTAAGAAAATGAAAGCGTCTAGGCCCCGGATGCTCTCCATTCCGCTGGCGGATCTCGCCATGCATTTTCAAGATGAGCAGTACAGATTACATATCCATACAGCCATCTCAGACTATTTCCCCCACAATACAGGCACGGTAGAATCCCCCGAAACCCTGTGGGAAACCTACACTCAGGGGGGCAGATCTTGCATTCTGCGCTGTGAGAAGCTGATACAGACAGAGGCCCACCTCATGGATTTGGAGTGCAGAAGTAGGGGGGAGGATGGGAGAGCGGCACGCCGAAAATTGCTTACTACACAACAAACATATGCCAGAGAATTATTAGATGAGGCCAAAGCATTTCGGTTAGCTACCCGGAGTAGGATATATCAGTGGGGCGACAAATCCAGTGCCCTGCTCCACCGCCTCTGCCCCTTAACCATCCCAGGTATATGCGGCCCTGCCGCGGAGATACTCACCGATCCAGTACAAATTGCGGCAAGCTTTGCCGAATATTTTACAGACTTATACTCTACTAGGGAGACCCTCCCGGCGGATGCTATCCACCGGTTCCTGGACGATCTGCCTCCACGGACTCTGACTGACGCGGTGAGAAAAGAGCTGGACGCCCCACTGACAATTGAGGAGATTCAGAGTGCATTACCCGATAGCGCTCAGGTAAGGCGCCCGGCCTGAATTGCTTCCCATGCGAATTCCATAAAAAGTATCAATCTCAACTGACAGCTCCTTACCTAGCAGCACTTAACGCCACTGTGGATAAGGGGCGCCTCCCCTCAGACTGGTGACACACGGAAATAGTTGTCTTCTTAAAACCGGGTTGACCCCCTGTACTCCACACCTCATATCGCCCAATATCTCTTCTTAATGTAGAGGCTAAACTCCTGGCCAAAGTCATCGCCAATCGTATTGTCCCACATATCACGGACTTAATCCACCCTGACCAAGCTGGCTTTATGCCAGGTCGAGCTACACTGCACAATATTTGCCGTGCCCAATATGCCATCGTGACCGTAGACCGGCTAGATGGACCGGCGGCAACTCTCCTTGCAGACATTGATAAGGTCTTTGATTCCCTTAGCTGGACTTACCTTTTTGCACTCCTGGGTCGCCTGAATATCGGTCCCCGCCACCTCACATATATCCACCTTCTATACACCGACATTACCACTTCTGTACATGTGGCGGACTCGACCTCGCAGACCTTCTCCATCGGGCGGGGTACCCGACAGGGATGGCCCCTATTCCACTATCACCTTTTCGCACTAGCTATGGAGCCGCTCACGACTTGGGTAAGGATGGACGCTCAGGTCCTTGGCTTTGAGTGCTCAAGGGAGGCCTCAGACTGCATAGCGCTCTATGCGGACAATGTACTATTCTTCTTTTCACACCCCAATAGATCGGGCCCGCAGCTGCTTAGGATTATGTAAATCTTTGGCGAGACTTCCGGTCTTTATATGAATGGCTGTAAATCCTTCCTATGGCCATTATGCGGGGGAGACCAACTGGGCGAATGGATACGGGAGGTGACAGTGGTCCCAGACAGTTTAAATATCTCGGGGTGTTCCTGTCCGCCTCCCAGCCCATTTCATGGGATAGAAATCTAGCCCCACTGCGGAAAGTCAAGGAACAGGTGCGCTCTTGGTCGCACTTACCACTCTCCCTGTTTGGCAGATCTGCCATATTCAAGATGGGTTCCCTGCCTTGCCTCCTTTATCAACTTCAAAATCACCCTTACCCAATACTACCTACCTGGTTTAGACAAATGAATGCAATCCTCGGTCACTTCCTCTGGGGTGGGGGCTCAGCACGAGTAGCTCTAAGAACCTGTTTCCAGTCTACATATTGTGGAGGTATCGCAACTCCAGATGTCCAGGCATACCATGCTGCTTCACATCTTCTTATCCTTAATGACTGGTGGTACGGGGACAGACGAGATCCAGCTTATACGTTCGAACGTTGGTTAATGGACACCATGTCATTACATATGACCCTATATTCGGGTCCGACGCTCCAAATGTTGCCGCCAGCAACCAGGACGATATTTGTGACTTGGAGGCAAACACTGCGCAGAATGGGGTGGTGGGGTGGACTGATGAAGGAGGCCCCTCTTTGGCACAATGGCCTACTACCACAGTTATCAATATTGTCCAGATTAGGGGTCTGGGAGGCCATCAGCATCTCTAACGTCGGGGAGGTCTTACATGGTCGGACCTTAAAGTCCTTCCAGGAGCTTCAAACAGAATATGACATGCCCCGCTCGCAGTTTTATAAATACCTCCAATTCCAATCAATCAATCAATCACAGAATTTGTAAAGCGCACTACTTACCCACGAGGGTCTCAAGGCGCTAGGGAAAAAAGGGGGGGGGGTGCTGCTACTGGTCGAACAACCAGGTCTTGAGTAGCCTCCTGAAGGTCAGCAGGTCTTGGGTCTGTCGTAGGCTTAGTGGAAGGGTGTTCCAGGTCTTGGCGGCGAGGTGGGAGAAGGATCTGCTGCCGGTGGTAGTTCTTCGAATGCGAGGGACGGTGGCGAGGGAGAGGTCGGCGGAGCGGAGTTGGCGGTTGGGGACGTAGAAGAGGAGTCGTCTGTTGAGGTAGGCTGGGCCAGTCTTGTGGAGTGCCTTGTGTGCGTGGATGAGGAGTTTGAAGGAGATTCTCCTGTCGACGGGGAGCCAGTGCAGGTTCCTCAGGTGGGGGTGATGTGGCTGTGGCGAGGTACATCGAGGATCAGGCGTGCGGAGGTGTTTTGTATGCGTTGCAGTCGCTTGATGAGCTTGGCCGGGCTCCCGCGTAGAGGGCGTTCCCATAGTCAAGTCTGCTACTGACGAGGGCCTGGGTGACTGTTCTTCTTGTGTTTGTCGGGATCCACCTGTAGATCTTGCGAAGCATGCGGAGGGTGTTGAAGCAGGAGGATGAGACTGCGTTGACTTGCTTGGCCATGGAGAGCGTTGAGTCGAGGATGACTCCCAGGTTGCGTGCGTGGTCGGTGGGTGTCGGGGCTGCTCCCAGCGTCGCTGGCCACCAGGAGTCGTCCCAGGCTGAGGGGTTGGAGCCGAGGATGAGGACCTCTGTCTTCTCCGTGTTCAGTTTTAGTCGGCTGATCTTCATCCAATCGGCGACGGCCTTCATTCCTTCATGGAGGTTGGATTTGGCGGCGAGGGGTCCTTGGTGAGGGAGAGGATCAGTTGAGTGTCGTCGGCGTAGGAGATTATGTTGAGGTCGTGCTGTCTGGCGATGCGTGCGAGCGGGGCCATGTAGATGTTGAACAGTGTTGGGCTGAGGGACGATCCCTGGGGTACGCCGCAGATGATCTCGGAGGCTTCGGATCGGAATGGTGGGAGGCGGACTCTCTGGGTTCTGCCGGCGAGGAAGGAATTGGCCCATTCCAAGGCCTTGTCTCGGATCCCTGCGTCGTGGAGGCGTGCGCGTAGAGTGCGGTGGCAGACAGTGTCGAAGGCGGCGGAGAGGTCCAGCAGGATGAGGGCTGCGGTCTCACCGTTGTCCAGCAGGATCCTGATGTCGTCGGTGGCGGTGATGAGGGCAGTCTCAGTGCTGTGGTTGCTGCGGAACCCCGATTGGGATGGGTCCAGGATGCTGTTTTCTTCGAGGTATCGGGTTAGCTGTTTGTTGACGATCTTCTCGATGACCTTGGCTGGGAACGGAAGCAGGGAGATGGGCCGGAAGTTCTTGAGGTCTCTCAGGTCCGCCTTGGGTTTTTTGAGTAGGGCGTTGATCTCTGCGTGTTTCCAGCTCTCTGGGAAGGTCGCAGTCTCGAAGGAGAGATTGATGACGTTGCACAGGTGGGGTGCGATGGAGCTGCTGGCTTTGTTGAAGATGTGGTGCGGGAAAGGGTCTGACGGGGAGCCGGAGTGTATTGTGCTCATGGTCTTGATGGTGTCCTCGATGTTCACGCTGGCCCAGGCTGGCAGGGGGTCGTGGTCGATGGTGTGCGGAGGGTCTGGTGCATCGATCTTAGTTGGGGCTGTCTGGGTGTTGAAGCTGTCGTGGATGTCGGCGATCTTGCGGTGGAAGAAGGTGGCGAGGGAATCGCACAGGGGTTGCGACGGCGGGATGTCGTTGGTGTTGGAGCTGGGGTTGGAGAGTTCCTTCACGATGTTGAAAAGCTCCTTGCTGTTGTGTGCGTTGTTGTCGAGGCGGTCTTTGAAGGAGATTCTCTTGGCGGACTTGATGAGGTGGTGGTGGTGGTTACGGATGGCGTCTTTGTGGGCTGCGTGGCTGTCCGGTGTCTTATCACTGTGCCATTTCTTCTCTAGTTTCCGGCAGGTACGCTTGGAAGCTAGGAGTTCCGAGGTGAACCAGCTGGCTCTTTTGGTGGTGTCACTGTAGGTGAGTTTTTTCAGCGGGGCGAGGGTGTTGGCACAGTCATCCATCCATCGTCTGAGGTTGCAGGCAGCGTCGTCGGTGTTGGATGGGTCGGAGGGAGGGCTGAGAGCGAGGGCTGCCCGGTTGGTCTTCGGTGACTTTGCTCCAGCAGCGGCGTGGGATCTGTTGGGTGCGGTGGTGTGTGGTGGGTTTCTGGAAGGTGAAATGGATGCAGCGGTGGTCGGTCCAGAGGAGTTCCGTGGTGTGGCTGAAGGAGACGTGGGAGCTTGAGGAGAAGATGGGGTCAAGCGTGTGGCAGGCGGAATGGGTCGGTGTTGTGACGAGCTGGCTCAGACCGAGGTTGGCGAGGTTGTCGATCAGGGTGGTGGAGTTGCTGTCGTTGTTGTTCTCCAGGTGAAAGTTCAGGTCTCCGAGGAGGATGTAGTTGGTAGAGGTCAGGGCGTGTGTGCTGATGAAGTCGGCGATGGAGTCGCTGAACTGGGGTCGGGGCCCAGGGGGTCTGTAGACAAGGGTGCCTCTAAGGGTGGTGTTGGGGTCCGTGTGGATCTGGAAGTGCATGTGTTCGGCGGTGCTGAGAGTGTCGTCGGTGCTGGTCGAGACCCTGATGGTGTTCTTGTGGACGATGGCGATTCCTCCTCCTACTGCGTTGACACGGTCTCTGTGGGTGATCTTATAGCCGTCTGGGATGGCTATGGCGATGTCGGGGGCGGAGGAGTCGTTCATCCAGGTCTCTGTCAGGAAGGCGACGTCTGGTGATGATGTGTCGAGCAGGTCCCAGAGCTCGACGGCGTGTTTGCGTGCGGAGCAGGTGTTCAGTAGGATGCATCGGAGGTGGTTGAGGTCCTTCTTGGCGGGCGCCTCGGTGGCTCTGAGGCTGGTGTAGCTGCAGTTCCGGCAGGTGAAGGGACCATGGGTGCGTTTCAGGGCGGCCTTGAAGCAGTTGTGCGTCCGTCCGGGGTTGAGAGCGTGGAGTGTGGTGGCATCGTATCGGCGTCGGTCATCGAGGCTGGTGCGGGGGCGCACGGCCCAGGGGTTCTGGCGCTGGGCGCGGTCCAGGCGTGGACGGGCGCAGACGGGCTTGCCTTAGGCGCGCCATCGGTGCGCCAGCGGCGCGGCCGCACAGCGGCCGCCATATATGGGGAGGTGGGGGGGAGGAGCAGCTGGGAGGCGGGAGGCAGGGGCAGCGAATGGGCAGTCAGGGGGGCGGGCCGCAGGGGACGCAGCGGCGGGAGTGGAGAGAGGCAGCGAGGGGTACAGAAGGCAAAATGGACACAAGGGAAATGGGGGCAGCGAGGGAAACAGAGGAAAAACGGGCACAGTTCAATGGGGGCAGCGAGGAAACAGAAGGCAAAATGGACACAAGGGAAATGGGGGCAGCGAGGGAAACAGAGGAAAAACGGGCACAGTTCAATGGGGGCAGCGAGGGAAACAGAAGGAAAAATGGACACAAGGGAAATGGGGGCAGCGAGGGAAACAGAGGAAAAACGGGCACAGTTCAATGGGGCAGCGAGGGAAACAGAAGGAAAAATGGACACAAGGGAAATGGGGGCAGCGAGGGAAACAGAGGAAAAACGGGCACAGTTCAATGGGGGCAGCGAGGGAAACAGAAGGAAGAATGGACACAAGGGAAATGGGGGCAGCGAGGGAAACAGAAGGCAAAATGGACACAAGGGAAATGGGGGCAGCGAGGGAAACAGAGGAAAAACGGGCACAGTTCAATGGGGGCAGCGAGGGAAACAGAGGAAAAACGGGCACAGTTCAATGGGGGCAGCGAGGAAACAGAAGGCAAAATGGACACAAGGGAAATGGGGGCAGCGAGGGAAACAGAGGAAAAACGGGCACAGTTCAATGGGGGCAGCGAGGGAAACAGAAGGCAAAATGGACACAAGGGAAATGGGGGCAGAGAGGGAAACAGAGGAAAAACGGGCACAGTTCAATGGGGGCAGCGAGGGAAACAGAAGGAAAAATGGACACAAGGGAAATGGGGGCAGCGAGGGAAACAGAGGAAAAACGGGCACAGTTCAATGGGGGCAGCGAGGGAAACAGAAGGAAAAATGGACACAAGGGAAATGGGGGCAGCGAGGGAAACAGAAGGAAAAAGGACACAGTTCAATGGGGGCAGCGAGGAAACAGAAGGAAAAATGGACACAAGGGAAATGGGGGCAGCGAGGGAAACAGAAGGAAACCGGGCACCGAGGCCACAAGCAGAGGGGCGAGCTTACCAGCAGCAGCAGCGGGCAGGACACCACAGGCGGAGCTGTGTGGCGGGGGAGCGACCTACCTGGCAAAGGTCAATTCCACAATGCATTCTCCCCCTATATAGCCTATCAAGAAGACATACCCGACTTTAATCCCATCAAGGCGAAAGTCTTTATGGGGGAATTAGGTGAACACAAAATTACCAAGATATACCGCACACTCGTGACTAATAGCCCCACTATACTCAACACAACACGGACGCCTGGCAAAAATACCTAGGCCCCATAGATGACGATGACTGGGCCGAGGCGCTGGAGTCCCCGCGTGGCGCCGATATCGTGGCACGCCTCCGACTTATACAATTCAAATACCTCCACCGGGTCTATTTCACTAGACAAAGGCTCTGGCGGGCAGGACTGATCACCTCCCTTATTTGTCTGAGGTGCGAAGTTTCAGAGGGCACTCTCATACACACCGTGTGGCAATGCATGGCACTTTCGAGGTTCTGGCGGGGGTGATTGCTTGCCTCTCGGAAGTGCTGGGATGGGATATGCCACATTCACCATGACTGGCCATTCTACATATCACAGAAGGAATAGGGGGTAACAGGTACAAGGGCCATTTACTATTGCTTGGTCTTACATTGGCAGAACGGGATATTGCCAGGGCATGGAAAGACGTGTCCCCGCCATTGGTGGGGGTTTGGAAGAGGGGACTCGATTTCTGTATGGGACTGGAGATGGCAATATTCATAGCGAGGGGGTGCCCTCAGAAACAGCCCAAAATATGGCAGAGGTGGGCGGATTATCAGGGACTTTATCTGGAGCCCATTCCCCCTGCACTAACTATCGGGGAATTGGTGTGATGACAGAATGATGAGAGACAAATTGGGCTATAACTATGCAATTATTTGATTCAGGTGGCTGGGAACTACATGTTTTAGACTTTATGTTAGATATATGGCACTGCTGTTTATTGTTTGGGTTCTTGTTCAGAGTTTCTTAAATCTATTTTGATACTGTAAATGTTGACATCAATACCGCTACTATGTATATTGTAATACAGTAAACCTTGGATACACCAGGGCTGATTTGGCTGTCGACAATAAAAATTTTGTTGTGAAAAAAGCTCTTAAACAAGTGTGTAGTTTACTTGCCGATGCAGGTATGACTTTGAAAGCAGACAAGTGCGAGTTCCATAAGACAAAGTTACAATTCTTTGGCCATATCTTTTCTGATGTGGATATGACACCAGACAGACAGTACAAGTGATGTCACATGCTGAACCCCACAAGATGTTTCCATGCTGCGTTCATTTCTTGCCATGGCTAGTTACTGTTGCAGATACATACAAGACTTTGCCACTATAAGTGCTCTGTTGAGAGACTTGACAAGAAAGAATGTTTCATTTCACTGGTCACATAAATGTAAGAAAAGCTTCAAGAAAATTAAACAAGTCCTTGAGAATGCTACTGAAATGGTATATTTCAATCCAAAGCTTCATACAGTGGTTGTTGTTGGTGCTAGCCAAGTCGGGTTAGGCGCTATCGTTGCACATCACAGTTGAGACCAGAATCCTCGAAGGCATATTGTGGCATATGCAAGCAGAAGTTTGTCCCAAATAGACAGTGCTTACTCACATACTGAGAAAGAAAGCTTAGCTGTGGTATGGGCTCGTGAACATTTCCATGTATTCCTTTACGTAAAACCATTTATGATGTTAACTGATCGTAAAGCTTTACTGACTGTATCTGTCAATCCAAAGGCCAAAATGCCTCTTCGCATTGAACGATGGGAACTACGGTTGCAAGAGTATGATTATACCATTGCACATTGTCTAGGGAAGGACCAGAACCTTGCCGACTAATTTTCCAGAGTGCCTATACAAGGACACAGTGCTCCCTCTAAGACGGCTGAGGCCTATATAAACTTCATTGTAAAATCAAACATACTAGCTGCCATTTCGTTATCCCGGACTATCACTGCCACGAGCCTTGATAGTGACATGTTAAAACGGAAGGATATAATTGCACATCAGTCATGGACCCAAAACACATTATCGCTCACCAGTCATGGTGAATATCAGAAGTACAAAAATGTGAAGGATGAACTGTCCATAGCTCATGAAGTAGTTATAATACGTGGGTCGAGAATCCTGATTCCGGAGAGTCTGAGACAGAAAATAATTGAGGTAGCCCATGAACGACATCATGGAGTTGGAGACCGAGTTTGGTTTCCTTACCTTGATGACAGGGTTGAAAAGAAATGAAAGGCCTGTCATTTATGCAACTGCCTTCCTACAAAAACTATTTGCCATCCTTTGAACAAGTCAGAACTCCAGAAGCATGCATGGGTGAGAGTAGCCATTGACTTGTTCCGTCCACTTGACAATGGACATCATCTATTGATGATTATGGATGAATACTAACGATTTCCACTAATTGAAAATCTTTCATCTACAACTCAAGAACGAGCCATTGAAAGACTAGATGTCATCTTTGCGACATGGGGGGTTCCAAACATAGTGAAGTCTGACAATGCCCCACCTTTTAATAGCAGAGAATTCAGAGATATCTTGGAGCATTTGAAAATAAAGCATCAAAAGAGCACACCTCTGTGGCCACAAGCCAACTGACTTGTTGAGCCTTTTATGAGTACAGTAAAGAAAGCAGTGCCACTCTTGAGAAACTCAATTTGAAAACTGTATTGAATTCTACCTCGAGAGCTTATCGTTCCACACCCCACTTGACCACAGGTGAAAGTCCTGCGTCTTTGATGTTCGGGAGAACAATGAATACCCAGTTATCTCAATGGACTTATTAGAGAAAGAAAGATGAGATGACAACTCGTGAGAAGGACTTGGTTAACAAACAAAAGTTGAAAGTGTATGCTGAGAAAAGACAACATGCAAAGAACATCGGGGCATATTTACGTTCCCTGGCGCATCCCTGCATATCAGCAGGGATGCGCCAGGGAAAATGCGTCACGCAAGTTTACCCTTGCGCCACGTCCGATGCGCCGCATTTACAATGCGCCGCATCGTGGCGCAGGGATAAGCAGATGCGTGACGCATCTGCCGGGCGGAAGGTTGGCGCAGTGCTGAAGTTGTGTCGCAAGCGCGACGCAACTCCAGCACTGTTCCAACCTACCCTATCCCTAACATGGTGCGTCAATCCTTACGCCTGCTTGAAGCAGGCGTAAGGATTTGACGCACCAGCGTCCGGAAAAGTGACTGCGTGAAATCTTGTAGATTTCACTACGTCACTCTTCCGAGCGTTCCTGCGCCGGAACGCCCCCTGCGCCGGTACGCCCACATGAAACCTGACGCAGGTTTCATGTGGCGCAGGGGTTTACTACGTGACGCATCTCCCTAGATGCGTCACGTTGTAAATATAGCGCAACGCGGCGCATGGTTTGCGTCGCCGCTGCGTCACATGCGTGACGCAACGGCGGCGCAAAAGTGGCGCAAGGGGCTTGTAAATATGCCCCATCATCTTTAAGAGATGAGAGTCAGTGCTTGTACGACAAATGCAGAAAAGAAAATCTGATACTCTTTTTGATGCAGAACTTTCCCAAGTGTCTACTAAGGGATACATGGTGATTCGAGATTGTTCTCGTTTCATGCACTTGACCAATTGTTCATTAGAACTAATAGTTGAAAGAGAAACTGGCTCTGAAACATCAGTAACTGCTGTTGCTTCTATACCGTTGACGAAGATCCTGGACATCAGTGACAACACCTCCCAGTTTCCCAGAACAAGATCAAGTCGAGCAATTAAAGTGCCAAGATGGTTGATTGAAGAGATTTGAATGTATATGTCAATCTATGTAAATATTTTGTAAAAAAAAATTAATTTTTTATTTAACATAGGGGGAGATGTAGTGTCTTGCGAACTGGATATGATGGAACCCTTTTGGCTCCAGATGGACTACGTAGAACTGTGATGTAAGTGTTAGAGTGGAATGCACTGAAGGTTGGTTTTGAATGCAGTTCGCATTCGCAATTACACGCAGCAGAAAAAAGTTGCGCATTACTAAGCTCCGTGTGTGGTGTAGTCCTTTTTGGGTACTCAGGCTGGAGAGTACGCTACACCTCCCAAATACCTTCTTGTGGAGCCTGGTGCTGAGCCAGCGTACCACCTCCTTAGCAAGCTCCCTGTGGCCAGTGAGCTTACTATCAATGAGGTGTTGGTGCAGATCTGCAAAGCAAAGACCGAACATATGCTCTCTTGCAATCAACTTATACAGCCCTTGGTAGTCCTTCACTTCACTGCCCTTCATCTAACCATCCTGTACCTTGCATAAGGAATCCACACAATCCACACAGGACTGATGGGCCAGCTTTTGGCTGCCCCTAAACTTCTGCATGTGCTTTCAGTGGTGGGGCCATACTTTCTTAGAATGGTTTCCTTCATGGTGGGGATACATTATCCTGTCCCCCGTTCTCTAGGGCCAATAGGGTGTCCCTCCCCTTGCTAGGGAAATGCTTCTGGAGGCTTGCCCCCAATCCTCCTCATTAATCCTATGCATCTGTAAATCCACCTCATAAGCTTCAAACCACTTGTCAATGTCATCCCCCACAACAAAGCCACGCTCCAGGCCTTTAGGAGCATGGACCCGCTTGTCTCCAGAGGGCACTGTATGTACTCTGCCACCATCAACGCTGGCCCCTACCTGCCTGGTCTTGATGTCCAGCTCCTTCAAACTCCGGTCATGAACCAGTAACAATTTTCTCTAATCCAACGCTCTCTCAGCCTCTATGGCCAGTTTCTTTTCTTCCATGCTCAATTTTCTCTCCTCCAAGGCCAGTTTCTTTTGTTCTGCTTCAATTTGAACTGGGCAATCTGCAGCCTGAACTCCCTCTCTGCCAGCTCTTCTGTGGACAGGCCTCGAGAAGACACACTGCTCTCTGCTCTGGCAGGGAGTTCCAACTTGAGGGTCAAATCATCCCCCTCAGCTGACTGCTGCATCTCAGGGCTGGTATCCAGGCCCTGCTCTGGCTCCTCCACATTGTCCTCACCATCCTGGTCCTCTGTTGTAACTGGCAACTAGTGTGCATCTGCCCATGCCCTCAGAGCCTTTTGAAGCTCCGCCTTCTTGTTGCTCCTTTTGGCTTACAGCCCGTTCTCCTTGCAAAATTCATTGCGCTCAGCCACAGTGTAGCTCTCCAGATTGAGGAGCTCGAATTCCATCTTTGCAAGTGAAGCCTCAAGCACAAATGGCCAGGTAGAGTAATGGTGGAATTAGGAAAAAAAGCAGAAAGCCCAATCAAGGAGAATTTAAAAGTCAAATTGGCCTCAGTTTATTTATATGGGATTTTCAGTGTAACACAAAATTACTGTATAGAATTTCACAAACACAAGTCCTAATCCTCAACGCTGATCACCAAAGCAAGAAATCGGGTTTCTGGTTAAGGGGAGTGAAACCCTAATAAAGCAGCAACCACAATCCTTGTCATGGTGAGTCTCAACCCTCTGGTAGCTTGGCATAGAGCAACTTAACTTAGAGGCAATGTGTAAAGTATTTGTGCAACACTTCAAACAGTAAGAAAGTGAAAGCATGCCACAAAGAAAATCCCACACCAATTTAGAAATATGGAGTAAATTTAATAAATAAAGCAAGACCACAACAAAAAATATTTATTCAGTAGAACCGGAGATATGCAATTTCAGTGAAAATAGCACCAAAAAGCATAAAGTGACAACTGTGGATATCTGATCGCGCCGGACCAGGACAAAGTCACATGTTCAGGCCGACCGCAATGGAGCATGGACTAGTTACAGGAACCCAGTTAGGTATGAAGAAGAGTACCTTAAATCCTGATTGTGGAGCGTTGCGAGGTTCTGCACCACTTGGCAGGGTAGAACTCACAGATGGCAGAGTCCAGATGCTGGGTTGAAGGTTGTTGGAGCCTTTCGTCCCTGAGGTTCTAAGTCAGGAGGCCAGCCAACTAGCCCTTGGAGTCACTCTAGACTCCTGGGTTCAACAGGGGAGAGGATGTAGCCTTACGCCTAGAGAGGTCGACCTCGAAGCTGGGGAACCGGGTTCGAGTCTTGGCAATGATGCTCAACATCCTGTGATTCTGGGCAAATCACGTAATCTCCCCGTGCCTAACAAAAATGAATGTGTCCATCTGTAATGAAACTGGTGTTCATATAAAGTGCTCTGATACCTGATATCTTCGGGTCTAGTTCTCGCTATATAAAACTCTAAAAAAAAAAACAGGTCCACTCCTTCTAACCCAGGCAAGAGGGCAGCAGGTCAGCACAGCAGTTTCTGTAGAGCAGCACTCCAGCAGAGTGGTGTTCCGCCAGCAGCACAACAGTCCTTCCTGGCAGAGTTTCCACAGGTCCAGAAGTGTACTGAAGAGTTGGTGTCTGGGGTCGGATATTTATACTTGGGCCTTCCTTTGAAGTGGGAACAACTTCTAGAGGTTTACCTTTGAAGTCCACAGGCTACCTTCTTTCCCTGTGCTGGCTCCAGACTAGCTACAAGCAGTATACAGTACTTTGTGTGGAGGCAGGACATAGATTTTTCAAGTGTAAGTAGGGCTGGGCTAAGCTCCGCCCTACAATCTGCCAGTGATGGCTCATCAAGGCACACCTAAGCTCTCTATTGTATGTGGCTCTCTCGGAGGAATACACAAAGCCCAACTGTCAGCTACACCCACTCATGTGACAGAAGGAAGTGACCCATATAGGGTCACTCGGGTTACTACACCACCTCTCGGCCTTACCTATATCAATGAAGAGTCGGTCGGGGGCATGGCTTGGCGCCCAACGGAGATGGCGGCGCACGGGTGAAGCTCTCTGGTGTGTCTCCGAGAAACCACGCTTCCGGATCGAGCCGGGACTAATGGAGGACAGACACAAGCGGCTGAAGATTGGAGGATCGTCATGAGATCCTCGTTGCCCTCATATATCGCCAGCAAGTAGTTTTTTTAATGAATCTTCTGCTCCTTATCGACCGCGTATTTTCGCGGACGCCATTTTGAATTTTTACCGCAATCGCGGAATTTGTGCACTTCAGGCTGAACCCTCCATTATATACTTTTTGATGTTTCCATTGTACCCTAATGCCTGGATGATGTTTGGCTCCTCATCATTTCAAAGGGGTGAGAGGACATAGAGGGTTGCCAAGAGATATTGGAAGTTTGCGGAGTTTGTGCTTGGCGGCCATTTTAAGATTCCTGGAGAGCCCTCACAGAGAATACTTTTCTTCACTTTTGCTTTGTCGACTGGTGGTGACCGCGGAGTGTTTATCCACTACTTTCACTGACTGTATTCCAACGCACCCAGCATATTTCAGTTTTTGCAAAATTGCATGCTCCCTCCTCAGAGCATCGAGGTACGAGGTTATGTACTGTCGTCAAAGGTTAGCTGAGGATTTGTGAGGGTTTTGATTGGCGGCCATTTTAGGTTTTCTAAATAAGTCCGCATTGAGATTGCTTTCCTCACTCTCATATTGCTGACTAGGAGTGGGAGTTTTTGGTCAGCGTTTTATGGGCAGAACAAAAGGAGTCCGTTCCTCTCCATCCAAAAAGCACATCTCTATAAAAAATTCAAAAATTTTCACCGAGTTTTCTAGGTTTGAGGACTCTCTACGATCCACGCATCAGTACTCCCAAATAAATATGGATTCATCCTCTGGAACCTCTGGAAAATCTCTTACTAAACGTCTTAAAAAGGACCCTCCCTCGCCACCCAAGTCCACCTCGCCTGTTTCGATGGAATTACTGCTTGAGGAAATCAGGGCCCTTCGACCCTTCATGGAAGAGACTAACACCAAGCTGCAAACCTTAACAGATAATTGGTCTCAACTGGACGCGAGAGTCTCTTCAGTCGAAAATACTGTTTCCTCCTTGAAAGAGACATGTGTAAGCGTTTCTCAACTACACTCTCACGTCTCTAGACTCCAGAAACAGGTGGAGGATCTTGAAAACCGCAATAGACGGAACAATTTACGCATCTACGGCCTGGGAGAAGGAGTTGAAGGTTCGGATCCGCTCACTTTCTTTAAGTCATTTCTCCCTAAACTACTTCACATGCCAGAAGGGACTCAACTCAACATTCAGCGAGCCCACAGGTTGGGACGTGCTTCATCTCATACTAGTCCTTCACAGAGACCAAGAGGAGTCATCTTATACTTCTTGGAGTATACAGATTTGATGAAAGTGCTCGTAGCGGTTAAAGCTTCTCCAAGAATTGTTTGGTCAGGATCGCCTTTATTTTTCGCACAAGACTATGCTAAAGCTACTGCTAACAGACGTAAGGCCTTCCTCAACATGAGAGCTGATCTACGTTCCTTGGGAGCCAGATATGGCCTTTTCCATCCGTGCCTCTTCAAAGTTACGTATAATAACAGAACAACGACATACGAAGATCCGATACGCTTACAAAGCTTCATCAACTCATGCAAAACGGCTGTTATGGACTCTTCTGGGCCCTCTTCCTTATTCAACACTTGAATGTTTGATAGTTCCTTCACAGATGCTTCAGATTCTGTTTTCTTTAGCATGGTATCTTGTCACCTCAGAAGTGCTTATTCATAGTTTTTGACATTATTGTTGTTGTTCTCATGAAGTTACACTTTTACCAAGTCGTTGATTATTACTGTTGGTCTCCTCGCTTTTGAATGTTCTAATATATGTTTCATATGTCTGCTCCAACGCTTTTCTTAGTCTTTATTTGGTATTGTCCCCACAGATTATTATCTTTGTATTGTGGTTTCTCCCCGACCCTCCGTTCTGTTGATCCCGGATGTGTTGCCTGCTCCATGTGGTTCCATCCCCCCTCCCGTGTATTCCTGAGTCTTCTTCTGTAAGTATGTTACTTTCCTGCATTTTCTTAGATATATTATTTGTTTTGTCTCTTGTTTTTTGTTTCTCTTCTGTAGTTTGTATTTTTTCATCAACCGGTGTCTCTTGTTTTTTCAACTCTTCTTATCTCCTTATATCTATTACTCTTTTGGTCATTATAACTATAAATATTTCGACTCCTATGATCTCCTTCTACCATTTTACCTGGGTTTTCTTTTTTCCTATCCTGTCATTCGATTCCTTTTCTTCACTTTGGCTATTCGACTTGTCTACTTTTCTTTATTCTGAAACTGAATCAATCATTTCCTTCCTGTTTTATTTCTCTTACATTTTATACTGCTATTATAACGAATTGGACTTTTGTTTTACATTATTATTACAATTTGTTTTTAAGTGCTTATGTCATTAAAACTGATTACATGGAACGTTAAGGGACTAAATTCTCCCATCAAAAGGCAGAGAATCTTGACCCATTTAGTCAAATTAGACGCTGATGTTGTATTCTTGCAAGAAACTCACCTCTCGGATGTTGAGTCATTAAAGTTGAAGAGGGGCTGGGTGGGGGAGGTTTTCTATTCCCCTGGAGATGGCAAACGAAACGGAGTGATGATACTATGTCGCAAATCCCTTTCGTTTTCATTTGTGTCCCAAGACTCAGATGTTGACGGCAGATGGCTGAATGTCAAATTATCTTTGAAGGGTGTTATAATCTCTCTTCTAAATGTCTATGCTCCTACTTGTGGTGAACCCTCTTTTTGGCCCACACTGGCTAAGCAAATTACTCACTGCATGGAAGACAATTTTATTTTAGCTGGTGATTGCAACCAGACTTTTGACCCGTTTATTGACAGAAATTCTAAAGTCTCCTTTGTTCCCAACAAGCCCCATAAGTCTTTTGTTCATGCTATCAATCAACATAAACTCCTGGATGCTTGGCGTCTTTGTAATCCGACCACTAGAGAGTACACTTTTTATTCCCCAGCTCACCAAACTCAATCAAGAATTGATTATATATTTATCTCGCACACCATTTCACAAACCCTTACACACGCAGAGATTGGTCCCATTTTATTGTCAGATCACGCCCCAGTCTCAATTGGCATTGACATTCTACCTAAGGGTACAAGTCCCAACAGGTGGCGTTTTAATAATGCTCTCCTTTTGGACCCAAAGTTTATTGCCTCATTCACTACCTTCTTCGAAGAGTTTTTTGAGTTGAATCAAACCAATTCCATGCCCTTCTCCACTTTGTGGGATGCATTCAAAGCTACAGCGAGGGGTTTCATAATTGGCTTTGTTGCAAAGAAACGGAAACTTTCCCGTAAATTCACTAAAGATCTCCTTCAGGATATTAAAAGACTGGAGCACTCTTTTACACCTCACATTCGAAGGAGTGCCTTACAGCTCTTATAAAAGCCAAAATGCAATTTAATGAGAAGTCAACGGAGGATGCCTCATTATATTTGTTAAAATCTAGTGCAAAGTTTTATGGGGGCAAGAATAAGGCAGGGAAAATATTGGCTAATTACTTAAAAGTTAAACACAATAAGCTAAATATTGAATCTATCTATAATGATCAATCAGAATTAAAATTTAAAGACGCTGAAATCCTGAACGAATTCTCCATCTTCTATAAATCGCTATACACTTCCGAAACACAACCCTCTGAACACTCCCTATCGCACTTTTTCTCGGACATCCAAAGTCCCCAAAATGCTCTGCCGGACTTGTCCTCCTTGGAGTTAGATCTAACGCACCAAGAATTATTAAACGCTCTTCAACATCTTAAAAAGACAAAGCACCAGGACCAGATGGTTTCACTGTAGAATTTTATCAACACTTCTCTGAACTCATAATGCCCAACTTGCGCTCTCTAATAAATTCCTTCAGCACATTAGGTAATTCCTCGGGTTCTTTTTCAGAAGCACATATATGCCTTATCCCAAAAGAAGGTAAAGACTCTAAACATTGCAAAAATTACAGGCCTATATCCTTGGTTAACATCGATTATAAAATCTTTTCTAAAGCATTAGCCATACGTTTGGATTCCTACTTACCTGACTTATTGGGGAAAGAACAATCAGGATTCGTCAAGCGTAGATTCATAACTGATAATACGAGACTCCTTTTTAACGTTTTATCTAAATCTTCCCACTTAAAACAATCCCTTGTGGCAATCGCACTAGATGCCGAAAAGGCGTTTGATAGAGTCGAATGGACTTATTTGTTTTATACCCTCAAATAGGTTTGGTTTTGGCCCTAAATTTACATCCCTGGTTTCTCTCCTTTACTCCAACCCCCGTGCGGCTGTATGCGCCAACGGCTTGATCTCCCCATACTTTGAGTTGGGGAGAGGAGTACGTCAGGGCTGCCCTCTTTCCCTCTTCCTTTTTAATTTAGCTTTGGAACCTTTTCTCTCTAAATTACGTCAAAATCCAAATTTATATGGTTTTCAAACATTAAATACCCACATTAAACTCGCAGCCTACGCTGACGACATCTTGCTTTTTATGTCTAAACCAAGTGACTCGATCCCAGCCTTTTTGGCGGAGCTACAAGCCTATTCTAATATCTCCAGTTATAAATTGAATAATGATAAGTGTGAGATCCTACCCTTAACTAAGTTTGCTTTTAAATCGGATTTTGACGCTTCCAATTTTTCCTGGAGCCCCAACTACATTAAATATCTAGGATTACATGTCACTTCCTCAATATCAGACACGGTAACACTGTGCATGAATAAATGCATACAAAAATTTCAGACTTGGCAGTTAAATGGCATCCCCTCTATTTAACCTGGTGGGGTCGGCTGGACACCATAAAGATGATGTTGTCGCCGATAATTCTATATACCATCTCCAACATTCCGGTCCCTATTCCTTCTAAATTTTTAAAGAAAATTAATTCCTCCCTCTCTTCCTTCTTATGGAATAATAAGAGGTCCCGAATGTCTCTATTTAAATTAATTCGCCCTAAAACAGAAGGTGGGGTTAACTTTCCCGACTTTCAGACATACCAGAAAGCTTTCCTCTTACGTCAAGCCTCTCTTTGGTTGCTTGACCCCACAGAAGATTGTCCTCTATGGACCACAATTGAACGTCTTTTTCTATCCCCTTTTTCTTTTCATGAATACCTTTCTTTCTCACGCAAACCACAGGCCCTGTCCACTCCCATAATCAAATTGACCTCTAAACTTCTGGAACCTACATTTATTCCCACACATAGTAACATAGACTCCTTCCTTAATTCAACAATTTGGCATAACAAAAATCTGACTATCCGTAATAAACCATTTTATTGGAAGACTTGGCGACAGAAAGGTCTAGTATGGATACATCAGTTATTTTCACAATTGGACTTTTTATCTTTTCCCTCACTCAGTCAATTATTCAATCTACCTGCCTCATTTATTCATAAATATAATTTACTTAAGAAAGCTGTGACGGATAGATACACCCATCTATCGGACACACCCACTGCTTCCAATATCTCGGATCCTCCCTCACAACTTCATACTCTATTAAAAACTACACCCAAAGCCTCCACTATATACAGATGTTTGCAGGGTAAGGACAGTACTAGGCAGAAATCTAAGGTTGAAGAGGCGTGGGAACGAGACTTTATGCTATCTTGGCCAGTGTTTTTGTGGAATAAATTATGGCTCAAACTACGTAAATCATCCAGAGCAGCTAACATAATACAAACGTTGTTTTTGTTTACAATAGGCTCTTACTCACACTGAATGCTTTAAGTAAAAGATTTGCGACTGTATCGGACGTTTGCTGGACATGTTCTTCTCCAAATGCTAATTTATTTCATATGTTATTCTCTTGTCCAAATGTATATAATTTCTGGAAACAAGTATGGTCTCAAATTAACCTAATTTTTGGAGCTAATTTTTCTTTCTCCTTTACTCATGTTTTCTTAGGAAGTCTTTCACCTTGTTGGGAGAATGTCACACTTAATGTTAAAATTATTGATTTACTATTAGCGGTTGCATTTCAGCAAATCACTGTAAATTGGAAAGATTTCACAAAAATCTCTTATAAGACATGGTGGTATGCTGTTTGCCATAATCACAGGCTGGACACCTCCTTTGTTTATCCCATACACATGGCAGCGAAACGTCTAGATTTGTGGTCACCTGTTACAATATATCTTGATGCATGTGCCAAAAGATATTCCCAACTGCAACCATTTCAGCAAGAAGTTCTAAAATCCCCTTGATTCCCTTAGACGTTCCTAGAATATTTGTTATTCCACTTCTCTTAATGATTTATCTTCATTGTATCAATCTTTCCTTTTTTTATTTTATTTTTTATTCATAAGTCCGATTTGTTTATCTTTATTGCAGCACATTTTATGGTATTGATATGAATTTAATGTTATGAATTTTGTATTGACACCTTTATTTCTTTCAATAAAAATTTTCTTTTTGAAACTTAAAAAATGAAGAGTCGGTCAACCAGTAGAGAATGCAAACAAGCAGTTTATTATCTATACTCTGCAGAGGAGCCCAAATACAACATGCACCATGCAATGCTTGCTAATGGACTGACTCAATAATCATGCGCAGCATAGTATGATACATCAAACACGTCATAAACATCTAGAGCACGCCTACAAGGGAAAGTTACAGATTTAGGGATGCGTACTTTAGGGAGGCAGAGGGGCGTATCTCCAGCCCGAGGCAGGCACACGGTATCTCTTAGCCAAGGTCAGCCAGCTGCATCCCTGCTCCTCTCAACGTAGGAGAGGTGCTGCAAATAGAATATTACTTACGCACACAGAAAGGCTTATTCATAAGCGAAGCAGCGCCCCTTATTGAATAAAGAAACGAAACTGGGCTTATACTTATCAGGTGAACAACAAGTGTCATGAAGCAGCTGTATGGGCCTACCTCGTTCGCAGTTTAGAGCTCACCGCGTGCTTAAACATAGCCATAATGTAAGATGGCGGCCAGTATACAAAATGGCTGCCACCTATCCAAGACTAACCTGTTCTATAAAACATTATCTTTCTTAATATAGCTCAGTGGGTTGTCAATATAGATGACTACCACTGCTATATTTAGCTATATAAGGCTAATCTAATAGCGTAACATAAGGGGCATAGCCCTATGACGTCAAGGACAATCCGGTTTTGAAGAGCAACAAGCCTGGTCGCCTGAAGCTCAGCTGTAATATTCGTGAGTATACCAGCAGTAGTGTTAATGACTGCTTCCACTACTCTAGTAAGATGGCCAATTCGCCTACTATTATACATAGGTCCCCATAGAGGCACCAATCCCTTCATAGCATCAGCAAATTGCTGCATCGTGGTATCTGTCTGATCAACATCTTCAGTGTTGATAATCCTCTTTACTCGTGACAATGAGGTACCCCTTTGCTGCAACTTATGATCCTTATGATAATTGGATGGGGCTAAGTAAACTGGGGGTAGAAGGAAAGAAACATAACAGAGTCCTGTCCACCCCTTAGGGAGCCATACATGAGCATGTGTCCCACAGACAAAATATACATTTGGGGGTGTAAGCAAGGGTGGACTACTTGTCGTGGTCAATGTAAACGTATAATTACAATGACTCTTCCCCACAGGAACACTCCCAAACCCTTCTACACAAAATGGGGCTGGTGTATCAATTATTGGAATGGGTAGGACCTCACTATCTGGGATATTTCTCTCATGAAAGGATCTAAAATACTCTGTTATATTAAACCCTTGGAACTCCATCATCTCATCTTTTACTCAAGAAATGTTTGCACTTTGCTCATAAACATTCATACAGGCATCTGGATGCAAAGTACCTGCCTTCCCTCCTTTTCCGGGAGTGTATTCCTGGTGCATCGCTATGTATTCCAACACTGCTTCATAATCTTCTTTAGTCAGTTGGGCAGTATCTGCATGTGAGTGGGTATACACTACAGTAAGGAGCTGGAACCATGCTTCACAACTCCCTAGATATGACAGAGGCAAGGATATAAGAAGATCATTCTTATGAGTCATAGAAGGAAGTAAACCACAGATCCAACACGTTGTCGCATTAGTCGTTTGGTGTACTTCATGGAGCATCTGAAGAAAAGCATTTCCAAAATACGTCTGCCTCTGTCTTTCTTTATGTGGAGCTAGGGAAACAAACGAATGCTCAGGCGGATCAGGAGTAGTCCCTATCAGAACATGCATTGGATGCTTAATTTCTAAATAAAATATCACACCAAACAATATAATCATAACAACAAAAATGCAGAATAAAACCACAACTTTGGTTTTAGTGGTCCAACTAGGCCATCCAGGATCATTTTGATCTAAAGGCGGGGCCGCCAGAGGCTGCTCCTCTTGCGCGACAACTCGCCCAAACGGGAACATATCTAACACCTACTTTCTACAATAATGATGGAGTCACTTGCGACCTTCTTCAATCAATGATCAACTACGCCAAAGAACGTTCTAAGCCTCTTTGGTAAGCTTCTATTGTCCATCATACTGTAACAGGTGACTTCCTCCGCGTGGGGCCTCACAGACTAGGCCTACTCAGTAATCCAATCCTTCTTTGTGTTGGTTGGGGTGCCCTCCTGACAAACACCCACAGCTCACTCGAAAGTCTAAATGCTTCAAAGCAGTGCACCAGTGTCTCTCTTTTGTGGCAGGCACTACAGATATTGTGCTCTTACCATAAACTCAAATCCATAACTCTCTATTTCCCTCTGATGCTCTTCTTTTGTCATGGGCGTGGATCATATCTTACAGACCCAGGCACTGTTTGATCAGAAAAAAGCAACGAAGGCTCAAGCTCAACAAAGCTCCCAGACTCCAACACTCGTTGTTCAGTATCAGAGGACTCTCGTGCTGCCCTTATTTCGGGAGGGACAGCTTCCAATAACACATCTTTGTTCTCTTTTTCTGTCTCCGTCCAAGTTAGCCGACCATCCAAAAACAGGATGAACCTTGGTACTTGCTCACATTCCTGATCTCCGATTCCTTCTTGGACCCATCGGTCATAAGGGAGTGGCAGCGGTATTCTTTTGGTATGGTGAGCATGTATCCAATTCTTTCTCCCATCCACCTTCACCACAGTCCTCGTTGCAAGGAGGACTTGCTTTGGTTCATGCCAACGGGGCTCCAGAGCCTTTGTCCTCGCAAAGTTTCGGATCAGAACCCAGTCACCGGGCTGCAACTTATGTCCGGGACTCTCTGGAAGTGGTCGCAGTGACTCTCCGATCTGCTGATGAATAGAACGAAGATTTTTAGTTAACTCATACAGGTAATCTATCATCATCGGATACTCAATCTCACTAAATCGTTTTGGCCTAGGGACACCCCATATATTGGCAGGGCGCCCGAAAACTACCTCATAGGGAGATAGACCAGTCCTCGTGTGTGCGGTCATTCTTGTGGACAAAAGGGCCAATGGTAACGCATCCGGCCACTTCAGGCCTGTGCTCTCCTGGATCTTAGCTAGCTTCAACCGCTCATTTCTCCACAAGACCTGCAGATTGGGGGTGATTTGCTGCATGAAACTTCTGATTTATGTGCAACTCTTCACACACCAACTGTGTGACTCGGGCATTAAAATGGCTGCCGTTGTCACTCCAGATCACCCGAGGCAAACCGAAATGAGGAAAGAACTCTTTTATGAGTGCTTTCGCCGTTGCGCTAGCAGTATTTTCCTTCACGGGGTACGCCCACCCACTTACTGAAAGCACACACGACCACTAGAACGTACTTCAAATTATTCACTCGTTCTAGCTCAATGAAGTCCATTTGGAGAACCTCAAAGGGAAATGAGGGTGGTGCGAAATTCCCAGAAGGCACAGGAGTACCTTTCCCAGGATTATGCTTTAAGCAAATCATACAATGTTTCACTAAATGGGCAGCTACCTTGGGCCAGTGTGGCGAATGAGATCATTTCGCCACACTGGGTCTAACAATTTACAAATCCCTTTTTCGCTAATATGAGCGGGACCATGAGCCATAGTGACAACTGGGAAAACATATGCATTGGGCAACAGCCATCTCCGGCTGTCAGAAAAATCAGTCCAGCACCCATCCTCATCTAGAGTACCTGTCCTTTCCTGCCATACAGCCACTTAATCTGTTGTGGCCTCATTCTGTATGTCCTTAACACTACTTACAGTGTTCTCATACATCGCATTATCAGGTACCCACCTAGCAGGTCCTGCCACAAACATCTTACTCATCTTCGATCTAGCAGTTTCTCTAGCTGTTTTATCTGCAAATGCATTGCCCCTACCCACGTCATCTGTAACTACCTTGTGGGCACTGCATTTTATTATTGCCAGCTTTTGGTAAGATCAAAGCCGACAGCAATCTATGGATCAAAGGCCATGCTGTATCTTCAACCCATGGGATGTCAGGAACCCCTTTCCGCCCAGAGCCGCCCAAAATTATGAGCGACTCCAAACGCGTACTGGCTGTCGGTATAAATATTAACAGCCAACTTCTCACTTAACTCACAAGCTCTCAACAGGGCTACTAACTCAGCAGCCTGGGCAGATTGATATGGGACGCGGGAAGTATCTACGACTGTGCGCAATGTGGTGATCGCATATGCGGCAGAAGTAGTGCCATCTGGTAGCTTAAGGCAGGAGCCATCGACATATAGTTCCCCTTGGGGGTCAGATAAGGGAACATCAGTCAGGTCTACACGTCCCTTCGTTTCTTCCTCTGTTCTGTACATACAGTCATGCACATCTGCATAATGACTCGTCGAAGGGAGGGGTAGTAATGTGGCTGGATTCAGAGTGACACATCGTTTAATGGTGACATGTGGAGCGAACAAAGTTAGCTCATATCCAGTCAGACGCGCACTAGTAAGGTGCTGCGTCTGCGTTCTCTTCAATAGAGTGTCTACAGAATGGGGTACCATGACCATTAGGTCAGTGTCAAGAACGAGCCCTGCCGATTGTCTGATTGCAATTGCCACCACAGCAGCGGCTCTCAGACAGCTCGGGAGCGCTCTAGCCACATTGTCAGGGACTGCAGAAAAATAAGCACAGGGCCGATACTTACCACCGAAAGCCTGTGTCAAGACACTCAACGCACAACCATCCACTTCATGTACATACAATACAAAGGGCTTCCTATAGTCAGGAGTACCAAGGACAGGAGCAGAACAAAGCGCATGCTTCAATTGCTCGAAGGCATGCTGACACCCAAGCGTCCACGGCAAGGGTTCACACACACCTTTCGTAGTTAAATAAAGGAGGGGTTTCACAATCAGAGAATAGTAGGGGATCCAATGTTGGCAGTATGAGGTAATTCCAATGAAACCTTGCACTTCTCTCTGCGTCTTTGGCACGCCCATTTTATTGATTACAGAAATACGTTCAGGTATCAATCTTCTACCCTCCTTTGATAGGAGGTGACCTAAATAGGTAACCTCCTGTCGACAATACTGAAACTTAGAAAGGGACGCTTTATGTACATTTTGTGCCAGATGCATTAACAATTTGACCGTGGCTTCCTTACATCCTTCTTCAGTATCAGAAGCCACGAGGAGATCATCAACATATTGCAATACATTACCAACCGGAAGCACTAGCGAGTCCAATTGCGCTTTCAAGGCTTGACTATATATGCTAGGACTTTCAGTATACCCTTGAGGAGCGCGACAGAACACAAAGCTTCTGCCAGATAAATTGAACCCGAAAAGATACCTGGAATCTGGATGAATCGGAATACTAAAGAACGCATTCTTCAAATCAATCACAGAGAAATACTGAGCTGTAGGAGGGATCATAGTCAAAATCGATGTGATATCAGGAACAACAGGAAATTGTGGTACCACTATTTTATTAATTTCCCTAAGATCAATAATAAATCAGTACACATCAGAATGGGCATCAGGTGAATCTGTCGGGCCGTTTTAAGAATTGGAATAATGGGACTATTGCACACATTAAAAACTGTTTCCTCAAACACACCAGACGTAATTAAATCATTTATAATTTTCAACAAAGCAGTCTCTCCTGTCTGCGATATTTTATACTGTGGAATACGAGGCAGAGAAACATTGTCCTTAACCTGAATAGACACTGGCGGTACCTGCAACAGTCCTACGTCTGTGTCACCTGTAGCCCACAGCATACTAGGCACGTCCTTGAACTCATCGGGGAGAGGGGCGTCTTTGGCAAAGTGTTGGTTCGCCCGTGCCACATCAGGTCCAATCGTCATGTAAACACCGTCTGGGGAACAGAAAATGGTTGCATGCAGCTGTTTCAACAGATCAAGCCCCATTACATTTTCCCCACAATTTGAAGTCAAAAGGAACGAGGATTTCACTGAAAACGGACCAATTGTCAAAGCAAGGGGCTTAGATATGGGACTAACAACCGGCGTACCTGAAAATCCCACCGAAACATTATTCTTGCCAGACAGAGGGACCAGCGAACGGGAAACGGAGCTGTTCATAGCACCCGTGTCAATCAAAAACTTTTGAAAGGTACCAAGCAAACCCACAGCAACATAGGGTCCGCGTTGATCTACATTCACCGAAACTGGTCCCCCACCCTGTCCGTCGCTGTCCTAGCTGTGGATGGACATCCCTGTTCCTTCATCTACATCATAATCCTTGCGACAATATTGTCGTCCTCTATGATCATCAAAGTAATTCTGACCCTTTTCAACATTCTCAGTTCGTTCTGGTCTTCTCTCACCCTCACTTCCTGTTCCTCTACCACATCCCCGAAAACCCCCTCTTCTAGGGATCCCACCAGCCTGTAGAACTTCAGGGCACTCATTTCGCCAATGCCCATCCTTCCGACAATATGCACATTGATTAGGTCCCACAGGTACATATGGAGCACTCGTTCCACCACCTCGCGGTACGGACCATCGATGCTGCACTTGCAGCTGACCCCTTCCTCTTCCACTACTTCCCTGCACCTGCTGCAACAACACCTTTGTCTTCAATTCCTTGCCTTTCTTCTCTACAACCTGCCTCTGTTGCGTTCTCTCGATGTTCATAATATTGCGCCATACTCAATATTCCCGAGGAGTGGACGTGGACCAGGTACTTTCCCGCTGCCTTCATCCGGGCTGCAATCTCAGGAAGCAAATTATTAACAAACCTGTCGACAAACAGCCGGACTCCACCATCCACTGACAAATCCTGACCACTGAAATCCAAAAACACCCCCTCGTACCTAGAAAAGAAATCTGACACACTCTCCTCTTTTCTTTTGACAACATGCTGTAAGTTTATCCCAATCCACTTTCTTGGGAGCAATAAACGAATGCATGCACGTAATAATTCGGCCAGGTAAAGCTAACACTTCGCTCTTGGCTTCTCACCTGGCTTACGTTCTTGATCCCACAGCTTTATCTGATCCCATGTTGCTCCTAACTCTACCACGTGATCCACCAAGTGCACCTGCCTCCATATATCAATCGGCACCAGGAACCCAAAAAACATCATAATGTCAGCTAACGTCATAACTGTCGAATCGGCCGCTTCTGTCAGTTATTTATAATAAGCAGTCGGATTCTTTCTGGGATCTGGCAACTGATTTTTAAGAGAAAGTACTTCGCTTCTCTTCCAGGGGGTATAAACCCATTGTTCTTGAAACCGTGTCTCCTCCCGGGGCCGAACAATGTCACCCACTGCATTTATTTCTGCTGGTGTCTCGGGATGATATATGGGGTGAACTTTCTCATAGGGAACTGCGCTAATGCTGTGGAACCCTCTTTAAGCATCCTACCTCGATATTTTAACAAAGTAGTAACTTTATTCAACACAGCAGCAGGATCCATACCGGAACCATACACTTCATCTCGTATCTCAGAAACCTCCCTTGGGACCTCAGCATTAAAGCGCTGCTCCCACAAACTCATCAGCATTGTACACATATGCTTAAGCGCAAGTTGTTGCATAAGCGGTTCATACTGTCTCATCACACTCCATACATCCTCAACCATATAGATCGGATTTCGAATCCACTGCGCAGCCTGATTCGCCACCATCTCCTTTTCTTGATTACTTACTGCAGAATGCACCAACACCCTACTCACACGTTCTTGCACTTTCGCTCGACTTCCCGGGGACATTCCACTCACAGGCGTTCTGTCAAATTGTATCATGGGAAGTGAAACATCCGCCGTTGAAAGAGTGGATGAAGAGACAGGTACCATCAATGAACGATCTTGACTAGAGGGAGTAAAGAAAGTCGAACCAGGAAATGCAGAAACAGGTGCCACAGACGGAGAGCTATTACCCTCCAACCCGGACATCGATAAAGCAGTATAATACCCAGAAGGCGTCAAATGTAGACCTGGAATGTTAGGAGGAGGAGGACTGGTGGGGCCAAGAACCGGAGCCAGAGCCCTTGAAGCCGGGGCCTGGGAAGCTGGAACAATAGGATATATCCGTAGAGGAGCATAAGGTGGTGGGGGTTGGGTGTCTAACAAATCTTCAACAAAAGCATCACCTTCATTTTGAACGACATAACTCTTCTCAGCTTGCAGCCGAAACGCCCTATCTGCGCACTCAACACCTTTGTTTACTGTCGCTTTATCATAAGCCATGGCTTTCTGCACGATCGTCAGCGCCTGTCTTTTCCTCATATTTTTTTCCTCTCTAATTCGCCGCTGCTTTGCCTCCTTCTGCCAAACCCTCAACATATCAAACATTGACTGCCTACTCTTCTTAGCAAACAGCTTTCATTCTAGAAAATTCAACTTTTGTTCATCGAACGAGCCAACAAGTGGCCACTGCAAATCAGCATTGTCCTTCGTATATTTATGCCATAAGGTGCTAAACATAATAAGGCCAATCCCGTGCTTTATGTACATATCAAAATTCGGGATACCCTCTGGAGGAGCAGGTTGTCTTTCCTCCAGTCGATCACTTGAACAACAACATCGACATACAAAACATCCAAGTTTACTAAAACACGGCATCTTAATATAAGATACTTACACAATTCCCACTGCGCAAGCGCAAAGCAAATCCACTTCTCTGTCCGAAAATCGTACACAAAATACACTCAAAATCAGCACGAACAGACCTCTTAAGGTATGCGATACAACACGGCCCAAACAGCCTTTCACTAAGCACCACCAAAGAATCTCTGTTACGTGTATGGATAGCCCAGCTCGACCCTGTTGTGATTAGACACGATCTAAAGCCTATCCCGCATCTTGTAGCTCGTAGAGCCGTTAACAACTCTCAAACCACCACGAGATTCAGCCCCAGCACTCGTTCACACAATACAGTTCAAACTCGCTATTAAAGCACAGCCCAAGTAGCTTGTCCACAATACTTAAGGGTACAACTCAAGGTTCTGCCTTGTCAAACGCGGTCCGGCACTGCCCGTGAGGTTCGCCACTAAGGCTCATCTCATCTGTGGCTCAAGACCACTGAGATACAGCTCGACCTCACCCTCACAGTCCGGTACCACTTAAGGAGCACAGACCGATCGGTTCTGTCTCCCTCAAGTCGGTAGTGTGGCTCCGTCCACGAAACACGCCCCGAAGGCCCTGCCCCTCCCGGTGCTACTTGAGAACCACTATGAGACGGGTCTCAAAAACCCAAATCACCCGGAGCAGTTCAAGTTCACACCGAAAGGCGGTCAATGGTCTGCCTCGCACGGTTCAGTCCAACACCACCTCAGGACTGGCGCCAGTACATTTTCAAGTACTAAAACGTACACAAAGTCACTCACCTGTCAAACGCAGGTTTCACACGTGATTCTCTACCGCCGACTCTCCAGACCAATCTGGTCAGCTCCAAGGTCTCGCCGTCTCTGGACCCCGGCGTATCACCACTAGGCAGGGCATCCTCAATCAGACGGGCGGGGCAAGCCACAGAAACAGAGCTCTATCTTGTGGGGGCCCCCAATCCGCCCGCTAGACCAGCCTGCACCCCGACCTCACGACCCGTTTACGGGTGTGATGGGTGATTAATCGTGGGGTCCCTGTTCTGGTGCCAACTGAAGGAAGTGACCCATATAGGGTCACTCGGGTTACTACACCACCTCTCGGCCTTACCTACATCAATGAAGAGTCGGTCAACCAGTAGAGAATGCAAACAAGCAGTTTATTATCTATACTCTGCAGAGGAGCCCAAATACAACATGCACCATGCAATGCTTGCTAATGGACTGACTCAATAATCATGCGCAGCATAGTATGATACATCAAACACGTCATAAACATCTAGAGCACGCCTACAAGGGAAAGTTACAGGTTTAGGGATGCGTACTTTAGGGAGGCAGAGGGGCGTACATCACCAGCCCAAGGCAGGCACACAGTATCTCTTAGCCAAGGTCAGCCAGCTGCATCCCTGCTCCTCTCAACGTAGGAGAGGTGCTGCAAATAGAATATTACTTACGCACACAGAAAGGCTCATTCATAAGCGAAGCAGCACCCCTTATTGAATAAAGAAACGAAACTGGACGTATACTTATCAGGTGAACAACAAGTGTCATGGCGCAGCTGTCTGGGCCTACCTCGTTCGCAGTTTAGAGCTCACCGCATGCTTAAACATAGCCATAATGTAAGATGGCGGCCAGTATACAAAATGGCTGCCACCTATCCAAGACTAACCTGTTCTATAAAACATTATCTTTCTTAATATAGCTTAATGGGTTGTCAATATAGATGACTACCACTGCTATATTTAGCTATATAAGGCTAATCTAATAGCGTAACATAAGGGGCATAGCACTATGATTATTTTGAAACCTACATGACCCAGAGACATGCTGCAGGCACTAAATGAGTAAGGAAGGAAAATGCCAACTTCTAAAAGAGGCATTTACAAAATTGTAATTTAAAATCCAATGTCACCATGAGAGAGGATTTTCATTACAGTTCCAAAGACATCAAACATGATCTAGTTACCTGCTCCAATTTAGAAATTATCACTTGTTAAATGTAACAAACTAACTCCAGTGTTATCCTATGTGAGAGGTAGCCCTTGAGTAATGAAAAATGCATGGCCATGTAAAACTAAAAAGTACATGTCCAACGTTTTAAATACACTGCACCCTGCCTCTGGGCTGTCAAGGGCCTACCCTGGGGGTGATTTATATGTATTAAAAAGGAAGGTTTGGGCCTGGCAAAAGGTTTTGTTTTGCCAGGTTGAGGTGGCAGTTTAAATCTAGACACATAAGCTGCAATGGCTGACCTGAGACATATTTAAAGTGCGACTTATGTGGGTGGCACAATCAGTGCTGCTGACCCACTAGTAGCATTTAATTTACAGACCCTGGGCACAGGTAGTGCCACTCTACTAGGGCATTAGGATCAAATTAAATATGCCAATTGGGTATAAGCCAATTCTACCATGTTTAAAGTAGAGAGCACAAGCACTTTAGCACTGGTTAGCAGTGGTAAATTGTTCAGAGTCCTAAAGCCAGCAAAAACGAAATAAGCAAAACAGGAGGGTTGAAGGCAAAGCGTTAGGGGGCAAATCACACCAAGGATGGCAGGTCTAACAACTGTTTTTTGAATGGTAATGCAATTTGCAATGGAGCTTATGTATTAATTGGTCTCATCCCAAATTGTTGGTTTGCAGGAGATCGCAATTAATCATAATTAGTGACCCCTCCCACACCTAAATTGGCTGTCAATACAGAAATGGAGGCCTGCAAGGGACAGCAGACCTCCTCTCTCCATTTGTATTCTCAACTGGGATTTCTTTTTTAAAGTAGCCGTGTTTCCTATTTTAGAAGACTTGGGTAGGATATGGAAGGGGCTTGTGTGCATTGTGAAAAGCTTAAAAGCCGATTTATTGTCGTAAACCCTGTGATTTTGCGAACCGCAGGGTTTGCATCCCCAAAAGGGGTTTGAACAACTGGACCTATGTTTTTAATTCGGGTTAAAAAACTCAATACACTCTACCACCAAAAACGGTTAAAATGTCAGTGGAAACCTTAGTATTAACAAAAAAGTAATTCCTGCAACCCTCGCGACCGAAATAAAAACCAGCACAAACCTGAAAAGGACAAAATGACAAGGACTGCAATGACAGCATACAAATGTTGACAATCAGTGTCTTAACTCTGAAATCTAAGCACTGTACAAAAAAAAATACACACGTCCCTGGAAGGAAATATCTGGGTGTTACTTTTATCAAAGGGCACGAAGTGGATGAAAGGCGAACAGCTCACTTACAAAGAAAATCTCAAACAGGACATCAAAAAGATTAGAGCAAACCCCTGATGCTAGCTGTCCCCTGACTGTGGCCAGTTGAAAAGTGCTCGTTGTATCATTTATTTCTTTATTTCCTATCATCCTTTCTTTTATTAATTTATCCGCCACTGTAGGTTTTTCAGAATCTTTTGATGCTCAGCTGGATTTGTTCACTTTTGATGTTCGTTCGCTTTTCTTTCACATGTTATTTATCTTATCAAAAAACGAGGATCTCCTTCATCATTTATTGATTAATTAGACTTTTTAAAGTTCCCACTTCTTCAAAAATCCCTGCTTGCTTTTACTGTTACTGCAATAACAGCCTTGGCATGGTGGAAAGCATCAGCAAGATTGATCCTTCACACTACAGTCTGTATTGGAAACAATGGTTCCCTTGGCTAAGTTTCGAAATGATTTAAATAAATGAGTTCTAGCACAATTCGTCATATGTAATGTACTTAATAAAAGATATGGCTATACTGCTTAATATTGCCCCCAGAATATCAACTATAAGAATATCTTAGCCAGAATATAGTGGGGAAAAAATATCGAAAGATAAGTGCAATAGGAAGTATATATTTACTATTCCTAACTCTACTTACCTTGAAGATATATGTATATCGTCAATGTACATATATGTGGCGCTAGGTGTAGAAAATCTATACTTACCTGTTGATATTTACATTTTGATATTCTGTGCCATTGCTATTCTGGTTTTGATATGCAGGGGCTTATTTACAAGCCCCTTGCGCCGCCCATGCATCACTTTTTGTGACGCACCGGCGGCGCATTTGCTGCCCCATATTTACAAGGACAGGAACAGCCACCCTACATGGCTTTTCCTGCCCTTGAAATATGGCCCTTTACACACAGCACTTTGTGTGAAAGGGGCGTTCCAAGGGTGTTGCTGTGGGTGCTCCCACGCAACACCCATGGAACCTGACACATTTCCAGATTTACGAGAATTCGTGAACCTGGAAATGCATCTGAATGCGTAGGGAGGCGCAACGAGGAGAAAAATACACCGGGACGGCGATAAAAATCCAAAGCCGAACATGAAAAAAGTTGCAATGGGCCCAATCGCGATAATACAATCAGCGAAAAGCAGCGCCAGGCCTGCAAATCACACACGTCAGGCGGGAAAAATCACCATAAAAGCAGAAGAAAAAAACCACAAACAAAACCCAAACCACAGCGAAGCACAATGGAGGCAGCCGGAGCAGGTACAGAGGACGGCCAGAACCCCACAAGCCCCACGGAGGCCCAGCCTGGGACCCCGGGGACAGGGAAGGGCAAGGACAAGAAGAAGAGGAAGACGAAGATCAGTCCGCCGGAAAACAGGATCCTGATCACGGAGGTGGTAGAACACCATCAACAACTGTTCGTCACCTCCACTGTGCCACTGGCAACCAAAAATGCAACATGGCAGTCAATCCTGGACAAGGTGAATGCAGTCGGAGTGCTGAGGAGGACAATGGAAGAGGTCAAGAGGTGCTGGAATGATGTCAAGTGCAAGACCAAGCAGAAACTCGCCAACAACCAGAAGGCAGCAATGCAGACTGGAGGTGGGAGTCCAGCGCCACAGGAGGAGCTGGATGACATGGAGGAAATGGTGTCCACAGTCATCAGTGGGGAGACGGTGGCAGGAGTTGGGGGACCGGACACTGCTCAACATGACCGGACACAACAACAACAGGGTGAGTAACCACCAGGGACTGAGGGGACGGGGGAGATGGGCACAATGGCACACATGCACAATCAAGAATAGCACACTGCACACCCACAATGACTCTGGGTCATGCCCCTTGATCCCCTTGGCATACTGCAGCACACATAGAAACAGCAAGTGGGGCCCCCGTCCACAATGTGCACAGAGGGGGCACTCCCCACACATCACTAATCTCACAACAAACCCATGCACATGTGCCGAACCCAGCAAAGCGGCGTGTCAGTGAGCCACACTGATAATGCAAGTGATACTGCATGACAAATAGCATGGCTGCAGTCAATATATCATGACATGTCACACGCCACAACACTGAGGTGGCTGAGTGTGGCCCACATCCGTAAAGGAGCAGGTCACACTCTGACACATCCACCTGCACAAACAACCCCTGACCTCAACAACACACCTGCGGACAAACCATGCCCCACAGTCCCAACTATCACCAAGAGCCCAATCTACCCAAGTATGCAACATCTCAGCACTGCAGAAGCACAGAAGTCAAGGCACACCGCCTGAAAGGGATAAGGGCCAGCCACATCAGAGCTGCAGGGGCGACTCCCCCAAAATGCAGCACACACACATAATATGTAGAGCACATCAACATTGACAACAATGTGGTATGAACTGCAACACGTTCACAACAGAACAGAGGACCCAAGTGGTGCCGCTTGTGTGTAGAAACTGGCCACTCACATTTGGCATAGCAGGGACACGTGGGATGAAAATGTACTAGTACAAACACACATCCGTGATGTTGTCGAAATGTCCACTGTCCCGCATCAAATAGGCAGCTCCTCCCAAACAGTCACAATGTACATTGTCATGCAGTCTGAATGTAAATTTGTACAATGCGTCAACATACATGTGCACACAATGTTAAACTGCATCTCCCCTTCACATTGCAGGGGGAGAACCAACACCTCCTGCAGAGCAGACCCAACAGCTCTTCACTGATGATGAAGAGGACCACACCAGCATCGACCCCGATGCCCTCCAACAGCTCATGGATGCCCAGAGGACCCCACGCTCAGGAGCAGGGCAGCCCAGCTGCATTGAGGAAACCCCACCCCCTGCACAGACCACACAGCAGGAAGCACCTACCACCACGGCTGACTCCCAGGACCCCCACGACCAACACATGGCCTTCCAACGCCGTGTGTTGGAGTGCCAGGAGAAGGTGGCTGATCAGGTGCGGGTGGGGTTCGACCGCATGGCAGCCAGACTTGATGCCATACATGGGTGTCTGATTCCCATCTGGGACCACTTTCAGTCCCTAACGGACACCCACAGTTCGCTCCATGCTCTCCAGCGATCCATGGCTGATATCGCTGGAGTCATGATACTGAGACAAGAACAACTGTCCAGTCAGGGTGGATCCAGCGATGTCTGCAGGGAGTTGGGACAGATGCGGGGGCTCATGGAGACCATGGTGCGGATGACAACGGATAGGATGGCTGCCATGGCTGCACACCAGCGGGATGTGGCTGGGGCCTTCAATGCCCTGCAGCACATCGTCATGGCATTGCTGCCTCAAGGCCTTGCTCAGATGAGTGCTGCTGCAGCTTCTTCATCCACATCTGCGCCCCCTGATGTGTCAGTGCCTCACAGTGCGGCAGGCAATCCACCACCACCCACGTGTGAGGCACATGTGACATCAGAGGATGAAGATGCGGGTGAACCAACCTTACTGGTGAGGAGGAGGCAGTAGCATTCATCTCCGCAAGATGGCGGGTTTCTGCTTGGTCCTGCCCTTTGCATCATCACCTTCCACTGTCCCCTGATACACTCTACGACACTCACCTTGAACCTCGACATGGACTGCCAGCTCCTGTTTGGTTACCAATGACACAGCGATCAGACTGCGGACTGAACTCTTCCCCTTCCGATGTACTTGTCATTCCCTGTATGACTCTGGCTGGCCCTCCACGGGCCAATAATGTGAAGTGGGGTTTGCATGGCCCTGTAATGCTCCAGCTGCAACACTCCACTGGATGTGAATTAAACATTCAGAATCGCACAGATGTGTCATGCCTTTGATCATTCACGTATGTGGGTATGGTTGAATGTAGGGTGAGAGATTCTCCCTGACGTCCATGGTGGTCATGTCTTGGAACTTGAGTGACAGGGTGCAACAGTGCCGATTGCGGTCCGGGTGGCGTAGTCACTACAACAGGGACACACGCATCAGTTACTTCCATGTCCAGCCCAGAACTGGAGCACGCACAGAGCCCCGGGGTCATTTTTCCCACCCCTACGCTGGCCTGCCATACACCAGGCCAGTCCACTCCGCTTACGCTTACAGGGGGGGGGACAACGCTAAATGTCCAAGGTCTTCCCTGTAGTGATCTGCTGCTCACTGGTCTAGTCGTCAGCATACCACGGCCACTCCCTGAGGGCTCGTTCAGACCCACACCACACACATCCAGCACAGTCGTCACAGGACATGTGACCCTGCCAATCAAGGGGGCCTAGCACATCACAGACCCCACTGCTAGTGTGGTAGTCTGGGGGGGGTCCTGAGGGGGTTGTCGGGCCTGGGGGGGTGGCGGTGGGTGGTGTGGCCCTCTAGGGGCTCCGGGCTGCATGATCAGTGGCTCCATGGCATCTGTTGTTCTTCAGGTGTGGCTCTGGGCTGGGCTCCCTTTCATGGTGCAGGTTGTCATCCGACTTAACACCAGGTAGGAGCAGGTGTTAAATCCCTGCTGCTAACGCGCCTTATCGCATGTTTTTGATTCTTATCACCGATCTGGCTGGTCGTTGGGAATGTTGCGAAGTGGTGTTTCCGCAGGTTTTTGCACGGGAACGCCTACTCTGCATCTCATTAGCGTTAGTTGCCTGTGTCATCCGTGGCGATGTTTTTTGTGGCTGCTATCGCAGGGAAACTGGTGTTGTCGGCTGTTAACACCAGCTTGTGAATGGTGCGATGAATTTATCGCCACTTTGGCTGCGATGAAGTGCCGCTAACTCGGTGATAAGTCCTTGTGAATATGCCCCCCAGAACGAGGAAACCACCTCTTATGATTGTTTATGTGCAGGAAGGTGCCCCTTCCTGCACATTAACAATCATCCCCATGACGCAAGCGTCCTTGCAACATGGTGCAAGGGTGCCTGCATGGACGCATGGCAGCTAATTGTGCGCCAGCGCAGGGGAGAGCAAAGGGATCTGTCATATCCTTGTAGATATGATGCATCCCTGTGCTTTGAAAGTGCCACAGCGTGGCGCAGCCAAAGGGCTTGTGGTGCCACTCTGCAGCACTTTTTTGTAAATGAGGCCCTCAGAGTGCTCACCAAAAAATATGTATTCAATCAAAAATTATATGTACCACCATTTTGAAAATAAAGGTGCTCAAAATTTGAGCTCTGATAACGTTTTGAAAACAAGGGTCTATAATACGAAGCAAGTGTGGATTGATGCTAAAACCACCACCAAACTGCAAAAGAAACACCAATATGACTTCATGAATGTATAAAAATGTCTGATGTTAACACAGGTTCAGAATATAATGATTTTAGTCCTGGGAAAGCAATTCAATGTTCCATCCTTAAGGCTTACATCTGCAGGTCAGCTTCCGGGGCATCTTCAGACTTAGAGGGTGAGGGGGATTCAGGCACACTCTATGTTGTGGCAGGATTTGCTAGAGGTCCCTGCATGGAAAAAAGTCCTCTATGGCAATGAGGAGCTGCAAGTAGAGTTAGCTAGGGGAAATTTGTGTTTGAATCTTTTTGTTGGCATATCAGAAAGAAAACATAACAAACAGCAGTCGTTATTGGTACCAAGATCTCCCTAGATCGGACACTGTGGCGACAAACAGTATGGGGGGGAGGGGCTAGGGGGCATCTAGGAATAAGTAGCCATCTAGTGAGGGTAACAATGCCAAGAGTGATCTGCTAAAGGTCCTATAAGGAGTGAGTAAAGGCTGTGCCAATCTCAACGGGATATCACATCTCATGGGTATGTAGGAAGAAGTGATAAAAGATGATAGCTGGATCAAAGCACTTTGTGGGAGATGGGAAAGTCTGTTATCAGCAGCATGGGGGAACTGTTACTGAACTCATGTGCTAGAAGCCAATCTAGAGGGGCAGGAAGTATGGCAATGGCCTAACAAAGGAAGGAGCTCCATATATCATTGAAAACATGCTCTTGATCATTCAATCTGTAAATCAGACGTCCATGGGTGGTCGTCTTGGCCACAGTCTCACGCCAGTCTTCAAGAGCTGGAATAATGGGCATAACCCACATGCCGAGGATACACAGTTTAGACGCTGAACCGAGTCCATCCAGCACTTTTAATGGTTAGTAAGCTAGGTTCTGAGTTTCATGTAAGACTGCCAACACTGACATAAGGGGCACGGGTCGTCCATGGCTCTCCCTCATCATACAGCTGACCCCAGCACAGAAGAGCCCCAAGGAAAGGTAGGACCAGAGGTTGAGAAGAATGTATCAGTCAGGCTGATGGCTTCGTCAGCAATGAGAAGTGGGCAACAACTTAGCTCTGTATAATTTAGCAGTCTTGAAGCACCTTATAGCAACAGAACTTCATTCTAACCTCCCTGAGGCCTTTGTCATGAGTGGCCATGAGTTGGGACCAGGCTTTAGGGATGTATGGAACCTGCAGTCGCTCCTGCCATCGGATTCAAAGAAGACTTTCCAGCGGCACAGAAAACTGTTTTGCTCTAAGAAGGTTGCATAGTACAGAGATCAGTTTCTTATAATGACCCCATTGCACCAAGGACAAATGCAGTGAGGAGGGGGAAATTTGATCATTGTTGTCGTGCAGCAATGGCAACTGTCACTGTCCATGTTGTGAGCCTAGAAATTACACAGCAGTGGCATATAGCACCAAATTGAACCAAAGGAAAGAATGAAAGAGAAGGGTTTACACATTCAAGTTGTAAGAAATTGGGTTTTTGATTGAGGGGGTTGAGAACCAACCACAATTATTTTCAGGGTGAACCACAAGAGTCACTAAATTAACCAGCTCTTAACCCTCTGGTAGCTTGGCACAAAAGCAGTCAGGCTTAGTTTAGAGGCACTATGTCAAGTATTTCTGCAGCACACAAACAGCAAACACAAGAGATATCCCACACAAATTTAGAAACATAGAGTACAATTTAATAGATAAAATGAGACCTAAATGACAGAAATCTAATCTGTAGAACCGGAGACATGCAATTTTAAAGGTATAAGTCAAAATAGCGCCAAGAAGCATAAGGCACTAACTGTGGGTATCTGGATGTGCTAGACCGGGACAAAGTCACACGTTAATGCTGACCACAACTGAGCGGCCGATTCCGATCTCGGCCGGTAGGGCTCCGAATCAGATGCGGCATAACCGGATCCGATTCGGAGCCCTATTTCCCGACCGATTCGTACGCGCATCCGGACGGCGAGTACGATCGCGAATCGCCGACCGACTCGTTCGAGCGTCCCAACCGCTCCGACCGACTTCGTTCTCGGGTCGAACCGCACCGACCGACTCGCTCGGACACGACTTCGCACCGCGCAATGGAGACGTTCCCGGCCGGGTAAGTACGATGCGCGCCGCGAGCAGAATCCGACCGACACGTGCCGCCCGGCTCGAAAGAGAAGTCAGAGCCGTACCGGGGTCCGTGTCGGACCCCCTGTACGCGTAGCCGCGCGAGTCGCACACACAGGGGGACCCATCGGTCCCCCCTACCTGTGCGTGTACAGCGCGAGTCGCTTTGCCGCGTACCCGCTGTAGGGGCGCCTCGTTCGCCTCACACCCATTGAGGCAATGGGAGCCCGCGTACGCGTTGTACGACCGGGTCCCATTGACTTCAATGGGAGTCCGACCGACTCGAGTCCGATAGCATACGGACGCATCATACTCGTTCACGGTATCCGATTCGGTCGGAAATCTCTCCGGGTCCGGCTCGGTCGGAGAGATTTCCGGCCCGAATCGGAATCGGCCCCTGAGTGTGGGCAAGATACAGGGACCAGGTTAGTCCCGCTGAAAAAGTTACCATCTCAAAGTCCAGCTCAAAGAGTTCAAAACTTCAGTATTTCACAGGTGGAGCTCAACTGATGCCATCCAAGGGTCCAGGACTGGGGAGGCATATCTTGGAGATAAGGAATTCACTCCAGCAGAGGCCGGCAAATCTCAGGCAGGCCCAGTTGCATTCAAAAGGTAGGAAGTCCCTGGTTGCTGATAGTGAACATATGTACAGTGACCCCTCACTTCTGTGCCCCACACTCCCCCATAATGTCTTCCATGCACCAACAGCACATCAAGAAATTATACATGACAGTAAGGAAGGCCAACCTTTCTCTATGTCTCGCTCCTTAGTTCATGCTGGACATTTTTTTATACATTTGCATTAGCTTGACCTGCTAAATAGACACTAAGGGCCCGATTCACAAAAATAATCTGAGACAAAATCCTAACTTTATGGCTTTCGGTATTCACAAAAGGCATTTTGACAAAAATCCTAACTTAAGTTTAACTTAAGTTTAACTTAAGTTAGGATTTTGTCTTAAGACCAAAACTTAAGACAAACTTAGGACAAAATCCTAACTTTACTACTCCTAAATGCCTTTTGTGAATACCGAAAGTCGTAAAGTTAGGATTTTGTCTCAGACTACTTTTGTGAATCGGGCCCTAACTAACTGTAATTGCTTTAAATAAACATCCATTTATATTTTCAAATTTCTATACCTGTCATTCTGTGGAGATAACTATCTACGTACAAGGTGCTTACATATTTGCACATGGTACTAATGAGTACTACACATGAAAGATTTAGTTGAGAGGCATTTTCTGCTTGGTCACCCCAGAGTTTTCACCTTTTTGAGCTCTATTATTTCTAGTATGATGGTTCAGTGCCACAATGTGTAACCCTACAGTAGTACATTCAAAATTAGTTTCACCCACTTGGTCTATTTATTTTTTCTGTAAGACCATAGGAGATGGCACAGAAATTATGCCATTGCCAATGACATTAAGGGGCCGATTCCGATTCGGGCCGGAAATCTCTCCGACCGAGCCGGACCCGGAAAGATTTCCGACCGAATCGGACCCATGCAGCCCGACCGAACGTGTACGATGCGCACGTATGCCATCGGACTTGAGTCGGTCGGACTCCCATTGAAGTCAATGGGAGCCTGTCGTACAACGCGTACGCAGGCTCCCTTGACTCAATGGGTGCGAGGCGGACAAGGGCGCCCCCTACAGCATGTACGCGGCGAAGCGACTTCGCACCGTACACGCACAGGTAGGGGGACCCATGGGTCCCCCTGTGTGCGACTCAGCGCGAGGTGAGCATACAGGGGGTCCGACACAGACCCCCAAATACGGCTCCGACTGCTCTTCGAGCCGGAGTGCGCAGCTCAGTCGGACTGCTCGCGGCGCGCATCGTACTTACCCCGGCCGGGGAACGTCTCCATTGCGCGGTGCGAAGCTCGAAGTCCGAGCGAGGCTCGGTCGGTGCGGTTAGACCCGGGAAGCGAGTCGGTCAGAGCGGTCGGGACGCCGGACGCAGTCAGTCGGCGATTTCGCATCGTACTCTGCTCGCCCGGACGCGCGTACGAATCGGTCGGGCAATAGGGCTCCGAATCGGATCCGGTTAAGCCGAATCCGATTCGGAGCCCTACCGGCCGAGATCGGAATCGGCCCCTAAATGTCTTATGTTGGCAGCAGTGTGTACTTTTCCACTCATACATCTGACAAACATATGTGGCTGGAAGGAGCACCACTGGGTTATGGCTGGAATTATGTTAAAAGTACTGGAGTGACACAGTATAAGTAAAAGTTTGACATATAGTAAAACGTATTTTATATATTATGTCACCCCTACAGTGTGCCTTGTAAGGGCACAGGGCTGGGTGCTTAGTACACGAAAATGTATCACACTACATATGGGCAAAAGTGTGCCCTCGTAGTTACAATATATCCAAAAGCTGTTTTCACTGTGTAGGATGAGCTAGATTCTCCATGAACATGCCTAGGTAAAATGAAAACCCACAATTTCTAACTTCCAGCTGGGAAAATTTAGCCCCATGATTCTAAGGGCCAGATGTACAACCATTGGAAATTGCGACTCGCAAATTGCTACACATTGCGAGTCGCAATTTGCGAGTCGCAATTTCCAATGTACAACAGTGTCTGAGACACTGTTAGCGTTTCTCAATGGGGTCGCAAATTGCATGCCTCATAAATATTAATGAGGCTCTCGCAATTTGCGACCCCATTGAGAATGACAGGCCCTCCCAGGTATGGTGGCCTGCTGGGCTCAGCAGACCTCAATGTCTGGGACTGCTTTTAAATAAAGCAGTTTTTTTTTTAAATGCAGCCCGTTTTCCTCAAAGGAAAACGGGATGCATTTTTTTAAAAAAATGAAACGTTTTCGTTTCATTTTTTAAGGGCAGGTAGTGGTCCCTGGGACCACTGCCTGTCACTAAAAAATATTTCCCCCTGCATTTGCAAAGGGGAAGGGGTCCCCTGGGGACCCCTTCCCATTTGCGACTGCATTACCACCCTCTTGAAGAGGGCGGTAAATTGCGAGTGTTTTGCGACCGCAATTGTGGTCGCAAAACATTCTTACATAGCTTGTGGGGTCGCAATTAGGAACGGAACGCCCCTTCCTAACTACAAGTCTCAAAACACTATTTTGCGAGTCGCAATTTTTGGCGAGTCACAAACTAGTGTTGGTACATGGCCCACAGGGATTTTGCATGCGCAAACGGGTCGCAAACCCGTTTGTGCATGCAAAATCCCATCGTACATCTGGCCCTAAGTAATTTCCTTTCAGTTTTTAAAAGCAATTTTAATGGTGTAATCATGTTTTTGTTAACTCTAGTGTAAAAGTAACTTTTTAAGATGCTCTTTGTGCTGCCTGGACCAAACTGGCTTAGAACCAGTTTTGCAACTCATTTAAACTCTGGAGCCCAGAACACTTTCTTGGCTGAAGTTAATAACCCTTCTCTCCAGAACCTGGCCCCTATGCTTAGGAAAGCAGAGGTATTGTCAAGTAACTGGCCACTTAACAGGGATTAGTCATCTGGAAAGTGACAGGAACACTAAGCAGAACTAAGGACAGCCTTCATACTCACCCCGCCGGTCAGCAGCAGAACCTCCCTGTGAGTAGCCAGTTTAAATCAACTTGACACCTGGGAGCAGCGACAGAATCCCGCCAGTGACATGGACCCTATCTACATGATGTGTTGGACTCCAAGAGTTGGAGCAGTTGATCCCCCCAGTTTGTTTGTTCTTCAACCCCCACAATGCTCACAATTTATTTTCACTCACTGTTCCCTATATAATACTCAGACGAACCTGCCAACTCAGGGGAGCCCTACCTGGGATGCCGCAAGAATAGAGAAACTGACAGCTATTGTCCCACACCATAGCTATGGTTAAGGTGCTGAACTTTAACTTCTGGGGTTTCAATACTGTGGTGAACTAGCGATGCTGAAAGACTCTCAATGTGGTGTGTATCTTCAGCAAGAGACACACCTCCACCAGTGGGATTGAGGTTGGATGAAATTCAAATGGTTCAATAGACAGTACTTCTCCTCAGGACCCGGAAAGGAAGCAGGCGTGAAAAATCTTCTTGGTGACTCATTTTCAGGGCAGGCAGGGGCATTGTGAACCCTTGCTTTCACACCTTAAGCGGGGGTGATGTTGACAATTGGTGCAGAGACAGAATATCGAGTAAAAAATATCGAATTGCACAAATATCGTGTCAAAAATATCATGGGTCAGGAATATCGACAGACGAATTCTCGTGGTCAAGAATATCGATTTTAGGTAAGTAATATTGATTAATATCGTTTGCAAAAATATAGTTGTTAAAAATAATGATTTTTTATTGATGTTATGTATTTTAGTATATATTTTATATGTGTGTGATGTATGTTTTTTGTATAAGAATTGTTTGTATGTTTATTTTATGTGTTAAAATGTTAGTAGTTATTAAAAAATGAATTTGATTTTTGCGTTTATAGTTCCGTAGCGGGTTGTGGGTTTATAGGGGAATAAGGTGGGAAGTAATTTAATTATATAAAATGTATTGATTATTTTTAGTAGTTATTATATTTTTTTAATTTGAAATTTGCGTTTTTAGTTCCGTAGCGGGTTGTGGGTTTATAGGGAAATAGGGTGGGAAGTCATTTAATTATATTACATTTTTTGACTAATTTTCATTTATTAATATTTGTTTCATTGAGATGTTCGAGTGTTAAATGCGTAAATTAATTTATTTATAATTATTTAATAATTAGTTATTAATTAATTATTATTGTTTATAGGTGTAAATGATGGGAAGGGTGGGAAGTAATTTATTTTTTATTGATGAATTATTAATTAGTTAACTGATTTAAATTAATTAATTAGTAATTAATTATGGTTATCGTGTAATTAATTTTAGGTGTGTGTTGTGGATATTATAGTGTTAAAGAATGTGTACTCAATGAATGTTTATTATTTTTGCATTAATAATATTTTTTAAATTCATTATTAATTATGTTAATTATGGAAATACATTTAAATAAAAATGTTGAAGTCTTTTTTTATTGGTATGTTGTTATAGAGTAGGAAATAAAATAAATACATTTATGTTTTAAATAATTTGTTTGTTAATATTTGCTCCTTTTTAATAAATATTGTTTTTATATATTATGTATATGTATAAATTATTATGTTTGTGTATTTATATTTTTTTAAATTAAGTTTATTTTTTATATATAGTTCAAATGTATTTTAAATGTAATTTATTTTGTGAAATATAATATTAATATTTTATATATTTAATATATATTATTTTATTTTATTTATATTTTTAAATCAATAATTTTTATATTTATATTTTTAACTTCAATATTTTTGTTTCAATATTTTTGTACTTACCTGTTTAAGTATAGGGAGTTGATATTTTTACATTCTATATTTTTTTTCGATATTTTTTACATTGATGTTTTTAGCATCGATATTCTATCAGTGAACCTTGACAATTGTAGTTATTTATGACCCTGTCCTGGCTGAAGCTCTGCAAACAAAAGCTATTAAAAAATCAAAAGTAAAGGAAAACAATAAACAACACATTGATCAGGAGTTAACCGCAGCAAAAAAATTAAGAGAAAAAGAGAGGGAATGAAAGAGAGAGTGGGAGAGAGGTTTGGAAGGAAGAGCAAAAGGAAGGACATATATAATTAAGGAAGGATCTGTAGATGAAATGATGAATGCAAGGATAAAAGGACTGATGGATGGAAGGGGAAAACAAGATTTACATCGGTGGGTGAATGGAAGTGTCTGTAATGATGAAAGGCTGGATGAATGGGTGGATGGATGAATAGATGGCTAAATGGAAGGGTGAAAGGATGAATTTGTGGATCGATAAAAGGAGGGTGAATTGGTGGATTGTTGAAAATGAATGGATGGATGAATGGATAAACGTATGGAGGAATGGTTGGAAGTGTGAGTAGAAGGATGGATGCAAGACTGTAATGATGAGAGGGTAGATGGATGGAATGGTGAAAGGATGGATGTATGGGTGGGAACATGAAAAGATGGATAGATGGATGGATGCATGACAAGCTTAAAGACTGGAAAAATAGATGGACAGAAGGCCGGATTAAGGGACCTCATCTACAGTGGGTAGAATTTACTCGCTTTGCTCACCTGCCGGCGTTCAAGGGATGGATCAAAGTGGGGGGTATTTTAATTTTCTGGCTACTCCCTTGGGGGCAGGTAATTCAATTGCATTCAGAAATACCTGGCCGGGTTCTCACTTTAAGACTTTCCCTTCACACACGTACCCTTAAAGTCATCTGCCTTTACGCTCCCAATGACCATCAGGAAACCTTCATCCACCAAGCGGTTGGGAAAATCCTCACATCCCCAGATGCAGAGATCTTAATTAGTGGAGATTTCAACCTGGTCCCTGATGCTCCCCTGGACCGCTCGATCCAACGGGTGGGCCCGGCGGGGACGTACACTCAGCAGGGCCTCCAGTGGTTAACTGAAATGGGCCTGACAGACGTCTGGAGATCCCAGAACCCCACCATGAGAGATTTCACTTTCTTTTCCGCTGTGAATCAATCAATTAATCAATCAATCAGGAGCTGCCTCACCCATGATGATCATGAGGCAGTGGGAGATTCTGCTGTCTGTTCTCCTATTGGTTGGACATCCAGGTCTTCAGGTTCTTTCAGAACTGCTTGAGCGATTATGAGGCTCTGAGGTGCAGGGGAACTAGTTACAGGCATTAGCCACTAGGTGGGAGAAGGAGCGGCACACACTGTTCGTTTGGCTGATTTGCTGGGTGGCTGCTAGGGAGAGGGATTCAGAGAGGAGTTTCCTGTTAGATTGGTGGAAATTCATTCAATTGTTGAGGTACTCCGGTCCTTCATTGTGTAGTGCCTTGTTAGCAAGGGTGAGCAACTTGAACTGGCATCTCTTTGCTACTGGTAGTCAGTGGAGTTTCCTGAGGTGAGAGGGTGATGTGTGACCATCTGGGGAGGTTGAGGATGAGTCTGGCTGCTGTGATCTGGATAGTCTTACGTTTCGTCATGAGTTGAGCAATGATTCTTATTTAAAGGGAGTTGCCGTAGTCTAGTCTGCTGGTGACGAGAGCTTGCATGTTCGCCTGGTGTTGGTTGGGAGCCATCTGAAGACCTTCCTGAGCATTCAGAGGGTGAGAAAGCAAGCGGAGGAGATGGCGCTAACCTGCTTCTTCATGGATAGCTGACTGTTGAGGATGATGCCAAGGTTTCAGGCATATTCGGAGGGTTTGAGTATTGGGCCCAGCTCAGGTGGCCACCGTTCGTTGTTCCAGAGGGTATCCTTGCCTTTCCCAAAGATGAGTACTTCTGTCTTATCAGTGTGGAGTTTGAGGCAGTTGTTGTTCGTCCAGGTGGCCATGTCTTTCATGCATCTTTAGAACCTGTTCTTGGTGGTCATTGGGTCGTTGGTCAAGGAGAGGATGAGATGGGTGTCATCGGCGTAGGAGATGATGTGTCCGTGGATCTTGACGATGTTGGCCAGGGGTGTCATGTATATGCTGAAGAGGGTTGTGCTGAGGGATGAGCTTTGAGGTATACCGCAGGGACTACGCTCATCAATTAATCAGTATCCAACGGTAGTGTACAAAAGAGGGCGCACATTCAGGGACTCCTTATGCCCTGTAATAGCTGCAATGTTTGCCAGTTTGGTTTAAACAAGACAAAAGATTTTAGGTTTAACACATGACAGGCCCACATAATAAAACATGTCATCAATTGTAACACACGATTTGTGGTATACATAATTGGTTGCAGTTGCAACATGATTTACGTGGGTAGTACATCGCGTAGCCTTAAGATACGGATCCAAGAACATCGCAGAGCACTCATCAATATGCATTCTAGATACTCAATGACGAATCATTATAGAGTGGCACATGCAAATGATCCAAGTTTCTGGTTTTTTGGAATTGACCATGGTACTGTGAATGTATGTGGGGGGGACAGTGAATTGATGCTCAGACAAACTGAGGCCAAATGGATTTGTCGCTTACAGGCAATCTCATATGGCCATAATTCGAATAATGAATTTCATTTTTTTCTAAGATGATATCAGCCCCCTACTATGGGGCTCATTACGATGGCGGGCGGAGGCACCTCCGCGGTGCTGGCAGTGGCGGAAAATGTCATTTTCCGCATGCCAACAGCGGGCCTCACGCCCGCCATATTACGATGGGCAAATATAGCCCACTTCCCGTCCACGGCGGTACGACGTGAACCGCCATAAAAATACGCCAGCCACTGCGGCGGTGTGAGCCAATAGAGACCCACTGCCGTGCGGAATGACGTCCCGTCCACCATACAAATCACGATGCCCCAAACAGCCCGTCACACCGCAGCGGAAAAGCCACTTAACCAGAGACGGTGGAAGCACGACAGCGGAGCACAAAACCAGACTCCCGGACCCCTCCACCTGGTCCCGACCACAATGGATCCAGCTCTACACGCCTTTCCGGTGCTGTACCTGCTCCACTACCAGCAAATAATGGCCCGTCGCGGACATCGCCGCAGGTGCGCAATCACACAACTCCGCACACAACCACAACACACAACTGCTGGGCTGACATACGGTTCCTGTCCACATCAGACACTCTGGTGGGGACAGGAACACATCCCCAAGTGTACCCACACATGTCCTACCTGTCACGAAATCACCCCTCCGCATCCGGGCCATCCATCAACTGTGAAATCACAGCAATGTCCCAGTCACGTCACGGCAGCGGTGCAGACGCGGGAAAAAATGCGCACAATGTAGTAGGCAGGGCCAGCGCCAGGCATGGGCAGTCCACAAAGATCATAGGGCCCCACCCTCACCCTTCACACACTACGCCCCCCACACCCATTAGGGGATATGCTGTGTGCTCCTCCTGTGCCCCCCTGCACAATTAACCAGCCAGGTGTACCCTGACCCTGCACCACACACACCAAACAACCAGGGAGCCTGTCTCAGAAGGTGGGGGAGAAGAGGAACACCCTGCTTAGAAGCTCAGGGGCAGGGCATTCCTCACCTCACACCTACCCCCCACTCATTTCAAGCAAACTGAGCCCAATCACAAAATTAACACTCACACTGCATATGAACAACCACTCAACTGTACACACTGCCTGTCAATTCACCCAGACACACCCCACACTGACACACAGACACATACACATAACAGATGTCAGAAGCAATGGAGGGCAATAAATGGGCCAGGCAAAAGTGAGGTGGACAGTGTTGGAAAGTCATGGAGCAAGCCACAAAGCATGTGTACATCACATGCAAGAGAAGTAATATATCACACCACCCTTAGGCCATCAAATCAGACATGGCTGGCACAGTGAGTGAAATTAAATCACAGTGACCTCTGTGCAACAACTCAGGGAGACAGCAAGGCAAGCCATGCATAGGCACAGGAATGATAGGAAGCGTCTGAAGTCATACAGTGACCAGCCACACATCTGTGTCAACTTACTTGGCATGTGTATGTCATCAGCACAACACACATGGCTCATTGTCACACTCCATGACTGTCAAACGCAAGTAGGACCTCCACACATGCCCCTCACCTACACACTTCACACCTGCAACACTCCACACCTGTGAGAAACACACATAATGGTGCAAATAAGGTCCTGTGAGTACACTGACAACCAACCACACACCCTGTGCTGCACCTACAAACATCACACTCACACTCAGGGATGCCTAAACCAATGCAGACACAAAAACAACAGTCAAACACAAAGCTCACCAACAACATCCACAGAAGTCCAACAAGCCCAGACATGTGCAGCCAAACAGTGGAAAGGCAATGTGTCCCTAGACAGAACAGGAGTACACAACATTGTCACCCAGGAGCAATGCACAGACACCATACCCCAACACAAACAAGAAGTGCATCATCTCAAAACAATCAGGAACACAAACTGGGATCAATGGGACAATAAGCTAACACAGACAGACACACCACACCACCCATCAAGTCAACATGGTGTCATAGTGTACTACATGCATGGTAATCCTGGCAAGTGACAGGTCAAAGATAGGAGGGCATAGCACTAGTGTGCACTCAAAACAAAGCCAGCAACCAGAATATAACTTGCTGCATGTGACATACACACAAGTAATCTACACTACACCTGCAACATACATCTGAATGTATCACAATGCACAAACAACTCACACACAATGTAATGCAAATAGAACATCACACACAGAGCATCTGTCAGCAGAAAGAGCCAACACAGCCCAAACACCGCATACATCCACAACAAAAACACAACAGATGCACATGCCAATACATCACATTGCAAACTCAGCTGGACATCAGGGGATGCACACCAGGCAAGTACAAGGTAACATACACTGACAGCACTCCATGCAGGCCAAGCAGTGTGTGCACACCAACCAAATCAGTAGCACACACATCTCAGTGTCACACCATGTACTCCCACAACACAAATCAGCACGGCACACAGACAACATCACACTCTGGAAGGGTAGCAGTACCTCACCAAACACACATACAGCTAACCCAACAATCACAGATGCACAACTCAAGGACACCCAGGTGCAAACAACATGAACAGAGGACTGTGCAGCACAAACAGTTGCACTGCACATGATCAACCATGACTGCAAACCAGTACAAGAAAATCACACATAACCATATGTGAAACTGTCCTGAGTGGCACATTGGTCCTGTGCACAGATCAGCACCACAAAGCACAGTATAACTAATGAAGTGGTGAGGAGGCTCACACACTGGCAACCCAAGGGGATAGGTGACATGACAGTGAAGTGGTGTGTACGTCAGTAGTGGACAGGTCAGGAGTATACTATACACAAATACATGGAGGAGTCACTCACAATGGGTAGGCTTCAGGAGCAAAGCTAGGGGATGGTATGACTCCACATACCATACTGGAGCCAAAAATGGCTCAAGTGACAGCAATGCATGAGAAAACTCACTAACAATGTCAGTGTGGCTGAGCAGGTCTGCACAGTGAGCACAAACAGTAACAAGACACATGGCTGATCAACAAAACACAACTTGGCTGTCAAACACTATGCATACTCACAACTGGCAGCAACAACAAGTAGGTGTCCCCCAGGAGAACAAGGACACACCAACACACTGTACAGTGCACAACCTACAACTCCCACATGTGCACACAATCACAAGCACAGGCCTGACAAATCAAACAAACAGGCACTCAGCTCCTGGGTCATACATGTGTGCAGTTGGCATTGCAGGGGCACACACACATCAACACTACTGACCAAGTCACCCCTTCACACTTCATGACCACTCAAGTGCACACATACAAATGTACCCATGTGACTAAGAAGACAGCCCATCACAAGATGACCATATACCAACACTGCGGTTCACACATCAAGAAAGATCACACACACATGATGGACCCTGGCCAGCCTGCCTGCAATCCTGTGGATAGAATTCCCCTCTGTGCTGGTAGTGCATCCTAACATGTCATGTGTACAATTTAGCAAACCTGACCATAGAATGATTCGGATAACAGTAGGTCATCACAAACAACAATCATTGCACCCCCAAGCCTCAGACTCAAGAAGAACTGAAGTGCCTGTCACCTCTGGTAAACTCAGAAAAAGTGAAACAACCCATTGGCAATGTTAAAGTGGCATACAGATCATGTGTCACATCAAACCATACCCATACATAATACATATTCATATAGCAAGGACAATGACAAAGCAGACAACAGGAGTAACTGTCTTTATTACATATTACCCAGATAGGCATCAAAAGTAGACAAGAGCAAGGGCAGTGGCCAGTCCATAGTTCAAAGTAGGCACATGTGTGCATGAGAACCTGCACAGGGAATGTGCATCCATGGTTACAAACAGCAAGACCAGTGGCCAGTCCACAGTTCAGAGTAGGCACATGTGTGCATGAGAACCTGCACAGGGAATGGGCATCCATGGTCACAAACAGCAAGGCCAGTGGCCAGTCCACAGTTCAGAGTAGGCACATGTGTGCATGAGAACCTGCACAGGGAATGGGTGAGACCGTACACTGCCATGGTCAGCAACACAGCTAGGGGGACAACAATGGGCAGTCAGGCACCGTCGTTGGAGAGACAGGTGTGGGAGGGGGAATCAGCCTCAGACGTGGCTGTCAGTCGAACTGGGAGGTGGCTGATTGTCATGCCCAGTTGGAGTACTGGACCTGGGAGAGAGAGGACCAGCTGAGGTAGAGGCATCAGTGGCTTTGTGAGCCGGAGGGCTGGTTGGACCGGGTGGTGTGGTGGCACGTGGAGGCGGAGACATGCTGCCGTGAGACACAGTGTGTGAGGGAGAATGTGGAGGGGTGCCTTTCCACTTCTTGGGGATTCGATAGGTAAGTTTGGTCTTGGTAGGAGTGGGAGGTGGGGCGGGCATAACAGGCACACTCTCCACCAAAGGTGCATCAGGTGCATGCGGTGGCCCTCCCTCTGGGGATCTGCTGGATCCAGCGGTGCGCTTGGCCTGGCCTTGCCTTTTCCCTTCCATCCCCTGTTGACCAGGTGACTCCCCTACAGTGCCCCCCTTTCCCAGCTTCACAGGGGTGTGGGTGGGAGTTGAGGTTGTGGGTGAATCTGCCTTAGAGGGCTTTTTCTGTGGACTCTTAGCAGGCACCAGCTTCACAGCAGGCACGGCAACTGTCTGCTTGTCTTTGGGAGATGCTTTTTGGACGGGAGGGTCCTTGGATGGGGATGATCTTGAGGCATGTGAGCCTGAGGCCTGCTTCTTGGCTTGATGCCCCTGAGTGTCACCTGAAGGGCTTTTTCCTTTGCGCACCGGGGTGACTTTGGTTGGTTTGGGGATGGTGTATGCGCTCTGGCCCGCTTGGGGTGATGCTGTTTTTTGCTGTGTATGGTGTACCTTGAGCCTGAGGGCTGTGGTGTCTGGTCACTCTCGTCAGATGTAGCCACTGGCAGGGGGGTGGCCGAAGGGACTGGGGCTGGACTCTGAGCCTGTGACAGCTGAATGGCTGCCGTCACTGTGGAGGACAAAGACTGGACAGTCCTGTGTAGCCCACACACGTCTGAATGAATGCCCTCCATGAAGGCAACTACCTGTGCCAACTTCTTGTCATGGTCTAGGAAGGCATTCAGGAGAGATGTCTGACCCACACACAGCTGGCGCAAAAGCTCAACAGACTCCACACTGAGGGCAGCATGGGAGACAGGGGCAGGGGCAGCGGTGCCTGGGGTGAAGGACACTCTTCCCTTCTTACTCGTGCGAACACGGGCAGCACTAGTGGAAGTCGCTGGGAGGGTGGGCACTGGACGATGTGTGGTGGAAGAGGAGGCAGATTTCACACTCCCTGTGCCCACCAACATTGAGGAGTCACCGCTGCCATCAGATGACGTTGATGTTGGTGTCTCTGGCTGTGATTCCTCAAGCACACTCCTGTCCCCCTCCGAGGCGCTGGTCATATCAGTGTCAGTGTGCTCATGTGAAGCAGTCGTGCCTGATGCCTCACCACTGGTGTCCGTCCCCTGTCCTTCTGTGCCCTCGGTAGATGCTGCAAGAGACAGAGACGTAGGTACAGTTTAGTGCCATACACACAAACATCATATGCAAGCAACGCACAAAACAAGATGGTGATACCCCCATGTTGCACACCACCCTGTGCAGTCACATTGTGAAACCTTAAGTCAAAACTCAGAAATCACATGGTAACATGCAAACTTGGCATAGTTGACCCATGTGATGTCCACACAGCCAAACAGCTTGCCCGTGCCCCCGTGTAACCAGACATACAGATCCCTCTGAGCATACCTAGGTCCCTGTGGGTGAAAAAGATGTACATCACAACATGTTGTCACAGTCACATATGGAGTCACCATAAGGGGACAACACAGATACAGACTCCTAAATATAATTTCGCAATGGCAATGAGCTCATGCCATCCACCATGTCGTGCTTTGGGGCACAACTACAGTTGCACATTGCTGTCAGATGTGTAGTTCTCACAATTTTGAGGTCCTGCACTGCACACATTGATGAAAGCACACTCAGATGAGGAACCCTGCCGGTCACTGCCATGGGATGTCCCTGACTCCACCAATGCAGCCGATGCCATAAGCCCACAACTCAGAATGCAACGTCAAGGGCCATTACATCAATGACATGAGAAAGTACATGTAGCGAAAAAGCATGACAGCTGCACACAACAGAGAGGCCACTCACAAGCCATTGCATCACAATGGCAACATCACAGAGCCCAGCACTGGCTCAGGCTTGGAATACATGCAGTCACTCACAACCAAAGTCACCCTTCCCAGAATACTCACCCCCAGCTTGCTGCTGATGGTCCTTCAAACGTGTATCCAGCTCTGGCTGTGTCACTGCCAAGATGCGGGCCATTAGTGGTGTCATGCTCCTGCGCGCCAACCTGCCAGTCCGAGGGAACAGCCCCAGCGTCATCTCTGCCACGTTTTTGCTCAGCCGGCAGGTCATCCCACCTCTTGTGACAGTGTGTGTGTCGTCTGTTGGAGACACCCATAGCCCGCACCTTGCGTGCAATGGCCCTCCATACGGCCTTACGCTGGTGGACTTTGAGCTGCAGGCATGGGAGACAAGAGGAGGAAATTTCAGTGACACTGGGTTATGTACCACTATCTCTCAGTACAGGAGAATGCACAAACTCAGCACTGCTTCACAGATATGTTTAGCAGAGAAAATACAGCATGACACGTAGTACATGAGCATGGGATAATCATAACAAAATGCATGCAGGTATGAGGATGGACACAGTACCTGCCCATCTCATACACATGCTGAATGGCAGCACAGAAAGCAATGTGAAGGAGGCCCACATCTGCGATTCAGTTTGTGAGTGAGCAAGACATACATCACATTGGAAATGATGTGTCGGGGCAGACTCACTGTGTCCAACACGGCACACCCCTCAATGTCTTTGCCCTGTGAATGGCTCACTGTGTCATGGAGGTCACATTTAGGGACATGATCTTACAGTCTCAGACCCTTCTCACAAGGTCTGTCTTGTGCAATACACAGGCCTGAGATAGCTCTTTGATGGATAGGGTAGCAGACAACCCATATGTCTCACTCTGTCCATTCAGTGATGGGTCCTTGTCAAATTGGGCAGTGACTGTGCAGGCCAGGGGGCTCACACTGAGGTATAACATGGGCCATGAGAACATTCACATGCAGGTACAATATGAGAGGGCATAAACAAAGAAGCACCAACAACGGCTGACCACAGGTTCAGCACATCAAATCCCCAGTTTTCATAAATAATAAGAGTCCTGTGCAGACACTTCCAGAGCTTGCCGCAGTTAAGCTCTACTGGAAACCAGAAACATATTCTTTATACAAATAGGAAGGTGCACCAAGAAACGAGTCAATGTCCTTCAAATATATCCAAATGATGTCCTTTTATTAATCTTGATAGTAAAATACGGCAATCAGCCAACGCGTTTCGTTCCACTGAGGGAACTTCATCAGGGCTCATGTAACAGTACGAGGTACAAAATATCCGCACTCGGAATAAAAATGTATTCAGAAATGGAGTCATTTGGAAACCCCCGAAGTCCTTAGGTATCAAGACGGGGAATAATATATCCACGATCTGACATACGGTTAGTCCAAATAACAAATTGTAAAAACGATCCAGAAATTCCTGACACGTATGCAACAAAATCTAATACACAGAAGGTATCATGCCCAGGAATTATGTTCCACCGAAAATGGCAATTAAACAGCCGGTATCCTTGATACGATACATACACCGTCTCACCAAAGCCTTCGCTATCCCAAACGTTAGTAATATGAGAGGACAAACAGTGCCTACACATGCGAGTCTGAACACATGATAAAAGCAAGGGGAGGATGATATTTTCAAAGTACAGCAATCTGAGGTGTCATATGTGTATGATTTGCCAGGAGTGTCACCCTCAGGCATTTCACTCTTGTGCATAATGCTTACATATCCATGGTGGCAATATAGAGTCAAACACACTTCCACCAGTACCCTCTGGACGTAAACTCTTTTTCATTTCACAAATGAGGCTGTGAAAAACCTCATGGACTCACAGATCCATTAGCACAGGCAGAGTCTGTCCTGACTCCTACTTTCTATACTTGCAGTGTCACTGTATGGCTGCAAAAAGACTGCATGTCCCTCCCATCCTGAAATGCAGCCCGGGGAATGTGTGAAATAGGCTACAAACCCCATTTTCCAGAAGTCAGCATGCTAGGCAGTGTATCACACAAACCCACACTCTCAGGCACATACTGCAGCAGATCAACTTCATGTGTGTACTCCCTGCACTCTCACTTCCACTCTGAAACACTTACCAGGACATCTGGAGCACCATATAGCCTCCCATACTGTGTGAGCACCTCGTCCACCAGGACCTCCAGCTCCTCTGTGGTGAAGGGACGGGCCCTGATGTTCTCAGTCCTCGCCATCACTGGGTCCAGAAGACAGGAGCAGCAGCAGTTGGTGGTGAAGAGTGTCAGGCAGCAGTGTCTGGGTCCAGGAGACAGGAGCAGCAGCAGTTGGTGGTGAAGAGTGTCAGGCAGCAGTGTCTGGGTCCAGGAGACTGGAGCAGCAGCAGTTGGTGGTGAAGAGTGTCAGGCAGCAGTGTCTGGGTCCAGGAGACAGGAGCAGCAGCAGTTGGTGGTGAAGAGTGTCAGGCAGCAGTGTCTGGAAGCAGTGGAAATGTGAGGCACTCTCCCACACATATATAGCCCCCTGGGGTAGTTTCTGTGGTTCTAAGCTGCTGCAATTGGTGTTCCAGGTCAGCTTTTTTCAAATGCATCCTGTGAGAAGTTGGCCTGGCATATGCTGTCCACTAGTTCTAGTGGGCACCTTGCACCAGTCCAAACGACCTTTATTGATGATAGGTTTAAAGACAACCTTTATTGAAAGCTATCCTAGTGGTAGCTATGGAGAGCAGCCTTCAGGCTAAGTCTTGAAGGAGTGTTAAGCTGTTTGTTTTACCAGTCTATAATCTCATGAATGACCAAATGAAAGGAGAACCACACCAGGTATATATAAAATATATGTATTTATTACTAAACACTACCCAATAGTCTCTTTATGAGGCTAGAGGTCAAAGTACACAAGTTACAAGTCAAATAGTACAGTAAATTAGCACAATATACGATTAGCCCTAGGGGCGTACCAAACCATATATTAAGGAAGTGGTATAAGAACCACGACTTAAGTAGACACAAGGCCTAGAGCCTGTAGAATAGCTGGGACCCCAAGGAACCACCCAAGGTAGTGACACAGGGGACCCACAGGGGCCGTGAGCAGTGTGTGAACACAGCCGTGAGCTCCGTTAACGTCAATGGGAAAGTCGCGGTTAGAGTTTTAAAGTTTAAGGACACTTAGAAATGGGCTAGGACCAAACCCTCTTGGACTTAGACAGTTCTAGGGTCAACACCCACGGGAGCACCGGAGTACTCGAGTTACCTCGCCCAGGGATGCCGGGTGCATAGGTGTCAAATGGTGCCGGGTCACGTCGTCGATTTCAATGGCAGCCTGCAGAGAAGTGCTGCTGCCGGGAAGATGTGAAGTGTCCGAAGAGATCCAAGCCTAGATCGGAGTTCAGAAGAACCTGAAAGCAGAGGGGACAGAGTCTGGGTCACTTGCCAGTGACCAGGGGCACGATAGTCGAATGCCCACCGATGTCGGGTGGGCAGGTGAAAGAGGTGAAGCTTGCCTCTTCAGCCACGAGGCCCCGGAGGCGTCGACGACAACTAGGAGCTGGATTCGAGCTGTCCCACGAAGGATGTCGAGTGCTGCAGTGTTGGTGTCCGGATTGAACACAACAAGCCTTGGCAACAGCAACCCACACACAACGGAAAAAGATGCTTCGGTGCAGACCAGCAAGGTCTGAGGGACTCACCACGCAGTGGGGAGTTAGGGCACATCTGGAGCAACCAGGAAAGCCCAAGGAAAATCAGAGTTGCCTTCACAGGGACCCACCAGTCGACGGACCAGGGATCGCGAAGGAGCCTCGAGCGGAAATGCAAGAAGCGGGCCCACGGAACACTCGTGGAGTGTAGGCTCACAATCTTCGGTGCAAATGGTGCTCGGGCCTGGGCTACAAGTAACCCAAAGCAGGACTTCAAGAGACGTCGAGAAGTCAATGCACTAGCAAATGTGCACGGTGTCCAGGAGTTCCGGTTCCACGTCACTCGTGAGGGCTGTGGGTCTCAGCTTTGCTGGGGACTCGGGTCGGCCTCTGAGAAGTCTGGAAATCCTCTTCTTGGGCTGCAATTACTTCGGAGTCTGGCGGGAGCTTCGGAGATGCAGACCGGCAATTGCTTCGTGGTGCCTGCCAAGCAGGGGAGTCACTCCTTGACCCCAAGGGAGATTTCTTCAGTCCTCTAGTATTGAGTAGAGAGTTGAAGTTCCAGGATTCAGTTGCAGAGTTTCGTCCAGGGATATCTAAAGTCCTGTTGCCAGGGGTTCCTATCTTATACCCAAGGAAGGGGTTGGACTAACTCTGGGGACCCACCTATGGGAGGGTTTGGAAAGAGGGGTGGCTACACCCATTTCCTTTGTCCAGTTTCACGCCAGAGCAGGGGCTGGCAGCCCCTGCAACCGGTTTGAACTGGGGTATGCACGAGGACACCAAATGTGCCCCCAGTGCAGGACTTCAAAGCACTCTTGGAGTGCACCCACCCAGCCCCAATCCACTAAGGCCTGTCTGGGAGGTGGTAACACCTCCCTGTGACAGGAAACCTATTGTCCAGGCCTCCCCTGCCGGAGTTTTGGTCAGCAGCAGGAGGCCAGACTCGTGTCTGTGGCTGCAGCATCCATTTTGTGATGCCAGGGCTCTGTTTAGCTGGTACCGGGTATACCGGTGCTGTCATGTCTCTCCCTCTAGAAGGGTGGATCATACTCCCACACCAGTTACTGGTGTGGGGGTATGATTCCAAGGTGTTTGACACCAAACACGACATGTTTCCGTGCAGCCATCCCAAAGTTAGCATTTACCGTTGAGTTATAATGCACTTAAGAGTATATGGTCAGGCTGCACCACAGACAACCCCGGAGAGGAGATTCCGAAGGCTGCAGAGGGGCTCTGCTCATGCATGGGCACCCTCTCACATAAAACCAAGCACCCTGCCTTCAGGATTGATAAGGCCTGCCATAGGGGTGACTGATAGGTTTATATGTGCAGTGTTAGGGTGAGATATAGTGAACCTATATCTCTGTAAGGGGTGCATGCACCACCTCACTCAGGCTGCTGTAGCAGTCCTGTGGTGTCATTTTGGAAGGCTGTCCAGGGGTGGCATAATACATGCTTCAGCCCCTGGTAGGCCTCTGGGGTACCTATGCCCTGGGTACATAGTATACCATATACTAGGGACTTATAAGGGCACCCCAGAATCCAATCTGTGGTGTACCTAAGGTACATGGAATCAATTTATAAGAGAAAGCAGAAAGGCTGGGGACCTGAATAGCAGGTTCCCAGCCAAACTAAGTCAAACACCATCAAAACACCAGGAAAAAAGTGGGGGCAACCATGTAGTCAGATTCCACCTTCCTACACATCCAATGACCGGCCCCGCTGTAGCGGAGCACGTCTACCGCGATTTTCAAAATTGTATTTGGCTACCACGATTGCGCTTCCCATTGGCTGTAAGGGCATGGGCATTGGCTGTGACACACCGCAGGGGCCAGGCGGTCACTACCGCGATATGGCTGCCATACATTGGTGCCTATGACCGTGATTTGGGTGGCGGAGCATGCCAACCGCTATTTCCAAATCTGTATGTCACTACTGCGGATGCGGGTCCCATTGGCTGTAAGGGCATGGGCATTGGCGGTGACACACCGCAGGGGCCAGGCGGTTGCTACCGCGATATGGCTGCCATACATTGGTGCCTATGACCGTGATTTGGGTGGCGGAGCATGCCAACCCCCATTTCCAAATCTGTATGTCACTACCGCGGATGCGGGTCCCATTGGCTGTAAAGGCATGGGCATTGGCGGTGACACACCGCAGGGGCCCGGCGGTCGCTACCGCGATATGGCTGCCATACATTGGTGCCTATGACTGTGATTTGGGTGGCGGAGCATGCCCACCGCCATTTCCAAATCTGTATGTCACTACCGCGGATGCGGGTCCCATTGGCTGTAAGGGTATGGGCATTGGCAATGACACACCGCAGGGGCCAGGCGGTCGCTACCGTGACATGGCTGCCATACATTGGTGCCTATGACCGTGATTTGGTTGGCGGAGCACGTTAACAGCACCTATGATCACATCATGTTGTGTCAATGGCAATGGCCAGTTCTCAACAGTGTACAGTAGACACCTGATTCATGACAGAAGATTGTGCAAACAGTGCCAGTGTAACATTTAGCCCACTGCTGACTACACATGTCATGTCAGTGCACATGATTGCAAACATTGGCATGTACTCCCTCGCATGTTACTTATGATGTTGTTGGGCATGTACACAGATCAGTGGTGTGATGGACTCTCCAATGTGTACACAAGTCAATGTGTGATCTGGCTACGCAACACACAGCGATGAAGGTCTGATGACACAATGTGCATATTTCACTGTGTAGTTTGCTTTGCTCATGTACATACTTGATCTTAATGCACAGACTGTGCTCATTGTGTTGTTGATGTGTGCCCTGTTCGACTTACGCAAGAAGGTGTGGCAGGTACAGCAGCTAGGTAGGAGCCGACAGTGTTGCTGTTTCACACATATGCTGTATGAACTACTCTCAGGGCTGGTTACGCAAGATGGGGACATGTCCCTTTGGCCATTCACATGGTCTCAATCTGTTTGTGAGGTACTCACTGTGTGAAAACTGGACAGGTGTACGACTAGTGTAGCTGAAGGTGTCCCCACATGTAAGTTGTGCTGTAAGCTGAAGTGTGATGCCAGTCATTGTTTGCGCTGTGTCAGTCAAAACGTAAGATGTTGCACACATCTCATGGTGGATTGCATTGACATGTGTCCCCTTTCATCTCACCTAGGAGGCGACCAAATGTGCATCGTCCCTTCACAGTGCTGGCGGACATGGAGGATGAGGACATCATCCGGAAATTCCACCTTGATCGACCCACCCTACAAGACCTATGTGCTCTGTTGGAGCCCCACCTGCGGCCTCGCAGAACATATCCGACTGCTTTCACACCAACGTCTAAGGTGATGGCGGCCCTGCATTTGTTGGCTACTGGATCATTCCAGTACACGGTGTCCAGCGCAGGTGGGATGTCGCAACCCATGTTCAGCATGGTGCTACGTGATGTCCTGTCCGCTATGATGACCTACAAGGACAGATACATCCATTTCCCCAGGAGGCATGAATTGGCGGATGTGAAGGCTGATTTCTATGCCCTTGGCCACATCCCTAATGTTGTTGGTGCCATTGACTGCACACATGTTGGCCTGGTTCCACCACAGGCACGTGAGCACATCTACAGGAATAGGAAACATTTCCATTCCATCAATGTGCAAGTGGTGTGCCAGGCGGATATGATAGTCTCACATGTCTGTGCCAAATTTCCCAGCTCTGCTCATGACTCGTACATCATGCGTAACAGCATTGTCCCCAGCTGATGGCAAATCTGCTCCCGGAGCATGCATGGATTGTGGGTGAGTACGCAGGGTGAAGTAGCGTGCTGTATGTGTGACATGCTGTCCTCTGCCACAGTAATGTTACAAGTTTGTTCTGTGTGTCTCACACCTAGGTGATTCTGCATATCCTAACCGGCCTTGGTTGCTGAGCCCACTGCGGAATCCCAGGACCCCGGGTGAAGTGCGCTACAATGATGCCCATGGGAGGACCCGTCGTGTGGTGGAGCGTACTTTTGGTCTCCTGAAGTCACGATTTCCCTGCCTGGACAAGACCGGAGGTGCACTGATGTACTCTCCACAGAAGGTGTGTCAGATCGTAGTTGCATGCTCCACAACCTGGCCTTGCGCAAGGAGATGCCCCTGCTCCTGGACGCTGATGAGCAGCCGAGGCCACCGCCTGGAAACCCACCCATGTCCAGTGACGAGGATAGTGGAGAGGAGGAAGGTGTTGACCTGCGTCAACAGCTCATCAACCGCTACTTCCCTTGAAGGTGAGTGGAAACATACAACGGTGCCATTGTCTGCTGATTGTGTTGTTGTTGGAAAGGCCTTGGGGAGATTTGTGACTGCTGCTTGTTGTTGTCTCTGTGCTGGGTGCTAAGGTTTCTGGGACAGGGTAGTTGTGCCCAGATACAGGATGTCTATGTCGGTACTGTTGCTCATTGTAATGTGTGCATATTTGAGTACCTTGATGAAAAGTGTTGTGTAGTGGCTGTGATGCCATCACCTGACAAGTGAATATTGTTCTTTTGTGTTTTCCTAGGTCCCTTCTGCCTCTCAATGCCTCCAAACAATCCATGCTCCTGGTACATTGTAATCCCAGTCAACATTGTACATCCTGTAATAAACATGGAGCTGACACGTGAACATAGGTGTGCAAGGAGTGTTTATTTACAATGGGTATATGTGACAGGGAAGTGAATATTTGCAAACAGGTGAAAAGTGAATCAATGAGTTGTCAGTGATGGTAGATAAGACAATAGAGTAGTCAACACATTGTTGTGGTGACACAGTCCAACAGACGCATTCCATTAACCTGGCAGTGTGTATAAGGACAGTCAACAAAGTCAATGGGAAGGTGAAGAGGGGTGCCATCATGGCTGGCTCCTTGACTGGTGTTTGGCTGGTGCTTTGCCACGTGATCCTCCCTGGGATTTCTTTGGACGGCCCCTTGAGCGTTTGGCAGGGGGGCCTCTTCTGCGGGCTCAGCGGTGTCTGAGGACTCACCCCTCTCTGTGCCCGGCAGGGGAGGTGGGGGAACTGTCATCCTGCGGGCCACTGGATGTAGGTAGAGCAGTTGTTTGGGCCGCAGGCCTGTCTCTCAGGACACCCACTAGTTTGCCCAAGAGGTCCACGATTTGGCCCATTCGTGTGTCAATCAACCTCAGCAGCAGGCGGAGCTCACGGGATTCCTCCAGAGCCTGGCCCGTGTGTCCCTGGGCTTGTTCATAGGCCCCAAGGACTCTTGCGATGTTGGCCAGGGCTTCGGTCCCAGTGTCCGGTTGGTCTTGTCGCCTAGTTGCTCTCCCACCTGCCCTGCTATCACGGACCTGTGGCATCACCACTCTACGCACACGCGTACTCTCCCTGCATGCCTCAGATTGTGGGGTGGGGTGGTCATCCTCTGAGGCAGGGACAGTGTTGCAGGCAGCACTGGTGGTGGTGGTGGAGGCCGCACAGGTCGTTACAGCAGGGGTCAGCGTAGTTGTTGTTGCTGAGGTGGTGGCGGTGGGGACAGTGGGTTCCTGGGACCTGTTGCGCCCTGGCATGCCTGATGGGCCAGCTTCGGGCTCCACATCTGAGAAATCTAGGGAGTCTGCATCGGAGAGTCCATGTTCCAGGGGGGGGAGACTGGCTCTGCAGGTTGGTGTGGTCATCTGCAGCTGTCAGTTCTTGGTCACCTGTGGAACAGAGGGGAAATGGTCATTGGAGTGCACACCTCAAGCTTGGTGTTAGATGTTTTGTTGTTACATGTTATGCACCACACAGTTTACATTGACATTATATTGATTGTCTGCACAGTTTTGAGCATCTGGGCATGATGTGGAGGTACATACCTTACTTGTCCATGGTGTGACATGTCAATAGGTACCATGCACAACGTGCAGATTGTGTGATTACGAGGACATGTCATCAGCTAACGACTAGCAGCACAATTACTTTATGTGCAGCATCTTTGTTGTTCACTCTGCATGGAAGACATTACAACTGGCCATGAACTAGCCATTGTAGTCTCATGCATTCCTTTGTCATATCATGTGCTTTGCTTTCTTGTTACTACTGACCATGCTTGTTTTGTTTTCATATGGGTCTTGATGTTCTGCCCCCATGGCACTTCAAGATAGCATTCAGTGCTGTGCATGGTTGTGCCCTGAATTTCCACTAAATGTGATTTTGAGAGTCACACTTTGGTTTCTGTGACAGTTACATACGCTTTTCTGTCTGTACACTGGAAGTGGCTATTTGATGTATGCCAAGTTGGATGACATGTGAGGGCTGGTGTGGTCATATGGCTCCATGCTTTTTGAGGGGATTGTCAGGGTGCATGCACTGTCTACCTACCTATTCTGTGACACATTTGGGGGAATTGTTGCCACATGGTTCTGGGTGTGGTGGAGTGCTACTGCTACTTCCTGCTCAGGGGTGGGACAAGGGGGCATGGTGGGAGTTGTAGTGCAGGCCTCCCACCCCCAAACCACCCTCCCTGTGAAGATGGATACCTACCTGTTAGGTGAAGGTGCACAATACAATGGCTGCCACATGGTTCTGGGTGGGGTGGAGTGCTACTGCTACTTCCTGCTCAGGGGTGGGACAAGGGGGCATGGTGGGAGTTGTAGTGCAGGCCTCCCACCCCCAAACCACCCTCCCTGTGAAGATGGATACCTACCTGTTAGGTGAAGGTGCACAATACAATGGCTGCCACATGGTTCTGGGTGGGGTGGAGTGCTACTGCTACTTCCTGCTCAGGGGTGGGACAAGGGGGCATGGTGGGAGTTGTAGTGCAGGCCTCCCACCCCCAACCCCCCTCCCTGTGAAGATGGATACCTACCTGTTAGGTGAAGGTGCACAATACAATGGCTGCCACATGGTTCTGGGTGGGGTGGAGTGCTACTTCCTGCTCAGGGGTGGGACAAGTAGGCATGGTGGGAGTTGTAGTGCAGGCCTCCCACCCCCAAACCCCCCTCCCTGTGAAGATGGATACCTACCTGTTAGGTGAAGGTGAACAATACAATGGCTGCCACATGCTTCTGGGTGGGGGGAGTGCTCCATCTTGCTGAGCTGTGGAACAAGGGGGCCTGGTGTGAGTTGTAGTGCTGGCTGCTTGTACACATACAACCCTGGGAATGTAGCTGGCTACCTTTGGGGGGAATCAGATGGGGTGAATGTTACATCTGTGAGACCTGTGTTGGGTATTGTGGTGCAGATGAATGTGATTGGGCATAGGAGGTGTAGCTTTGTATGTTTTTCAAGACAGTACATGGCAGTGTAATGGTATACATTTGTTTGTACTTACCAGCCTGCACTCCCCCGGGTATTCCTGTGAGACTCTCTGGATGCAGTATGGCAAGCACCTTCTCCTCCCATGCAGTGAATCTTCTTGGTGGAATGGGAGGCCCACCGCCAGTCATCTGAGCCAGCTGACGGTTCTTGTTCTTCTTCTCTTTCACCATCCTCTTCAGGTCATGCCACCGCTTCATGATGTCCTGCTTGGAGCGCGGGGTGGTCCCTACTGCATTGGCCTTGTTGACTATCCTTTCCCACATTTGTGCTCTTGTGGCTAATGGTGTCTGTTGGACCAGGGTACCAAACAATTGTGGTTCTACTCTGATTATCTCATCTACCATGACTGACAACTCACTGTCAGTGAATTTGGGCATTTTCTTTTGTGCCATGGTGTGTGATGTGCAAATGGTTTGAGGTGCAGTTGTGAGGGTGGTGGGGGGGTGTAGGTGGTGTGTGTGTGTGTTGTTGTGCTGGTGAGATGTGTGGTGTTTTGCCTATCCAATGTGCTACAGGTTTTGTTTCCTTCAGTGCTGGAGTAGTGCAAACTATTCTTGTCAGGGAAGGGGCTGGTTTTATACTCACCTATGTGGGTGTGTCAAAATGGAATATTGCTGTCAGGTGTGTTGTGTGGGTTGTCCTGGGATTTGTATTTTTTAAGTTGCCAGGGGGGTGTGTCATTGGGGTGTGTTAGGTGTTTTTGGGGGCAGAGCTAGTTTGATGTGTGCACTTGGTGGCCTTGTTGTGTGTTTTTTTTATCGACCGCCTGTCACGGAGCTTCCGCGGTGGGGGATATGCAACAGCCCTTCCGCCGGCTCTCCCATTCATCACTGTTTGCGATCGCGGCGGTCGGAAACAGCGGATCGTCCCGCTGTCACCTCAATGGAATCCTAATTTTACAAGCGGTCACTCCGCTGGCCTCGCAGCGATTTTGTGTGTTTCCGCAGCGAATCCGACCGCCGCGGTCGGATTTTCACCTGCTCCGCCCGCTACAGGCGGTCTTTCGTGGCATCGTTCCGCGGCGGTCGGAATTTTGTGGCGGTGGATCCTAATCGGACCGCCGGTTTTGCCGCGGTACCAGCGGACGGTTGACTTCCGCTACCATGGCGGTCGGGGTGGTTTTCCGACCGCCATCCTAATCGGCCCCTATGTTAGGATCCCAGATGGCTCTCAAACCTGTCTATTGTTAAATATACAAATGGGATCCATTTATTAACAACTGCTCTCTATGTCATTTACTGAAGGTCCATATGTATAAATAATTAATAACCATTTTTGTATTTTGGAATGCAATGCGGTCAGCACATCATGTAACGTCAACTGAATAATTTTAAACTCAGTAGTAGGATCTATGCAAAAACAACTGCTGGATGTTACTTGACTGAATTGCCACATATACGTAGGTTAAATGGTCTTCTTCCTGCTGTTGCGAGTTATTATCTAGATATATCTTTTTAGCACCAAATTATATGCCCTTAGGCCAGCTGTTACATTTATCTAATGGATGTTAAAATTTCCCCATTGAACATAATGATCACCCTGTTTCTGATTTCTATGTAGATTTGTGCTGATTGAGAGAAGTCTAGATCACTGGTGATGATACCTTGAAGGACCTAGTGTTTGGACCTGCCAAGTAGTACTTGCTGCCTATTCTGTTCGTTAACTTGACTACGCCTCATTACATTATGGATGCCCGCGATTATATGGCCCGAGGGGTGCAGAAGTTCTACGTAAATATGGCAAAAATTCTCTTGGGGCATTACGTAACACCAGCTCTTCTGGTTCTCCCTCCCCGTTGATTGTGGTTAAGAGTTCTAACATAAATTGACATATATTTTTACAATGAGCACTTACAAAGTGATATTAAGCCTTATCATTTGTAGGTGTCTTTTGTTTGGAGAGGTTGGAAATGGTGATAATATTTTTTAGACAACACCAGTTATTATGACACGTCCTCTCGTGTTATAATGACGGATATTCTAAGTGTAAGCCGAAACCCACACATGTAGTGAGCATTCACTAAATGATATTAAACCATTTTTATTTCAAGTTGTCTTTGGCCTTCATAGATAAGATATTATTACAATACATAAAATTTCCGATATCACGAAATAGGCTCATACAATAGGCAACGGGTGTGGTGAGGTTCATAGCTTGTGCTTTTTACAAATATCAGATGGCCGCTATATTTTTGGCCCGCAAATATCGACCTCTTCACCCGGGTATTCCATTTAAAGCTTAAGATTGGTGTCTATGGATTTATTCATATTTCTTGGTTTCTGCTTCCCGCACTTTGGAACATTAAACTTTTTTCGAAAAATCATCAGAATATCTATTTGCACTTTCGCAGCTATCTTTATTATTGTGGGTATGGTGAGGGTCGTAGATTGTGTTTTTTTTTACTAATTTAAGATGGCCGCTATAATTGGGCCGCAAACATCGACTTCTTCACCCGGGCATTTTGTTTTTTATTTTAAGCTTACGTTTGGTGTACATGGTTCCATTTATTTTTTCCCGCGCTTTGGAACTTTAAGGGCCAGATGTACGACCATTTGAAATTGCGAGTCCCAAATTCAAATGTACAACAGTGTCTGAGACACTGATTGCGATTCCCAATGGGATTGCAAAATGCGAGCTTCATGAATATTAATGAGGCACTCGCAATTTGCGACCCCATTGGGAATGGCTGGCCCTCCCAGGGATGGTGGCCTGCTGGGCTCAGCAGACCTCCATGTCTGGGACTGCTTTTAAATAAAGCAGTTTTCTTTTAAATGCAGCCCGTTTTCCTTAAAGGAAAACGGGCTGCATTTAAAAAAAAAAAAATGAAACGTTTTCGTTTCATTTTTTAAGGGCAGGTAGTTTGCAAAGGGGAAGGGGTCCCAAGGACCCCTTCCCATTTGTGAATGCATTACCACCCTCTTCTTGAAGAGGGCGGTAAATTGCTTCTTCCTAATAGCGAGTCGCAAAACACTATTTTGCGAGTCGCAAATTATTTACGATTCCCAAAATTGTGTATAGTACATGGCCCAGAGGAAAACTGCATGAGCAAACGGGTCGCAAACCCGTTTGCACATGCAGTTTTCCGTCGTACATCTGGCCCTAAATCTTTTTCAAAGAATGATTAGAATATATATTCCTACTCCCACGATTGCTTTACCATTCCAAGATGGCTGATATTGTGTTTGATATAGTATGCAAGCTGTTTTTGGTTGTCTCGCAGCAGTCAATCGGTCATCGCTATTTCAATTTGACAAATGGCGAGGCGTTATATTGGAGGATGTGGAATTGTACACACGTTTGCCGTTTGAAGCCTGAGGAGGGATACGAGATGTGTTAAAGTAAATAGTGTCAGGGGGTTTGTAGATGGGGATGGCTCTACTGTTGGTTTGGCATTGTTCTGTACGCATATTCCTAGTAATATTTGGATCCGTGGTGCCATATGATGAGCGCGTTGTGTGTTTTTTTAATCATTTTTTGCCTTGCTTTCTCCCACTTTAGACCGACAAAACTGTTTGAGCCCTCCTTTTAACGGTTGAACTTTGCCTCACTTTCTCTGATTTCAGACCAACTAAACTATGTGAGCCTCCCTTTAACGGTTGAACTTTGAACCAATAGGTTCTCACAACTAACTCGGTATCATTGTATGGGCTATAATTTTCACAGTTGATTGGGAGTTTTTGTATTACCTAATTTCTTTTGGGCGATTGGAGTTGTTGACCGCTCTGGATTCACTTGAGGATCTCGGTTTATTACTGGGATCGGTACCTCCTGCCACAGTTTAAAGCTGTAGACAGGACTCTATCACCATTACGAATATTACCCTATGCGCTGCCTCTTGGTCTTCGCGTTCTTTGAGTTTAGACTGACAATATCACTCGATTTTTAGTAACTTAACACGCTGCACCAATATCATATATATAAGCACCATCATCTTTTGCTCAGGTGATGAATAATATTTATCATTGTGCTTTAGATATGTTTGTTCACTGTGACATTTTATATTTCCATTATACAGTACAGTATTTCATTTGACAATAATTCTTAATAGGCATCAATAATGGGTAAACAGTTCCCGTTTCCGTACTGATGGACTAAGGTGTTGGGAAATACTTTTGGGACCAACATGATCCATTTCTAGAAGGAATTGAACCGAGTACCAACTTATATATTAATTGGAATAACATATGAGCCCTCTCAAAATGAGATGCAATATTTATGAGGTATGTTTAGATGTTTTTTAATTTTTCTTATATCAAGGATGAGGAGTATGAAATGAAATATTGAATATTATCAATTTTAAGATATATATTTTTAAGCATTCTTAATAGGAAACACCTTATTGTCCCTTAAAATCACCTCTGTAAAATTGTTTATTAATCAATATTATAAATCCTATGAAATGACCAAGTGGTTCAGTAATACTGGACCATTGAACAAAATTGTAGCTGAGGATAGACTTCTCGTCATATGGGTGGCAGTTCTTTTTGTTGCTTTGTTGCCTTGTTGTAAATGCTATGCTTTTTATGTAGAAAGATATAGGATGTCTGTATTGTCGTGTCTTTATAAAATGGGATAAGGGGTCTGCATGTGCATTTGTGGATGTGGTAGTGCCATTTCTCATATTGTACTGTTGGGTGATATTATTCGTTCTTTTGGTTATATATTTGATAGTATATTGTTGTTTTCAATGTGCCAGTCATATTTTTGTGTTTATTGTGATTACGTTTATTTGTGTTTTTCTTTATATGTTTTTTATATGTTATACAAAGCCCTGATGAAGTTCAAAAGAGATGTTTTGAACGAAACACGTTGGCTGGATGATTTATGTACATTCATGGATTTGTTATGAAGAAGATAAAAAGAAAAGAAAAAATAAGAAGGACGTAATATAAATATATTTTTTGAAAAATTACTTGGATGAGAACACTTTTTCCAGTGCACCTTTCCCTTTGGATTAATATCTTTAGAACTTGTTCTTGGTGGTCATTGAGACATTGGTCAGGGAGAGGATGAGTTGGGTGTCGTCGGCGTAGGAGATGATGTTGAGTCCATGGCTCTTGACGATGTTGGCCAGGGGTGTCATTTATACGTTGAAGAGGGTTGGGCTGAGGGATGAGCCTTGAGGTACACCGCAGCAGATGTTCTTAGGGAGTGAGGAGTAAGGGAGAAGTATGACCTCTGAATTCTTCCTGTGAGGTAGGAGGCGATCCACTTGAGGGCTGCCCATTGGACTCCAATCTGGTGGAGTCTGTTAATTACTGGGTGGTGGGATGCGGTGTTGAAAGCTGCTGAAAGGTCAAGGAGGATGAGGGCTGCTGTTTCTCCGTGGTCTAGCAGCAATCTGAGGTCGTCCGTGGCTGTGGCTAGGGCTATTTGCTCTGAAGCCGGATTGGGAGGGGTCCAGAAGGTTATGGCTCCCCAGAAGTCTGGTGAGCTGGATGTTGATGGCTTTCTCGATGACTTCTGCTGGGACAGGGAGCAGGGAGATGGGTCGGTAGTTCTTAGATTCTCCTGGGTTTGCGGATGGCTTCTTCAGCAGCGGCTTCATGTAGGCATGTTTCCATTTCTGTGGGAAGTGGGCAGTGGTGATAGAGGAGTTGAGGACCTTTGTGAGTTCTTTGCTGATGGGTTGATTGCCGAGGTTGAATATATGGTGTGGGCAGGGGTCTGCTGGGGCTCTGGAGTGGATGGATCTCATGATGGAAGCTGTTTCCTTCTCGGTAAGGATGTTCCACGAGGTGAGCTGGTGTGGGAGTGTGTCCATAGGCATGATACAGCTGATGCTGTCCTCAGCTAGGGTTTGGGGTGTGAAGTCTTGGTAGATGGTGTTAATTTTCGTGTGAAAAAAGTCCAAGAGGGTGTCGCAGAGAGCTTGCGAGGGTGTGATGTTGTTTTTGGTTGACAAGGGGTTGGTGTTCTCCTTGACTATATTGAAAAGTTCCTTACTGTTGTTGTAGCTGTCCTTGGTGCGGGTGACAAGGGCGGTCTTCTTGGTGTTCTTCAAGAGGTGGTGGTATCAGCTAAGGGCATCTTTGAAGTGTTTTCAGTCCTCGAGGGTCTTACTAGTACTTCATCTTCTCTCCTTCTATCTGCAGTCACATTTCATATTTTTCAGTTCTGCCATGAACCAGTTAGGGTGTCGTGTTCGTTTCTTGGTGCTGGTGGGTTTCTTAGGTGCAACTTCATCAGTGCTTGCTGTGAGCCAATTAGCAAAGTTGCCTGATGCTTGCTCTATGTCTTCGGTAGTGGTGGGTAGGCGGGAGTTGAGGGCATTGGCCCATCATTGTTCCGATACCTTTGCCCAACTGTGCCGTGCCTTGCTGGTGGTGGGGGGCTCCGAGATGACGAAGTGGACTCAGTGGTGGTCAGTTCAGGTGAGCTCCTCAATTTGGGTGTATTTTACTCTGTTGATGGCTGAGAAGACAGGGTTGAGCATGTGTCCTTTGTTGTGAGTGGGGTCGGTGACCAGCTATTTGAGTCTGAGGTTGGCCATACTTTCTAGGAGGTCGGCCGCGTTGGTGTCGTTGGTGTTCTCAAGGTGGAAGTTGAGGTATCCTAGGAAGATGTAGAGGTATGAGTCAATGGCGATAGTGGCAATGAGGTCGGAAATGGCGTTGCAGAAGGCAGGGTAGTACAGGTTCCAGGAGGTCTGCAGGTGAGGGTGCCTCTGATGGAGGTTTCGTTGTTTGTTTGGAGTTGGAAGTTCAGGTGCTTCATGAAGGGGGTGGTGGTACAGTATTCGAGATTCTCTATGTAGATTATGGTGATGCCACTGGCGTTTCTATTGGATCGGTCCAAGTGTGCAATCTTGTATCCACCGGGGGTGGCTGTGGTGATGTCCCGAGTGGATGCGGGGTTGAGTCAAGTTTCTGTGATGAAGACTGCGTACAGGGTGTGGATCATGATGGTGTCCCAGATTTTTGAAGTGTGTTTTCCGAACGAGTGTGTGTTGATCAGCAGGCAGTAGATCTTTCCAGAGGTGTTGTCGTCGGCCTTGTTGGTGGGTGTGTGTGACGTAGTGTGACTGATGGGCATAGTATGGGTGGTGTCCTCGGTGATGCAGGTGAAGCGGCAGTTCCAGCAGAAAAAAGGGCCTTCAGTGGTCCTGGGGAAGGCATGGGAGCAGTTGTTGTTGTCCTGGTGTCTGGGGTTCAGGATTTGAAGTTCATCCGAGGTGAAGCGCTGGCAGTGCATAAGGGTTTGGGTCCTGGTGCTGGGCGTGGTCCAAGTGCATGCACGGTGAGCCCTCTGCATGCGCCCACAGCATGGATGCGCTGGGGTCTCCATGCCGGAGGGAGTTGGGTGCTGGGGGGATGGGGGAGGGAGTTGTGGTAGTCCTCCATGGGGGCGGTACCAGGCAATGTGGAGAGAGGGCCAGGAGGTGAGAGGTAGGGGACTACTGGCTCATGGCTCAGTCGGAGGGGCACTGGTGGTTCTGAGGTGCAGAGGGGTGAGAGGTAGGACCAGCGCAAACAGGCAGACAGATATTGGCACGTGTGGTGGGCTGAGGCAGCCAAGGGCCAGTGGAGTAGTGCTGCGGGGAGGCTAGCTTCTGATAAAGCTGGTGCTGGACAGGCAGAGGGGCGGACGCAGAGCACAAAATAGAGGGGAAGGAGGGGCGGCTCACCTGAAACTACGCTAAAAGAGGGGTGGCCCAGCCTCATCCATGCTCAGACTTGGATGGGCCCGCCATTGGCCCAGGCTTTGCCTGGGCGCATCCCACGATGCGGGAGTCGGTGAAAGAAGATATGGCCAGCAGAGGGGGGAAACATGAAGTGGGTCTCCTCTCAGTGGCAGAAGCTGCTGGGAGGTGTAGTCTGTGTCTGCAGTAGGAAAAAAAGCAAGTCCGCGATCCGAGAGACGGTGTAGGAATATATGGCCGGCGGAGGCAGGAAACAGGCAGAGGGTCTCCTCCCAGTGGCAGAGGCTGCTGGGTAGTGTAGTCAGTGTCGGCGGGAGGGAAAAGAGCAAGTCCCGTGATGCAGGAGTTAATGCGGGAAGATATGGCCGGTGGAGGAGGGAAACAGGAAGCAGGTCTCCTCCCAGTGGCAGAGGCTGCTGGGAGGTGTAGTCTGTGTCTGCGCATCAAACGTATGCCAAGATTGATTATTTCCCTGTTACCAACTCCTTCCTCCCAGCTGCCACACATACAGATATTTCGTATTTTTATTATTAACTGTACAATTAATTAAAATCATTACAGTAAAAGCAATTAACATATTACTACTAAAACAATGATAAAACTTCAGTTTGTGAGTAAAATGTAAAAGTTTTTGATGAGGGGATTTTCCGCCCCTCCCCAGTTCCGCCATGATCAACCTTCCCCAAGGAATTGTAACTATGGAGTTGCAATCAGGAATCCCACGATGTTCTGTGAAGATGGGTAGCATTATAAAGCTGTAACTCATTCCCCTTGACCTCTGGTCAGTTGTCCTGTGAGGCACTATCCTTGGGGGGGTACTGGGAATGCAAGAAGGCGTCAGTACACAATCGGGACCACCTCAACTGTCTTCCGCTGGATTTATTATGCTCTTCTCCACAGTATTATTTCGTTCGTTTGCCATTTTTAGGGCGGTCCTGATGTGATGGATAAATTTCCCCAGTCTGGCTAAGGCCGTCGTGCTAGAATCTGAAAAGCACATGGCTGACACTTCACTGCAAGATTTTATTCCATTGATGGTACAAATCAGGCGCAGTAGTCGCCGCCGTTCATCGATGAGATTGGGGCAACAGCAGAGGAGGTGCAGCCACGATTCCCTCATATAGGGGCAGAGTCTACAGTTTGTGCCATCCCCCCTTCAGGCCCATGCAGGGTTGAAGTCCGCGATACCTAAAGTGATTAATCTCATGGACAGGATTTTCCTTCGGGCCAATGGAGTGAGAGCGTCGCTTAGGTACACCTGGGCTTTGCCTGCCGTATATGAGCTGTTCAGCGGGTCTAAGTGTGAACTTGAACGAAGAGAGTTGCAATTAAGGTCAAATGAGATGTCACACACTTGTTTATTTATGGCTCTTTTCCAAGCGTTCATCGGAATTTCTGGCCGCGATAAGCTCTCTTCCACTATATTCAATGTTTTGATCGCTTTATTAAGGGTGGTGTGCCAGGTCGAGCATGGCTCTTCAAAAATAGATCTCAGTTGGTATTTTAGTGTGTTGGCTGGGCCCTTAAAATCCTGAGATAGAGTTTTATAAATTCCCCCTGGCACATCAAATCTGGCCTAGCCACGCCTAGTTCCAGCCTTAGCCTTGCTTTCCTTGCTTTCCTTGGAATTTGAAGTACTATTTTGTATGCTTTGGATTGTGCCGAATTTAGGGAGGCGTGCTGTAACCCGGGGAAGGCCAGGTGGCCATAGCTAATTGCTGGTAAGAGTTTTGCTTTTAAAACTTTCAGTATTGGACCGGCGGTCGGACTAATCAGGTGGAGGCTTAGTTGCTTAAGTAAATGTATGACCTTGTTGGCCTTGATGCTCTGGTGTTTCAAATGGGCTTTCGCCTTAGCCCGTTCCGTCAGCCACACCCCCAGATAATTATATGACTCCGCCGTCTTGATTTGCAGGTTGCCCATTTGCCATTGTGCTTTCTTTTTCTGGTGGTAAGTCACGAAAATGACGACCTTGTACTTTCCTTGGTTTCCTCCCAGTGGCAGAGGCTGCTGGGAGGTGTAGTCTGTGTCTGCGCATCAAACGTATGCCAGGATTGATTATTTCCCTGTTACCAACTCCTTCCTCCCAGCTGCCACACTTACAGATATCAAAGTGGTAGCCCTATCGGACCGCGCCCCTATTTCAATCACTCTCCACCTGCCCTTACCTGTCCACAATCACGCTTATGGCACCTCAATCCCAAGTTACTAGCTTACAAACCCACAGTCAAAGAAATTCAGGACACGATACAGGCCTACCGCACTACCAGTGACAACCTTCACACCTCAGTGGCATTATTATGGACAGTGATCAGAGGGGCTTTTATAGCAGTGGCCGCAAAGCATAACAAGGACAAGTGAGACAAGTGCTCTACCCTAGAAGATCAGGTGAGGGCCCTAGAGGCCACCAACAGACAAACAGGTTCACACAAGGCACAGTGACAACTCACGCTGGTCAGGAGGCAACTCAAAGTGTTAGATAGTGATGCGGCAGAACATGCTCTACTCCGTACCAAGCAGAGATACTACACAGGGCAACAAGGCGGGTGACTTCTCACCCACCGACTATGTGCACAGGCCCAACGCCACCGGGTCACAGAGATCTGGGGCCCATCTGACACCAGGGTATGCCATGATGAGGGTATTTTGGAGGAGGTCGAACGCTTCTATGCTGAATTATTCACAGCGTAACCGCTCGTTTCAGCTGAGGCCTCTGACTACATAGCGCAGGCCACCTGCCAGACAGAGACGCATACTTTCTAGACAGGGACATCACAGTAGATAAGGTTCTAGGAGCCATAGGGAAACTCCAGCCAGCATGGGTTTACAGCTACATTTTATAAAACGTTTGCCACGCAGCTGGCCCCAGTGTTGATTAGGCTGTATAACTCCTTTAGCGTGCAGGGAACCCGTACCGACATGATGAAAACAGCCATTATTACAGTCATGCCCAAGCCCGGAAAGGACTCGGCTTACTGTGCCTCCTATTTTCCCATTTCGGTTGTATGACGTACAACGCATGCCATTACAACGCATGCCATTACAACGCATGCCGTTACAACGCATACCTTTACCCCGACTTGCTGTCAGGGGTGCGCTGGAAGTTGGAATAGTATAATTTACTATTCCAACTCCAGTGTGTGCAACAGTAGGGAAGGTGTTGGAGTTAACTCCAGCACCTTCTACCCCCTGCAACAAGCCTTTCGCGTTCTAACGACATGCGTTGTAATGGCATGCGTTGTAACGCTTTTGTTGTAAAGGCTGTTTCCCTCCCATTTCTCTTCTTAATGTGGACGCAAAACTATTTATTAGCATACTTGCAGCTCAGAAAAACACTGTGCCTCGGCACTCCTAATGTCCTTATTTTAGTCTTAGCCAGTAAGCAATAATCCTCAAAATAACCATAAAGCTGCTCACAAAAAATATATGTCAATCTTAATAAATTATTACAAGATTTTTTTTTGGATCATATGATATGATTTCTGATTGCAAAGTTGAGCATTGACGTTGGACAATTAAAACTTCCTTGTAATGATCCCCAAAAAATTCTTGTAATCGTTTATTAAGATTGACATATATTTTTTGTGAGCAGCTTTATGGTTATTTTGAGGATTATTGCTTACTGGCTAAGACTAAAATAAGGACATTAGGAGTGCCGAGGCACAGTGTTTTTCTGTATTAAGAACACGGAAGTTCAGACGAATTACCGTGTAGTGACATCTTTGGTAGTGGGATGTCTTTGTGACCTTGAGAGGCACCAATACTGGGAATCTGTTATTTGTTAAAATATAGACTCTGTTTTTCTATAGGATTGATGTGCTGCTGTTGATGCCACCACTGCCTTCTTGTCTTGTTTGTATAATACTTGCAGCTCAGTTGGGGCCCTACATGCCCAGGTTGATAGACCCAGACCAGGCCGGGTTCATCCCAGGGAGAAACTGCAATGATAACCCCAAGCGCCTTCTCCACCTTATCAATAAATCAGCCCGCTTTCGTATTCTGGCCCTCTTGATTTTGATCGATGCTGAGAAAGCATTCGACCGGGTGCACTGGTCTTCACTCTGGCTTGTTTTAGAGAAGGTAGGCCTGGGTCCACGGTTTCGCAACTGGGTATGGTTGTTGCCGAGCCTACTGCCTCCATCCGTGTTAACAGTGCTGCTGTTCCTCTCTTTTCCCATCTCCATGGGACGTGTCAAGGTGTCCATTATCACCACTTTTATTCGCCGAATATATGGATCCCTTCGCTGAGCGGATTCAGCAGCATTCCCTCATTAAGGACATCACCATGGGAGGTCAGGCTCATAATATAGCCCTCTACAGAGACAACATCCTGCTGGCTGCTAACGAGCCCCACCGCTTGTTACCCCCACTGCTGACGGATTTTGAGATGTTCAGCAAAGTATCTGGGTTTAAGATAAATGCGTGGTAATATCAGGCCCTTAACCTCACTATCCCACAGAGTGAGAGGTCCCAACTTGGGACCCTCTTACCCTTTTTTTGGGTGACCTAAGACATTCAGTACCTAGGCCTTTAACTGTTTTCCACCTTGGACTAGACCGCGGAGTGCAACTGCACAGCTTTGATGGGCACTGCCCTATCCACAGTTCAATCTTGGTGCGGCGGCCACATCTCATTTCTTGGTAGGATTGCGACCATCAAAATGTCCCTTCTTCCTAATATTCTATATCTCATGCAGACACTTCCCCTCCAACCACCCCCTCATGTCCTACAGAAGCTCCAACAGCTTATGGACACATTTATTTGGAATGCTAAGCCCCCATGCATGGTTAGGAAGAGATCCTACTTGCCGGTAGAGGAGGGGGAACTGCATGTCCCTCACTTAGTGCATTACTACCAGGTGACTCAGCTACAGTACCTGCTGTAATGGCAGCAACTGAGTACAGAAAAACACTGATCAGGCCATCGTGGGCATACATATATGGAAAATACCCTGGCTCCTTAAGAAGTATCGTCCACCAGCGGTATACATTTCTCCGGTGGAGAGGGCAACAGTGGAGACATGGGACAAACTCAGTTAACCAAACAAATTTCTGTGCCCATCTCACCACTCACACCTATCATAGGGAACCCAGACTTCCCCCCTGGCACTACACGACATGTCCTTCTCCCATTGGCAGGAAGCTAATTGCAAACTGATAGGGGGTCTGTTTGAAGTCAACGGCTTGCTGGACTTCCCCCAGCTCAGGGCTGATTACGGTCTATCCGCCGCAGTATTTTGGCACTACACTGCTCTCAAGCACTCTGTAGCACACCCTCTAGTATGCCTGCATGCAAGCAGACCCCTCACGCCCTTCAAGAAGTGGCTTCTCTATTGGCATGATGATAATCGCATCCTCTCTCTATGCCCTCCTTAAAACGCTTCGCAATGCCAGTATCTCCCCTGCCTGCTCCTGCTGGGAAATGAAGTGTGAACGGCAGTTCTCTGACAAAAAATGGATGGATATTCTACAACCTCCACCTGCAGTGCCTCCAGAATGTAAACGCTCCTTAGATCACACACTATTCATACTATATGCCAGCAAGCATTGCTAAGTTGAAACACAGATCCGATGACAGTTGCTGGTGCCACTGCAACCACAAAGGCACATTGATCCACCTCTTATGGCACTGTCCCAAACTAAAACGTTATTAGACTGATGTTCTAGCAGACATAGATCGAATGTTTGACAATGTGCTGCCTTGGTTCTCCAGCTACATCCTACTGGGTCTCCCCAATGTATTGACCTATCCCTTATGGTCTTCTATGGGGAGGGCCATCACACTGGCCCTCTGCGCAGACAAGCAGGTTCTCTTGTCAAAATGGGGCACAGAGGCAGCGCCAACACACACAAACTGGCTACACAAGTTATGGGACCTTCTAGGCATGGAGAATTGGATGGCCTGCGTTGAGCATAAACATCCTCAATTTGAGAAAACCTGGGGGCCCTTCACCTTCGGCTCCTGCCACATAGCTTTCGAGAGCTACCATGCCTGGCATACTTGTGAGTGCTCCGCCTCACAGCAGAGATCCCAAATCAGACCTAGCCACTTCCGGGTGGCGGACCCCTGATCGTACTCTATCGAGAGACGCTAACACTTGCGAGCATCGTTCTTCCCTTCCCTCCTTGTTCCTGCCCTCTTTCCCCCCAGGATACATGTGGGCATTTGCATACTCTCTCCTTCCCTCTTCCTCTCCCACTATCCCTGCCCAATGGCTCCTTTATTGGTTCTTTTCCCTCACCAGCCGGTGGTTGAAGGTGAGTCAATATGTTATATGGTTTAGCTTACTTTTTATGCGTAAATCAATTAAATTGATTTAACCCTAAATTGGGGAGAGCCAAAAACACTTTTATGGGAAGAAGAGGCTAGTCATTTTGATTTTAGGGCATTTGGGAATTTTTACAATAAAGCAGAGAGGATGTATTGCAAAAGGGGATGGTAGGCAACTAGAGAGGAACTGAGAGGGCTGATTTACTTATACAGCAAAATGTAAACCGTCAAAGTAGCTTCTTGGCACTGAAACATAAAAAGAAAGACTTGCCACTTAGCATGCAGTTGCACAAAAACAGATAATAGCGAACCAGTGCTCATGTGGTTTGAACAAGCTTTTGATGGCTTTCTTGGAGGTCAAGTGGTTTGGAATTGTCCACAAGGAGATGGGGAGTTTGTTCCACAGTTTAACGGTTGATAGAGGAAGGACTTTCCCTTACTGTGAATTTTGTTTATTCTAGTGATGAACGAGAGGATCTAATGGGACTCCGTGGAACATAGGGGCATATCAGCAACAGCCGGCGATAATTATCGCTAAGCGCGCTTAGCGCGAGGATAATTATCGCCGGGTTATCGCTGGATTTTATCGCAGAGATAGCGTGCTATCAGCAACACTTATCTCCAATGCGATAAAAATCCAAGCGCTAGCTGCAAATGTGCGATTATCGCTGAAATCCAGCGATGATCGCACATACATAGGCGATAGCTTGTTGATAGGGCAGGGCAGACTTAGCCATAATATCCACCTTCCATTGGATATAATGGCTAAGTCAGATTGAAAGCAGGCGTAAGGAAAGTAGCGATAACCGCGGTTAGCGCTACTTTTCTTATCGCTATGCAGGTTAGCGTGCAGCTTGATAACTGGAGAAATGTCGGTTAGCGACATTTCTCACGTTATTTTCTCATTAGAGATGCAAAGCTGGGCGTTAAGGTAAATGGCGTTGAGGCATGGAAACACGCATTAGCGTGTCCTTGCTGACAGTGCGATGAAATTATCGCCGCTTTTCGTCCGAAAACGGACGCTAAAGCGGCGATAATTTTATCGTGGGGCCTTGATGATATGCCCCATAGTGTTTCTGGTGGCAAGCTGCAGTCAACGGGAATCTATTGTGATAGATTTTGTAAGTCTGGTAATGGGTCTTCCCTCAATTATTTGACTTGGGGCAGCCAGTGAAGGCTTCTTTCTGAAGCTGAGACACAGTAATGTCTACAAACCAATCTCACTACATAGTTTGTGTATGGTGGAGCCTCACAATTTGTGTGAGAAACAGGCACAGAAAAGGGCTTTACAGTACCCCAGGCTATAAGTAATGCAAGAAGTTTGTGTCAATACAGAGGATTCTATAAGAAGACAAGGTCAAACGTTCCCAATGTCTTTAGAGGATAAAGCAGTGAAGAGAAGATAGAACACACATTCAGAAAAGATTGAAATGAGAAAGTTAAATATTTAGGCAATCCCTCACACAGGGATAAACAATAGTTAAAGTGGGAAACATCATATGTAATTACTATTTGATCAGCAGCATGCCGATCGGCTGAGAGAGCGGCCGCGACCACTCCCCCTCACTTCCTCTGACGTCAGACGCCGCCGCGAGGAGCTGCAATTGCCGTTTCTGATGCCCTCGGAGCCGCGGAGCTCTGAAGGACGGCTGCTTTTGATTTTTAAACTGTCCACGGACTTTTTCCCAATTGAATGGCTTGAGGCTTTACTTGTGGAGGCATCGTGTTTTCTCTTTAATGAGAAAAGGACTGTTTGTGCCTTTTTGGAGCCAGGTGGCGGTGTGCTGCACTCATTTTGGTTTTGCTTCTTCCTTGCCTGGCTTGGGTTTTATACGTTGACTGCTGTGGACAGCTGTGGACTGCTGTGGACTTGGGAGGCATCATTTAACATCACCAGGGACTCCAGGTTTCTCACCAAGAGTGGGTAAGTGTGGCATCTCTCCTTGCTCACCTTGGTTGAGGGTCGCTGGGTACGTCCCATAGAGTGATTTCGCAGTGTTTCAGCAGTATTCTGGCAGCATCTATTTCGGCTATTGGCAGAAGAAGCGCTGATAGGAAGGCAGTATGCGAAAGCCTGTTAAAGCAATAAAGGGAACCACTCAGGTTGAATCTCCAATACCAGCTCAGAAAGTTAATAAGCGCGCAGCCCAAGCCGCAGCTCGGTTGAACCACGCAGCCGCATTTCGACAGGATCTTCCTCTTTCATCCGAGATTGCGGGGATGGCAAGTGCCGATGCGGCTAAACAGGATTGTCCGGAGGCAGTTACGGTGGATTCCGTTTGTCCCATTAGTCCTAGTGAGTTGGTTTCTACAAGGGGGGATTCGTCAATCTCTGCCGTCTTGTCTAAAGAGACTTTGACTCCTGGAAAAGCAGTGACTGAGTCTTTGGAGGCTAGAAAGTATCCTATCTTTTTTAAAACTAAGCAGGGTGGGCCTCTGATAGAACCAGATGTAGCGAATGAGATTGAAGGTAACGACCTTTTAGCAGCAGATAATGTTTCGGACGTCGGTCCAGAAGTGTTAATCTTCAAGTCTGGCAGTCTTCTTCCTTTTCCTCTTCCTTCTTCGTCATCTTCAGATCTTCTAATTCCATCAGTAGGGGGAGGGCCCATGCCTCTTTCTATGCTGGAGTTCTTAACGGAGTCTATGTCTATTTCAACATCACCAGTGGTCCCCGATCCTACTGATTCAGAGGCTCCCCAGGGCCCCCAGGTGGAGGATAGGCCCAATTTAACTCAGTCTGATCCCCCTTTAGGTTCCTTTTCTATGCAATGGGACGCTAAGAGCCTCCTTAATTTGATTTTGGAAGAAATCCGTGAATTAAAAGCTTCCCAGTCTGCTGAGATTGCAGCAATAAATACCCGCCTGATGAAGATTGAGGAATCCATGGCTCAGATTCCGGTGCGGCTCGTGGAAGCCGAAACCAGGATCTCCCAATTGGAAGATCAAATGTCATCTCTGAATCATAAAGTGGCCACCTTTCAGTCTCAGAGAGCCTTAATGGAGTTGAAGTTGGAGGAGTTAGAGAACCATTCCAGACGTTCAAATCTTCGAATTTTGGGCATTCCGGAGGGTTTAGAGGGCCAGCAGACGCTACCGTGGGTGGATTCCTTTATAAAGAAAAATGTCCTTCCTGAATTTACCGGGGATCTGACAATAATGAGAGCTCATCGGGTTCCTGCACATCTCCCTGCTAATGCCAAGTTCCCCCGGACTATGTTGGTCAACTTTGGAGATTTTAGGGTCAAGGAGCAGATCCTATCAAGAGCGATTATGCAAAGACAGTTCTCCTCGACAGAAGTCCCACTATGTCGCATCTTTTCAGATATGTCAGCCTCCGCAGCAAAAAGGCGGAAAGAATTTGTCAAAATGCTTCATTTGTTTAAGGCACAAGGGGCACAAGCTATGATAGCTCAGCAGAGCAAGCTGAAGGTGCTAATTAAGGGCAAATTTCATATCTTTTGTAATGTCGTAGAGGCGCAGGAAGTGTTACATCAGATTTCTAATGATAAACCTTAATGGTTTTAAGCTAGTCTTTGGTTAGCAGGGTGGAGGGTAAGGAAGGTTAATGATGGTAAAAGTTGATTTAACTGTTGCTTTTGTAGTCTAGGAAGAGGAAGTGAGGGTAAGGTGGGGGTGCCATTCAGCTGCACTAGGCACCAAATCATTGTGCCTGTAGATGGGTGGGTGGGTGGGCAGGACAGGTTGTCAGACTCTGAGCAGGGGCGGCCATCTGCTCAGGCGACAACGGCCCAAGGGTTGGGACACGGGAGGTAAGGGAGCATTGGGGAAAAAACGAAAACCATAATTTTGATTTTGATTTGGATACATCTGTTCAGTTTCTTTTAGAGGGTAAGAAGGGAGCTAGATGGGGGAGCCTAGATATCTTGTTGGTCATTGGTTGCATATTGTGTGCTAAATCTGTGGAATTTTTTTTTCTTTTTTTTTTTTTCTTCCTTTAGTTTATTATAAATTAAATGGGAAGTAAGGAATCTCTAAAAGTGGTTTCATTTAACGTGAATGGCCTCAATGATAAGAGGAAAATGAGAGCAATCGAAGCCTGGATTAAGACAGAGAATCCGTCCGCTATCCTACTACAAGAGACACATATATCAGCAGGGAAATTAGAGGATTTTTCAATGTTTAAATCTTGGGCAGCATATAGGGGATTTTCCTCATCCTCGGCAGCCCATAGAGGGACAACGATTTTTCTTAGTAAAAAACTGCAGGCGGAGGTAGTAAACGAGGCGAGTGATCAAAGCGGTAGATGGTGTTGGGTCACCTGTAAGTTAGGACAGAGATCTTTAACTCTCGCCAGTTTATACGCTCCGGTAGAAGATAAACCTGGTCTATATGAGGAATTTTTTCAATCCCAAATTCAAGTCTCAGGAGATTTAATAGTGGGAGGGGATTTTAATCTGTTAATGAACCCGAAAATCGATTTTTCATCCAAAGCAAAGAGACAGTTAAAGCCAAAATCTCTCAAAATGGTTCAGACCTATAGTATGACGCTTGATATAGTGGATCCTTGGCGGGCTGCATTTCCTAGTGGAATCTCTTATACCTGTTTTTCAGGGAGATTTCACACTTTTTCTCGTATTGATTTTTTTCTTATTTCTAGGTGTTTGGTTTTTAAATCTCAAAAAACCCTCCAGAATGGGCTTTCTGATCACGCACTAATTACTTTAGAGTTGGAATTTGGCGAATATAAAAACCTTTTAAAAAATGGCAGCTGAACCGTCAATATTTAGCAGAAGAAAATTGGGTATCTAGTATTAAAATAGAAATTAGGGAATTTTTTGAACGAAATAATGGCTCAGCTCCACTGGATGTTGTCTGGGATTCATTTAAGGCGTTTTTTCGTGGGCTTGCTATTGCTAAAGACGCCGAGAATTCGAGGGCTAAGAAAATGGAGAAGTCTTTACTCGAGCAAAAAGTGCAACGGTCTCTTGATAGCTTCCTCTCCTCCCCTTCGGTGGCTCTCCGCCGACAGTTGGATCAGGCTAAACAAAATCTGGCCAATAATTATTATGCTAAAGGTGAGTGTCTATTCCAGCAGACTAGGCAACAAATTTATGAGGAAAGCAATTATACCGGCAGATTCTTGGCATGGCAGGCTAAGGAGAGCGCTGCAAGTAATCAAATACTCGCACTGAGATGCCCTATTTCAGGCTCTCGGATGGTGGACTTGAATGCTGTAGGCAACGTAATGGTACAACATTATGAAAGGATATATGGCCATAATCATTCTATAGATAAGCCCTCTTTGGGGAAATTTCTTCAGGAAAATGAATTACCTGTTTTAACAGATTTAGAAAATAGTGATATGGCGAGACCATTCACAAAAGAAGAGCTGGGGAAGGTAATAAAAAATCTTCCGAATGGCAAAGCTTGTGGGCCGGATGGCCTTCCCGCTGAGTTTTTTAAAACATTTTCGAGGGTAATTGAGGACTTTTTTCTTTTATTGGCAAATTCAATTCTTGAAGGTGGTTCTATACTCTCTCTTTTAGGAAGGGGAATGTAGTCAGTTTCCTAAAAGGTAAAAACAGCGAAGACCCTAATTCATATCGCCCGATAACGCTTTTAAATTCCGACTATAAATTAATTACCAAACTTTTAGCCAATCGCTTTAACGGAATTGCTTCACATTTAATACATCCTGATCAGAATGGTTTTATTGCTGGTAGACAGCTTGGAACTAACACACATTTTTTAGTGGAGGCTCTGGACTATTTTGAGACCCGGCAGATACCAGCATTAGTACTTTTTTAGACGCCGAAAAGGCATTTGATTTGGTTATTTGGGAAACTTTATTTTATATTTTGTTAAAATTTGGCATTCCTTCCAAAATTATTGAGTTGGTTGAAAAGCTATATACGAGTGCAGAGGCCAATATTATTGTTAATGCTACTCAGGTTGGCCAAGTGATAGTTAAAAGGGGAACTAGGCAGGGATGCCCGTTATCCCCGGTACTATTTGCCTTTTTTATTGAGCCTCTTGCGATAGCAATTAGAAATAATGCTGATATTTGCCCTCCGCTTCCAACTATGAGCAAAATCAAATTATACGCTGACGACATCATGCTCATCATAAAGCCGGAAGATGAAGTGTAGGTAAAAGCCTTCCGGATTTTTGATCTTTATGAGTCGTTTGGCGGGTATAAAATTAACAAAAAGAAAACTGAATTAATTTTATGTGGCTGTGCACCTAGGGCTTTACACCCCGATATTTTTTCGTGTTTTAATTTGAATCCCAAGAGGTATCTAGGGATTTATTTTTCGTCATTTATTTCAGAATTATATGATTTGAATTTTGTCCCACTGTTACGTAAAGTTCAGGACTTATTTACAAGATGGAGTTCTCTCCCCTTAACTATTCTCGGCAGGGTGGCTCTTATCAAAATGTCGGTGCTCCCACTGTTTAATTTTCTGTTTTCAACAATTCCATGTGTGTTAGTTAATTCATTTTTTTTTTTAAATAGAGTCAATGTTTACATCATTCTTATGGCATAAAAAAACTCCCCGTATCGCACTTAGCACTTTATATGAAAAAGTGGAAGATGGCGGTCTCGCCCTCCCCAATCTGAAGGAATACTATTTTGCATATTTTGCACAATACATGTCTAGATTCAAGCAGGGCTTACAGTCTGGCCTTTTTATTAACTTTTTTATGAATTTAATGTGTAGTAAGGAAAATCAGATTCACTGTCCATTATCAATTGTTAGATCTCCAAAATTGGTCAGATATAAGTGTTTAATCTAGTTTTTTCACAAACACCAGGCATTTTTTAGACGGTACTCCATTCCAGTTATCAATGCCACAACCCCAATTGTGGATCTTCTTGTTTCAGCAGGTGTTAGAGATCCGTTTTTAACTATACAACATTGGACCAAGGCCAGTTTCTTTAAACTTGATGATTTTCTCCGGAATGATAGATGGATGACCGTAAGCGAAATGTCTCTATTGATCCCTGGCAACTTCCTGCTCCTTGGCTCATATAATATCCTTAGAATTTTTTTTACTAATTTAGATCTCCCTCGGATCATTGGTCAGAAACAGTTAGTTTTTGATCTAATGGAAGACATAGGGGCCGATTCCAATCTCGGCCGGTAGTGCTCCAAATCGGATTCGGATTTACCGGATCCGATTCGGAGCCCTGTTTCCCGACCAAATCGTACGCGGGTCCGGCCGAGCGAGTACGATGCAGGCACCCGCGAAATCTCCGACCGACTCGAACGCGGCTTCAACACGCTCCGACCGACTCGCATGGACACGACTCGCACCGCGCTATGGAGACGTTTCCCGGCCGGGTAGCACGATGCGCGCCGCGAGCAGTCCGACCGACTCGCGCCGTCCGGCTCAAAAAGCTGTCGGAGCCGGACTTTGGGGGTCCGCGTTGGACCCCCTGTACACGTATGCGCGCGAGTCGCACACAGGGGGGACCCATGGGTCCCCCTACCTGTGCATGTACGCCGCGATGCGCATGGACGCGTACACGCTGTAGGGGCGCCCTTGTCCGCTCTCGCACTCCATTGGAGTCAATGGGAGCCCGCGTACGCATTGTACGACAGGCTCCCATTGACTTCACGGGAGTCCGACCAACTCGAGTCCGATGGCATGCGTGCGCATCGTACTCGTTCGGTCGGACTGCTAGGGTCCGATTCGGTCGGAATTCTCTCTGGGTCCGGCTCGGTCGGAGAGATTTCCGGCCGGAATCGGAATCGGCCCCAGTGTAGTTAAAAAGCCGGGGGACTGGAAGAAGCGCCTAGCCGTAATTAAAGGGGTTGATTTGGCGGCTAAAGCAATAACAAAATGGGGCAAAAATGAGGATTTAGAAATTTCTTCAAGTACATGGTCCACAATTAATAATCTGAATTTTAGTTCGGTCAGAGGGGCTAATTGGAGGAGGATGTTATACTTCAGCAAGTGGTTACTATACAGAACCCCCTCTTTGTAGCCAAAGTATATCCTAATCAATCGGGACAATGCTTCCGGTGCCATACTCACCCGGTAGCTAACTGGTCTCATATAATATTACAATGCCCCTTGCTCCAGAAGTTCTGGAATGATATTTTTGAATATTTTGAATTAGAATGCTGGTTATCAATGGGGTTTAATGATCGATTAATTGTCTGGGGTTATGACCAGATCTACTCCTCCCCATGATGTCGATTACATTTTTATATATCTGTATGGCAGTCGCCAGATCGCTCCTTCTCCAAAAATGGCAAACGGATCTAATTCCGACCAAATTGGAATGGATTCAGAAAATGGGTCAGGTAAAAAGAAGTGAACGAATCTATGCGGCACGCATCGGGGGACTGAAGAAATTTGAGAAGATCTGGTCATCGCATTTTGATTGTCATTTATAGACTGAGTATATAGGGGCTTGTATCCCCTTTAAATGTGTCATAATATTTTTAAGAACCAAATGTTTTTTGGCATTTGTTAAATATGAAATCTTTTATTTAAAGTAATTCAATCTGCTTTACTGGAATCAGATGATACTGTCAAGAGATTTTTGGAGTTCTAATTTAGGGCTTTTAAGCCTTTTGTAAAATAAGTATTATAAGTACGTTTTTGATGGTGTTTGTTTATTCCTTCAGAGATCATGGATGAAGCTTTTAGGATGTATATTTGTAATTAATATTGTCTGTTTTTATGGTTTTCAATAAAAAAAAATTAAAAAAAATGTAATTACTATTTAAGTGATGTAAAAGCAAAAGGAGATGAGCTAGTGTGTTAAAAAGATGAAAAATTTGAGATTTTATATAACTGATCAAATCTGTAGGGCAAAGTCAAGAGAGAAGTTAAATAGGAAGCCCAGGTCATGAGCAGATCAAGAATAAGGAATTAATGAGGGAGGGAAAAACACATGAGGTGAAGTGGGATAAAAAGATTAAGCATAAAAATATAAGCTCTCAATTTTGCTAGGATTAAGTTTAATCCTCATCTGGTTTGTGGGGAAGCATTCCTGATGATAAGCAGATAAAGAAGAAAAAGAAATAAAAGGTTTGGACATCATCAGCATGAAACTGAGAATCGAAGCAATTAGCAGAAATAATAGAAAACAAAGGCATAGTATAAAGAAAAAATGTAGGTGAACACATAAGTAAATGCTGTGGAATCCCATACTGAACAGGATATTAGGGTAGAGACAGTTTTTGTGAGAATGAGCAGAGCTGTTTCAGTGGAGTAAGAAAGATGAAAACCATATTGTAGAGGGGACAAAAGTGTATTGGTGTGAAAAAGAAAGACAATTCATAGAAAAAATATTTTTAAAAAAATGATAGAGAGAAATGGATGCAAGGAAATCAGTCTAACATTAGACAGGTCATTAGAATCAAGATAAGGTTTCTCAATAAAGAATAGTATCAGACATCAAAGAAGATGGAAAAATGAAAGATAAAGATTAAGTAAAGAGACCAGATAAGGTACCAGAATAGGAAATAGCAAATGATCCAGTATAGAAGGGAGAGGATGAGAAGGAAAAGTAGTGGGCCTGGCCGCGGAAAAGAGGGTCAAGACTTGCAATTTAAAAAAAAAACAATATGAGGTAAAGCACAGGGCATTAGAGCAGTAAGATTGTGATGGTACCAGTACAGACAAAGAAACAGTAATAAGATCCCGGAAGACTGAAGAAGAGGAAATTGTTGCTCAAATATCAGCTGCAAAATAAAGAACAGCAATTTTGGATTTCATGACCCACATCAATCCTCCATCCTGTTCTGCCTGTCTGTGTTCCAAACATCAGAAGACGTCATCATGACTCTGGCCATATGAGTGAGGTCAAATTTAATTAAAGTGAACCGAAGGTATTTGCAGTTGTGTTGAAAGATGAGCTTATGTGCTTTCTCTTTTTTTTAAATTGTTTTTTGTCAACAAGAGGGTGATAAACAGAAAGAAGAAAGCACAATATTAAATACATACAGATATCAAGGAAGATAATTACACACTTGAAAAGAAAGAGAAAAAAAAAAAAAGGTAAAAATAAACCAAGCAAGTTCAAATTTTAAAAAGAAGAGAAATTAATAAATTCATAAGTCGGAGAGCATAATTAAATCAAACTGGATGCCATATAAGACTGATTATACACACTAGAACAAAGACCCCCAGATTGCGTTACATTTGACTACAGAGCGAATGCCTCTTGTCTTAGCCAGCGCTTGTTCGATATCATACGTTTGTCTTACTAACAGCCACCAAACAATGACAGAGGGAGGTTTCGGTGAGATCCACACCCGGGCAATTGTTAATCTTGCCGAAACCAGTAAAATAGCAAGTAAGCCATTACATTTAGAACTCAGAGTCCTGTACCCCAGCATAATTTCCATGGTCGACAGAGGTAATTCTATCCCCAGCTTCTGAGACAGAACTTGACCAACCTTCTGCCAGAATATTGTCAATTCTGGGCACGTTATGAACATATGTTTAATGTCGGCCGCATAAAGATCAGACCTTGGGCATTTTGTCCGATCACTGATTGCGTTATTAGATGACCACTTAGCTATTCTTTCTGGCGTATAATATAGAAGACATATCGTACGATATTGCTGCAATCGCAAATTGGTAGAGTGCACAACCTTATCTATAGTACTAAGAGCTTGTGATATAGTACTAGCCACAAACGGCATCTCCAACACCTTGCTCCAGCGATCAGCTAATCTCTCACAATGTCTGATCTATAGCTACTTAACCAATTGTACACCCTGCTAATCAGAGATTTTACCTCTACTGCATGCAGAAAGTCCCAGATATCAGACCCAGATATATTCGTCAAATGTAAATGTCGTAAAAAGTAGTCCCGGATCTGATAATACTTAAACAACATGTAGTCTGGTAATTTATGCTTTATCTGAAGTTTCTCAAAAGAAACAAAGCCACTGTAGTCATACAGATCCCCTAGGCAGGCAACTCCACAACTAGCCCAACTTTTGCCCACGGCATCGTGAAATATCTCCGGCAGGCCTGGGTTATACCAAAGAGGAAACTTGTCATGATAAAAAGATATATTGCATCTAAGCAAAATAGCGCGCCAAATGAATATACTATCCCGTATAGTCTTGAATTTAACCCTTTTAAAATAATTTGGGTCATTAATTCTATAAAGAAACATATTGCTCTCTACTCCTAACATAAACTCGTGACAGAAAATGGTGCTAGCAGGATTGATGAGACTACGAAGACGGCCAAAAAAGGATGACCAAAAGTATGTTTTAAAATCAGGGAACTCAAGACCACCTTGGCTGAAAGGAAGTTTTAACAAATCTATCGCTCGTCTCGCTTTCTTGTAACCCCATATGAAGCTACTTAGCATTCCTTCTAATCGTTTAAAAATGAATTAGGAACCCGTAGTGGAATAGAGCAAAACAGATAGAGAAATTTGGGCAGGATCTTCATTTTTATAATATTGATTCGACCAATAATACCTAGGGGAAGTTTATGCCAATTTTTAAGAGACTTAAATGTGTCTTTTAGCAGTACTTCATAATTTAAAGAAAATATCCTGTCTATCTGTGCAGACATCCTAACACCCAAGTAAGTGGCAACAGAGCAAACTCCCTGCACAGAGACTAACGGTTTATAATTAAGAAGAACTTGGGTCTTATTGACATTTAATTTATAGCCTGAGATTGAACCAAACCCACCAGCTGCTTCTGTTATCACTTTTATTGCTTCTCCTGGTTCTGTAGTGAAGACCGCTATATCATCTGCGTATGCGATGACCTTGAGAGAGCTTGCTCCTAAGGTAAAAGCACAAATTTGTGGATTATTTTGCAAGACGAGATAAATGGCTCTATATATAGGGCGAATAGCAAAGGTGAGAGGGGACATCCCTGACGAGTACCACAGAGGATCGGAAAAATAGGCGACTGCAAACCCGAATATGCTAGTTTGGCGCAGGGCTTGTCATATAAGGCTTTTACCCATTTCTTGAATTGACCCTTAATCCCGAAGGCTAAAAGTGTGGCCCAGAGAAAGTCCCACCCCACTCGGTCGAACGCTTTTTCAGCGTCTAGCAAGATCATACCGAGTGAGGTTGGCCTTGTATTTGCCACATCGAAGGCTGCCACTGCCATATTAATGTGAGCAGTAGTGTCTCTCCCTTGAATGAACCCATGCTGATGAGGGGAGTCCAGACTAGGCATTACTGGGGCAAGGTGATTTGCAAGAATCTTTGCAAAGATTTTTGCATCGGCATTGATGAGTGAAATTGGCCGATACAACCCACACTCTTCCGCTGGTTTATTTTTTTTTTTCAAAAAAACAATTTGCGTCACATTCCATGACTCGGGGACTTTACCATTTGTCCCAATAAGCCCTATTACCTGACTGAATGGCAACAACAAAACATCTTTAAAGTTTTTATAAAATTCCAAGGGTATGGAATCTTCCCCCGCTGCCTTACCTGATGGTAAAGCACTTATCGCCAGTTCTATCTCTTCCCTTGAGATGTCCTCATCCAGAGAGTCGGATGTCTCTCCCCCCATGCTTATCAGGAAGCTATTCTGGATATAATTAAGAATATCTTCCTGATTTGGTTGGATCGTTGGGGTATACAGCGCTTGATAATATAAAGCAAATTGTTCCAATATCTTTTGCGGGTGCTTATACAATATATCAGTAGGCCCCTTAATAGCTTTTATATGAGCCTTAGCCCTATCATCTGCTACCTTAAAAGCGAGAATCTTGCCTATTTTCTCCCCATATTCATATTGTGACAGACAATATTTACTAAATCTTGCCATACTTTTCTCCCTTAAATGTCTTCTTCAAGGCTGATCTAAGATCAATTAAAGCAAGCCCCAACTGCTCCATATCATTAGTGCCCCCCAAAACTGCCTCTGCATGTTGAACTTCTACTACACGTATCACTAGAGTCGTCTCTTTAATTGCTTTTCTTCGATCTTTGTTTTGCCGCCAAATATATTGTTGGGTAAAGCCTCTAATGACTGCCTTACATGTGTCCCAGACCACTATAGGAGAAGCTGACCCTATGTTTTCCTCAAAAAATACTTTTAGTTGATCCCTAATCCTGACCACATACTCCTCGTCTGATAATAAATACCTAGGAAACGAGAAGAATCTAGGCACCTTATTCTCATCAAAAATCTTAAATGTAAGGAGGATAGGATTGTGGTCGGAGGTAACTTTCGGACAAATTTCCATATCAGCCGACCATAGGATTTGATCTGATGCCCAAGCCATGTCTATTCGAGAGTACGATTTGTGTGGGGCAGAATAATACGTATAGCCCGGTGTATTTGGGTATAGCGTTCTCCACACATCCCTGATAGCCTGTAGCCGACCCAATTCCCCGATTGCAACCTGTGTCCTTCGCATCCTATGAGATGCGCCTCGTCTTGTTGTGTCAATCCCATAATCCATAATACAGTTAAAATCACCCATCACCACCCGTTCCCCCTCCCAGTTCAGCATTTCAATGTTTATTACGTCAATAATAGTAGGATCGTCTATGTTAGGACCATACAGTGAGCAAAAGACGTATTTCTTCCCCTTTATCATCATCTGTGCTATAGCCCATCTCCCACTTTTATCAGACATTGTCTTACCGACTACCCCCGTAAACCGTTTATGCTTCAATATAGCGACCCCCCGTATAGAGGCACTTTGTGCTGAACACACTATCACTTCAAAACCTAATTGTTTTAACAATCCACGATCCTTATAAGAGAGATGCGTCTCCGTTAGCATAATTATCTGAGGATTATACATTTTTAACTCTTCTGCAACTAATTGTCTCTTAATCCTGCCATGCAAACCAGCCACATTCCATGCTAGACATTTAAACCAATCCATCTCAATAATAATACCCTGCCACCTTTAATTTCTAACTTAATTAACTTAATACAGCTTTCATCGACCCTATTATCACTTTTATTCCTTGATACCCTCATGTTGACCTTTTCCTTTTTTTGCCCCCTCCCATAACTACCCACGTCCCCTGCCTCCCCAGGAAACTTACCCACCCCCTGCAACTAGAAAGAGGAATCATCCCCTTCCCACAGCTGCCGCTGGATTGGCAGCTAACTGGAACCCAGACTCCACGGCAGCTCCCGAGGCATACCCACCCCTTATCTATTTTCGAGAATATAGAGAGGAGAGAAAACAGTAAAGAAAGAAGTATTTTGACATAACTACAAAACAAAAAAAATACAAGGAAGAGGAAAAACCAGCCGACCAGCCTTCCCCTTTCCGCTTTTTCCCCTCAGCATAGGAGCAGGCCCAGAACCTCAAGCTTTATGCCTCCTCCCCTTTCTGCCATCTATGGAGTGCTTCCTTCGCTTCTGATTCAGACAAGAAAAAATATGATTGCCCTCCCCGTACAGCCTTCAGGCGTGCCGGTTCTTGCAAGAATGCTTGCGCCCCAGTAGCTTTTAGTGGATCAATCAACTGTCTGAGCTGCCATCGCCTATCCATTGTTGCTTTACAGAAGTCTGAGCGAAAAAAAATAGAAAAAGATTCAACAGCAACTGGTGATCTAGGACTAGCCTTCAAAGAAACAGCTTGTCGTAACAGAAAATTTCCGAAATAAATCAGGAAGGACCGAGGGTAGCGAGTATCTTGTCTGCATTGCACCAATGGCAGTCTATGGGCCCTTTGTATCTGGCAGTCCCAATCCCAGTCCCCAAGATCTGGGAAAGCCTTCTGTAATATCTGTACTATAAAGGCTCTGGGGTCTGACCCTTCTTGCCCTTCCGGAATTCCAAACATTTTTAAGTTATGTCTCCTCTGACGATTCTCTAAGTCTTCAATTTTGAGTTGCATTACCACTAACAGGTCATCATGCTGCTGAACTGTGCTAGTTACTTTAGAAGTAGCTTCTTCCGTGCTGACTACTCTTTGCTGTAGTTCCATTATCTCATTTGTCAGAATCCCAACTTTTGACGTTACTTCTTTCAGAGACTGCTGAATATCGTGATTATCTGCCCTAACTTGGGCAAAGAGCTCTCGCGTTTCCTCTCTTTGGTCTTTAAGAGTTTGAAGAATCAATGATAGCATCGGCGCTTCGCATCCTTGAGCCCCTTTGCCTTGAAGGTCTTCTTCCACGCGTGGCATATGAGATGTTTGAGAAGGCCCAGATACCGGAAACCCCTTGTGATCCCCTGAAGCACATATTTCCTCAGGCATCACTCTTGGAGCTGCCTCCAAACCAGATTCCATGTCGTCTACCCCGGCCACTGACAGCCTGAGAGCCCCACAGACATCATCCGTTAAGCCGACATCCGACAACCTGGATATCATAGTTTTAACCCCACCTTTTGCTTGGACCCACCGCCGTATGGGACTATTCGCTGATAAATTTTTGGATTGCGTCGACCTCCCATTGCCTGACGCCTGGTCCGGCCCCCTAAGAACCTTTTTCACGTCCTTCATTGTTTTAGGTTTGAAATTTTTCTTTCTGAAACCCGCTGGGCGTGGGGTTTGCTTTTCCCTTGTCCCGATTGGATTTTGCCAGCCCTCTTGCGGTACTAAGGGGCTTTGACCCTTCTTTTGTTTTTGATCCGTGGCGAGTCTCCCAGAATTAGAAAAAGAGATATTATGGATGCCCAACATTGAGTCACCAGTGGGGGCAGTACTTTCCTCAGAGATAATAAGAGAGTTGTACTCAAATAATACATTATTCTGTTCTGAAGTCTGTTCTGAAGTCCTGCAGCCCGTACTATTGACATTGCCCCCTACTAGTCTCGGTTCTGCTGCACTATCTTCAAGAAACACAGGCTGAGATGCTAATTCTGTTAATGTAGCAATGGGGATCGGCATTTCCTCCAAGCCCGATCCCCCTGACATAACGTCTGAAGATAACACTTCATTCTTCCCTTTATTGGTAACGTCAGATTCGGCAAGCATAGCAGATTGATCCAGATTATTAAAAGTAGTGTCCAGACTTTCCTCGTGGCTCTCAAAGCTATCAAAAACCTCCCTCACAGTGGCCTCAAAAATCCTGACAGAATTTCCACTATTATCAGATCTGTCCGTTTACATGACCTGAGGCTGAAACTGATGAGGCTTCTGTAAGTTGTTTACTTTACTAGAGCCGGGGGAAACAAGCTCCGTATCACTTTGTAGCTCACACATGGCATGACTAACCATATCTGCTAACTTGTTGCCAGTACTTGCTTCAGTAGCAGCTGCTGAAGTAAATAGCTCTGCTCACTTCCTTGACTGTAGGAAGCGTAATACCGGCTTCCCATGCTTCCCGAGCCCTGTAGTATGGCTAGAGGAATCCACCCTCTGAACCTCCGTACCTCCCGCAACCAGATTGCCCCCTGAAGTCACTGCTGAACTCACCGGCAGACGATTAGCTGCCCGAGTACTTCTGGCTGTAGATTTCGGCGGAGCCATGATCCGGGGTGCTTCAGAGTTCAGATACGGCTGTGGCCACGGGATAGAACTGAAACAAAGGCTCCATGGAGATCGCCGAGCCGCCAAACGCTCAGCCACATACGTGGACGGCAAGCGCCTGAAGCCAATTTGCACAATCGCCTGCATTCAGCGCGACGAATCCTCCAACCCGTAAGTCCGTGAGTCCGTATCGCCGTATCGCCGTTAACCGCTTAGCTGACCATTAGCGATTAATGAATGAATAGAATAAAGTAGTTATGTGTAAAAAGTTTTTAGTCCTCGATTCTCATAGCGTTCCCATAGTGTTTAAGAACACACTGAATCATTAGCCTCGGGAGCTCCTCCGTGTGCTGGTTCTCAGAGACGGCGTCAATCCGCCATCTTGCCTCGCTTATGTGCTTTCTCATTCACAAAACAAAAGTAAGAGGCACAAATTGGCAGAACATCACAGATAAAGTCAATGTGGTATCCTCGCACCCTCAGACGTCTGAGGTTTGTAAAAACTCTGAGAATTTAAAGCATTGACTTATGTCAAAATACCACTGTGATACCTTTGCAATTGGTGGTGGATCTGCACCAGAGATGGAGCTGTAACCCTGAGAAGAGGTTGTTCATACAATAATCAACACAACCAGCAAAGAGGGCATTCAAGAAGTACCTCAGGCTGGAGGCATGGAAGAGCAATGTGAGTCTAACTACCAATGATAGCAACAAAATTCTGCCATAGCAATTCAAAACTTGTCTTATATGATACATTCCAATAACAGGCTATAGTGCCATAAGCACAATTTATAAATAGGAAGGAACAAGATTGACTTAGGTATTGTATATATTGCTCATCAGTGTTCCTACAATGTATCCTTCTTACTAGACACAAATACTTATGTCACTTGTTGAAAGTCACTGGCTCAAGAACAGAAAGAAAGGACTGGTTGTGAAATACACCTCTGTGTCTAATGTTCAAACCAAGTAATGCTGAGGTGATGTATCTGTACTCTTCTTTCATATGGCACCGGTGATCAGCCTCAGCTAGTGGTGTACCACCATGAACAGGAAGATGGAGAAGCAGGGTATTAAAGTCCTCATCTTGAAACACTAAATTCACATTGTGTGATTATTTATCATTCATAAATTGTTGGAATCTCTGAAGGGTCACCCCAAACTTTTTGCCTTCCTCCTATTTTTCTGACCTTGTTTTTGCTGACTTTAGGACTCTGAGCACATTACCTCTGTTGACCAGTGCTAAGGTGCATGTGCTCTCACCTCTAACCATGGTATAATTGGTTTACACCTGTTTGGCATATTTAAATATTTAAATAGCTTGTAGGTCCCTTGTAAAGTGGTATACCATATACCCAGGGACTGTAAATTAAATGCTACTATTGGGTCTGCAGCACTGATTGTGCCACCCACACTAGTAGCCCTGTAAACATGTCTCAGGCCTGCCACTGCAGAGCCTGTGTGTTTAGTTTTACTGTTACTTTGGCTTGGCATTTAATACCCTTTGCCAAGCCTTAAACTCCCCTTTATTAATACATATACATCAACGCTACGTTAGGCCCTAGGTAGCGCATAGGGCAGGGTGCAGTGTAAGTAAAAGTCAGGGAATGTACTTTTAGGTTTTGCATGTTCTGGTAGTGAAAAACCATCAATTCATTTTTCACGACTGTGAGGACTACTCCTCTCAGGTTCACTGATAGACTATCGATGCCCAAAATATCCCCATTCACAAATATCGATGAAAAAATATCGATGTCAAAAATATCGACATCCTATATTTAAAATTGTAAGTACAAAAATAGCGACACAAAAAATATTGATGTAAAAAATATAGATGTACAAAATATCGTTTTTTTATTTAAATAAAAATGAATGTTAAATATATTAAATAATAAAATTAAAATTAAAAAATTATTTAGATTTAATATACATTATAACAAATATAATAAAATTAATTTAATTTGAAAAATATTTAAACATACATATATAAAATGTAATATATATATATATATATAAGACATTTTCCAGAGAGGCTGCGCAAAGATGGTGGCATCTGAGGAAGGCAGTTCGCCGAAACGCGTTATGCCCAAATCTACACAATAAAGGTCTTTGAAGCCCCGCTGCGTCCCTTGTTTCTGCTTGGATGGGAGGAGAACTACTTTTTGATATTCGCGTGTTTGCCAGTGACACGCTTAAAGGGACCCTTTCTACAAGAGGTCACGACACACATTGGCAATTATTGAAGGTTTCTTCCGTGGTAGCGGATTGCCGTGACCCGCAACCTGACCCCTGGAACTGAGGATGAGCCGGCATTTGCAGGTTCATGACTTCATGGAATGGTGCAGTCACTGTACAGGCGCCCTCTATCCTTTGAGCCCAGTGGGAAAAGTGAGCTGGAAAGTAGGGGACAAAGGACTTTTATTCCTATTCTTGCTCCAGTCCTAACCCTGCACTGCGTAAGAAAACATTTGCTTGCCAGGACACTCTGCTTTCATCATGCTGCATTGTGGGACCGGTAGTCTTCCAACATGAACTACCGTTGTCAGCCGGCAGGTAACGCAGTTCAGGTGCGCTCTTCACCAATGGGGAAGGAAGCGCCTATAAAAGACATTTTCCAGAGAGGCTGCGCAAAGATGGTGGCATCTGAGGAAGGCAGTTCGCCGAAACGCTTTATTATGCCCAAATCTACCCAATAAAGGTCTTTGAAGCCCCGCTGCGTCCCTTGTTTCTGCTTGGATGGGAGGAGAACTACTTTTTGATATTTGCGTGTTTGCCAGTGACACGCTTAAAGGGACCCTTTCTACAAGAGGTCACGACACACGTTGGCAATTATTGAAGGTTTCTTCTGTGGTAGCGGATTGCCGTGACCCGCCACCTGACCCCTGGAACTGAGGATGAGCCGGCATTTGCAGGTCCATGACTTCATGGAATGGCGCAGTCACTGTACAGGCGCCCTCTATCCTTTGAGCCCAGTGGGAAGAGTGAGCTGGAAACTAGGGGACAAAGGACTTTTATTCCTATTCTTGCTCCAGTCCACTCCCTGAACTGCGTAAGAAAACATTTGCTTGCCAGGACACTCTGCTTTCATCATGCTGCATTGTGGGACCGGTAGTCTTCCAATATGAACTACCATTGTCAGCCGGCAGGTAACGCAGTTCAGGTGCGCGCTTCACCAATGGGGAAGGAAGCGCCTATAAAAGACATTTTCCAGAGAGGCTGCGCAAAGATGGTGGCATCTGAGGAAGGCAGTTCGCCGAAACGCGTTATGCCGAAATCTACACAATAAAGGTCTTTGAAGCCCCGCTGCATCCCTTGTTTCTGCTTGGATGGGAGGAGAACTACTTTTTGATATTCGCGTTTTTGCAGTGACACGCTTAAAGGGACCTTTTCTACAAGAGGTCACGACACACATTGGCAATTATTGAAGGTTTCTTCAGTGGTAGCGGATTGCAGTGACCCGCCACCTGACCTCTGGAACTGAGGATGAGCCTGCATTTGCAGGTCCATGACTTCATGGAATTGCACAGTCACTGTACAGGTGCCCCCTATCCTTTGAGCCCAGTGGGAAAAGTGAGCTGGAAAGTAGGGGACAAAGGACTTTTATTCCTATTCTTGCTCCAGTCCTCTCCCTGAACTGCGTAAGAAAACATTTGCTTGCCAGGACACTCTGCTTTCATCATGCTGCATTGTGGGACCGGTAGTCTTCCAACATGAACTACCGTTGTCAGCCGGCAGGTAACGCAGTTCAGGTGCGCGCTTCACCAATGGGGAACGAAGCGCCTATAAAAGACATTTTCCAGAGAGGATGCGCAAAGATGGTGGTATCTGAGGAAGGCAGTTCGCCGAAACGCGTTATGCCCAAATCTACACAATAAAGGTCTTTGAAGCCCCGCTGCGTCCCTTGTTTCTGCTTGGATGGGAGGAGAACTACTTTCTGATAATCGCGTGTTTGCCAGTGACACGCTTAAAGGGACCCTTTCTACAAGAGGTCACGACACACATTGGCAATTATTGAAGGTTTCTTCCGTGGTAGCGGATTGCCGTGACCCGCCACCTGACCCCTGGAACTGAGGATGAGCCGGCATTTGCAGGTCCATGGCTTCATGGATTTGCGCAGTCACTGTACAGGCGCCCTCTATCCTTTGAGCCCAGTGGGAAAAGTGAGCTGGAAAGTAGGGGACAAAGGACTTTTATTCCTATTCTTGCTCCAGTCCTCACCCTGAACTGCGTAAGAAAACATTTGCTTGCCAGGACACTCTGCTTTCATCATGCTGCATTGTGGGACCGGTAGTCTTCCAACATGAACTACCATTGTCAGCCGGCAGGTAACGCAGTTCAGGTGCGCGCTTCACCAATGGGGAAGGAAGCGCCTATAAAAGACATTTTCCAGAGAGGCTGCGCAAAGATGGTGGCATCTGAGGAAGGCAGTTCGCCGAAACGCGTTATGCCCAAATCTGCACAATAAAGGTCCTTGAAGCCCCGTTGCGTCCCTTGTTTCTGCTTGGATGGGAAGAGAACTACTCTTTGATATTCGCGTTTTTGCCAGTGACACGTTTAAAGGGACCCTTTCTACAAGAGGTCATGACACACATTGGCAATTTATTGAAGGTTTCTTCCGTGGTAGCGGATTGCCGTGACCCGCCACCTGACCCTTGGAACTGAGGATGAGCCGGCATTTGCAGGTCCATGACTTCATGGAATGGCGCAGTCACTGTACAGGCGCCCTCTATCCTTTGAGCCGAGTGGGAAAAGTGAGCTGGAAAGTAGAGGACAAAGGACTTTTATTCCTATTCTTGCTCCAGTCCTCGCCCTGAACTTCGTAAGAAAACATTTGCTTGCCAGGACACTCTGCTTTCATCATGCTGCATTGTGGGACCGGTAGTCTTCCAACATGAACTACCGTAGTCAGCCGGCAGGTAACGCAGTTCAGGTGCGCGCTTCACCAATGGGGAAGGAAGCGCCTATAAAAGACATTTTCCATAGATGCTGCGCAAAGATGGTGGCATCTGAGGAAGGCAGTTCGCCGAAACGCGTTATGCCCAAATCTACACAATAAAGGTCTTTGAAGCCCCGCTGCGTCCCTTGTTTCTGCTTGAATGGGAGGAGAACTACTTTTCGATATTAGCGTGTTTGCCAGTGACACGCTTAAAGGGACCCTTTCTACAAGAGGTCACGACACACATTGGCAATTATTGAAGGTTTCTTCCGTGGTAGCGGATTGCCGTGACCCGCCACCTGAACCCTGGAACTGAGGATGAGCCGGCATTTGCAGGTCCATGACTTCATGGAATGGCGCAGTCACTGTACAGGTGCACTCTATCCTTTGAGCCCAGTGGGAAAAGTGAGCTGGAAAGTAGGGGACAAAGGACTTTTATTCCTATTCTTGCTCCAGTCCTCTCCCTGAACAACGTAAGAAAACATTTACTTGCCAGGACACTCTGCTTTCATCATGCTGCATTGTGGGACCGGTAGTCTTCCAACATGAACTACCGTTGTCAGCCGGCAGGTAACGCAGTTCAGGTGCGCGCTTCACCAATGGGGAAGGAAGCGCCTATAAAAGACATTTTCCAGAGAGGCTGCGCAAAGATGGTGGTATCTGAGGAAGGCAGTTCGCCGAAATGCGTTATGCCCAAATCTACACAATAAAGGTCTTTGAAGCCCCGCTGCGTCCCTTGTTTCTGCTTGGATGGGAGGAGAACTACTTTTTGATATTCGCGTGTTTGCCAGTGACACGCTTAAAGGGACCCTTTCTACAAGAGGTCACGACACACATTGGCAATTATGGAAGGTTTCTTCCATGGTAGCGGATTGCCGTGACCTGCCACCTGACCCCTGGAACTGAGGATGAGCCGGCATTTGCAGGTCCATGACTTCATGGAATGGCGCAGTCACTATACAGGCGCCCCCTATCCTTTGAGCCCAGTGGGAAAAGTGAGCTGGGAAGTAGGGGACAAAGGACTTTTATTCCTATTCTTGCTCCAGTCCTCTCCCTGAACTGTGTAAGAAAACATTTGCTTGCCAGGACACTCTGCTTTCATCATGCTGCATTGTGGGACCGGTAGTCTTCCAACATGAACTACCGTTGTCAGCCGGCAGGTAACGTAATTCAGGTGCGCGCTTCACCAATGGGGAAGGAAGCGCCTATAAAAGACATTTTCCAGAGAGGCTGAGCAAAGATGGTGGCATCTGAGGTAGGCAGTTCGTCGAAACGCGTTATGCCCAAATATACACGATAAAGGTCTTTGAAGCCCTGCTGCGTCCCCTGTTTCTGCTTGGATGAGAGGAGAACTACTTTTTGATATTCGCGTGTTTGCCAGTGAAACGCTTAAAGGGACCCTTTCTACAAGAGGTCACGACACACATTGGCAATTATTGAAGGTTTCTTCCGTGGTAGCGGATTGCCGTGACCCGCCACCTGACTTCTGGAACTGAGGATGAGCGGGCATTTGCAGGTCCATGACTTCATGGAATGGCGCAGTCACTGTACTGGCGCCCTCTATCCTTTGAGCCCAGTGGGAAAAGTGAGCTCGAAAGTAGGGGACAAAGGACTTTTATTCCTATTCTTGCTCCAGTCCTCTCCCTGAACTGCGTAAGAAAACATTTGCTTGCCAGGACACTCTGCTTTCATCATGCTGCATTGTGGGACCGGTAGTCTTCCAACATGAACTACCGTTGTCAGCCGGCAGGTAACGCAGTTCAGGTGCGCGCTTCACCAATGGGGAACGAAGCGCCTATAAAAGACATTTTCCAGAGAGGATGCGCAAAGATGGTGGTATCTGAGGAAGGCAGTTCGCCGAAACGCGTTATGCCCAAATCTACACAATAAAGGTCTTTGAAGCCCCGCTGCGTCCCCTGTTTCTGCTTGGATGGGAGGAGAACTACTTTTTGATATTCGCGTGTTTGCCAGTGAAACGCTTAAAGGGACCCTTTCTACAAGAGGTCACGACACACATTGGCAATTATTGAAGGTTTCTTCCGTGGTAGCGGATTGCCGTGACCCGCCACCTGACTTCTGGAACTGAGGATGAGCGGGCATTTGCAGGTCCATGACTTCATGGAATGGCGCAGTCACTGTACTGGCGCCCTCTATCCTTTGAGCCCAGTGGGAAAAGTTAGCTCGAAAGTAGGGGACAAAGGACTTTTATTCCTATTCTTGCTCCAGTCCTCTCCCTGAACTGCGTAAGAAAACATTTGCTTGCCAGGACACTCTGCTTTCATCATGCTGCATTGTGGGACCGGTAGTCTTCCAACATGAACTACCGTTGTCAGCCGGCAGGTAACGCAGTTCAGGTGCGCGCTTCACCAATGGGGAAGGAAGCGCCTATAAAAGACATTTTCCAGAGAGGATGCGCAAAGATGGTGGTATCTGAGGAAGGCAGTTCGCCGAAACGCGTTATGCCCAAATCTACACAATAAAGGTCTTTGAAGCCCCGCTGCGTCCCTTGTTTCTGCTTGGATGGGAGGAGAACTACTTTCTGATAATCGCGTGTTTGCCAGCGACACGCTTAAAGGGACCCTTTCTACAAGAGGTCACGACACACATTGGCAATTATTGAAGGTTTCTTCCGTGGTAGCGGATTGCCGTGACCCGCCACCTGACCCCTGGAACTGAGGATGAGCAGGCATTTGCAGGTCCATGGCTTCATGGATTGGCGCAGTCACTGTACAGGCGCCCTCTATCCTTTGAGCCCAGTGGGAAAAGTGAGCTGGAAAGTAGGGGACAAAGGACTTTTATTCCTATTCTTGCTCCAGTCCTCTCCCTGAACTGCGTAAGAAAACATTTGCTTGCCAGGACACTCTGCTTTCATCATGCTGCATTGTGGGACCGGTAGTCTTCCAACATGAACTACCATTGTCAGCCGGCAGGTAACGCAGTTCAGGTGCGCGCTTCACCAATGGGGAAGGAAGCGCCTATAAAAGACATTTTCCAGAGAGGCTGCGCAAAGATGGTGGCATCTGAGGAAGGCAGTTCGCCGAAACGCGTTATGCCCAAATCTGCACAATAAAGGTCCTTGAAGCCCCGCTGCGTCCCTTGTTTCTGCTTGGATGGGAGGAGAACTACTTTCTGATAATCGCGTGTTTGCCAGTGACATGCTTAAAGGGACCCTTTCTACAAGAGGTCACGACACACATTGGCAATTATTGAAGGTTTCTTCCGTGGTAGGGGATTGCCGTGACCCGCCACCTGACCCCTGGAACTGAGGATGAGCCGGCATTTGCAGGTCCATGGCTTCTTGGATTGGCGCAGTCACTATACAGGCGCCCCCTATCCTTTGAGCCCAGTGGGAAAAGTGAGCTGGGAAGTAGGGGACAAAGGACTTTTATTCCTATTCTTGCTCCAGTCCTCTCCCTGAACTGTGTAAGAAAACATTTGCTTGCCAGGACACTCTGCTTTCATCATGCTGCATTGTGGGACCGGTAGTCTTCCAACATGAACTACCGTTGTCAGCCGGCAGGTAACGCAGTTCAGGTGCGCGCTTCACCAATGGGGAAGGAAGCGCCTATAAAAGACATTTTCCAGAGAGGATGCGCAAAGATGGTGGTATCTGAGGAAGGCAGTTCGCCGAAACGCGTTATGCCCAAATCTACACAATAAAGGTCTTTGAAGCCCCGCTGCGTCCCTTGTTTCTGCTTGGATGGGAGGAGAACTACTTTCTGATAATCGCGTGTTTGCCAGTGACACGCTTAAAGGGACCCTTTCTACAAGAGGTCACGACACACATTGGCAATTATTGAAGGTTTCTTCCGTGGTAGCGGATTGCCGTGACCCGCCACCTGACCCCTGGAACTGAGGATGAGCCGGCATTTGCAGGTCCATGGCTTCATGGATTTGCGCAGTCACTGTACAGGCGCCCTCTATCCTTTGAGCCCAGTGGGAAAAGTGAGCTGGAAAGTAGGGGACAAAGGACTTTTATTCCTATTCTTGCTCCAGTCCTCACCCTGAACTGCGTAAGAAAACATTTGCTTGCCAGGACACTCTGCTTTCATCATGCTGCATTGTGGGACCGGTAGTCTTCCAACATGAACTACCATTGTCAGCCGGCAGGTAACGCAGTTCAGGTGCGCGCTTCACCAATGGGGAAGGAAGCGCCTATAAAAGACATTTTCCAGAGAGGCTGCGCAAAGATGGTGGCATCTGAGGAAGGCAGTTCGCCGAAACGCGTTATGCCCAAATCTGCACAATAAAGGTCCTTGAAGCCCAGTTGCGTCCCTTGTTTCTGCTTGGATGGGAAGAGAACTACTCTTTGATATTCGCGTGTTTGCCAGTGACACGTTTAAAGGGACCCTTTCTACAAGAGGTCACGACACACATTGGCAATTTATTGAAGGTTTCTTCCGTGGTAGCGGATTGCCGTGACCCGCCACCTGACCCTTGGAACTGAGGATGAGCCGGCATTTGCAGGTCCATGACTTCATGGAATGGCGCAGTCACTGTACAGGCGCCCTCTATCCTTTGAGCCGAGTGGGAAAAGTGAGCTGGAAAGTAGGGGACAAAGGACTTTTATTCCTATTCTTGCTCCAGTCCTCGCCCTGAACTGCGTAAGAAAACATTTGCTTGCCAGGACACTCTGCTTTCATCATGCTGCATTGTGGGACCGGTAGTCTTCCAACATGAACTACCGTAGTCAGCCGGCAGGTAACGCAGTTCAGGTGCGCGCTTCACCAATGGGGAAGGAAGCGCCTATAAAAGACATTTTCCATAGATGCTGCGCAAAGATGGTGGCATCTGAGGAAGGCAGTTCGCCGAAACGCGTTATGCCCAAATCTACACAATAAAGGTCTTTGAAGCCCCGCTGCGTCCCTTGTTTCTGCTTGAATGGGAGGAGAACTACTTTTCGATATTAGCGTGTTTGCCAGTGACACGCTTAAAGGGACCCTTTCTACAAGAGGTCACGACACACATTGGCAATTATTGAAGGTTTCTTCCGTGGTAGCGGATTGCCGTGACCCGCCACCTGAACCCTGGAACTGAGGATGAGCCGGCATTTGCAGGTCCATGACTTCATGGAATGGCGCAGTCACTGTACAGGTGCACTCTATCCTTTGAGCCCAGTGGGAAAAGTGAGCTGGAAAGTAGGGGACAAAGGACTTTTATTCCTATTCTTGCTCCAGTCCTCTCCCTGAACAACGTAAGAAAACATTTACTTGCCAGGACACTCTGCTTTCATCATGCTGCATTGTGGGACCGGTAGTCTTCCAACATGAACTACCGTTGTCAGCCGGCAGGTAACGCAGTTCAGGTGCGCGCTTCACCAATGGGGAAGGAAGCGCCTATAAAAGACATTTTCCAGAGAGGCTGCGCAAAGATGGTGGCTATCTGAGGAAGGCAGTTCGCCGAAATGCGTTATGCCCAAATCTACACAATAAAGGTCTTTGAAGCCCCGCTGCGTCCCTTGTTTCTGCTTGGATGGGAGGAGAACTACTTTTTGATATTCGCGTGTTTGCCAGTGACACGCTTAAAGGGACCCTTTCTACAAGAGGTCACGACACACATTGGCAATTATGGAAGGTTTCTTCCATGGTAGCGGATTGCCGTGACCTGCCACCTGACCCCTGGAACTGAGGATGAGCCGGCATTTGCAGGTCCATGACTTCATGGAATGGCGCAGTCACTATACAGGCGCCCTCTATCCTTTGAGCCCAGTGGGAAAAGTGAGCTGGGAAGTAGGGGACAAAGGACTTTTATTCCTATTCTTGCTCCAGTCCTCTCCCTGAACTGTGTAAGAAAACATTTGCTTGCCAGGACACTCTGCTTTCATCATGCTGCATTGTGGGACCGGTAGTCTTCCAACATGAACTACCGTTGTCAGCCGGCAGGTAACGTAGTTCAGGTGCGCGCTTCACCAATGGGGAAGGAAGCGCCTATAAAAGACATTTTCCAGAGAGGCTGAGCAAAGATGGTGGCATCTGAGGTAGGCAGTTCGCCGAAACGCGTTATGCCCAAATATACACGATAAAGGTCTTTGAAGCCCTGCTGCGTCCCCTGTTTCTGCTTGGATGAGAGGAGAACTACTTTTTGATATTCGCGTGTTTGCCAGTGAAACGCTTAAAGGGACCCTTTCTACAAGAGGTCACGACACACATTGGCAATTATTGAAGGTTTCTTCCGTGGTAGCGGATTGCCGTGACCCGCCACCTGACTTCTGGAACTGAGGATGAGCGGGCATTTGCAGGTCCATGACTTCATGGAATGGCGCAGTCACTGTACTGGCGCCCTCTATCCTTTGAGCCCAGTGGGAAAAGTGAGCTCGAAAGTAGGGGACAAAGGACTTTTATTCCTATTCTTGCTCCAGTCCTCTCCCTGAACTGCGTAAGAAAACATTTGCTTGCCAGGACACTCTGCTTTCATCATGCTGCATTGTGGGACCGGTAGTCTTCCAACATGAACTACCGTTGTCAGCCGGCAGGTAACGCAGTTCAGGTGCGCGCTTCACCAATGGGGAACGAAGCGCCTATAAAAGACATTTTCCAGAGAGGATGCGCAAAGATGGTGGTATCTGAGGAAGGCAGTTCGCCGAAACGCGTTATGCCCAAATCTACACAATAAAGGTCTTTGAAGCCCCGCTGCGTCCCCTGTTTCTGCTTGGATGGGAGGAGAACTACTTTTTGATATTCGCGTGTTTGCCAGTGACACGCTTAAAGGGACCCTTTCTACAAGAGGTCACGACACACATTGGCAATTATTGAAGGTTTCTTCCGTGGTAGCGGATTGCCGTGACCCGCCACCTGACTTCTGGAACTGAGGATGAGCGGGCATTTGCAGGTCCATGACTTCATGGAATGGCGCAGTCACTGTACTGGCGCCCTCTATCCTTTGAGCCCAGTGGGAAAAGTGAGCTCGAAAGTAGGGGACAAAGGACTTTTATTCCTATTCTTGCTCCAGTCCTCTCCCTGAACTGCGTAAGAAAACATTTGCTTGCCAGGACACTCTGCTTTCATCATGCTGCATTGTGGGACCGGTAGTCTTCCAACATGAACTACCGTTGTCAGCCGGCAGGTAACGCAGTTCAGGTGCGCGCTTCACCAATGGGGAAGGAAGCGCCTATAAAAGACATTTTCCAGAGAGGATGCGCAAAGATGGTGGTATCTGAGGAAGGCAGTTCGCCGAAACGCGTTATGCCCAAATCTACACAATAAAGGTCTTTGAAGCCCCGCTGCGTCCCTTGTTTCTGCTTGGATGGGAGGAGAACTACTTTCTGATAATCGCGTGTTTGCCAGTGACACGCTTAAAGGGACCCTTTCTACAAGAGGTCACGACACACATTGGCAATTATTGAAGGTTTCTTCCGTGGTAGCGGATTGCCGTGACCCGCCACCTGACCCCTGGAACTGAGGATGAGCCGGCATTTGCAGGTCCATGGCTTCATGGATTGGCGCAGTCACTGTACAGGCGCCCTCTATCCTTTGAGCCCAGTGGGAAAAGTGAGCTGGAAAGTAGGGGACAAAGGACTTTTATTCCTATTCTTGCTCCAGTCCTCTCCCTGAACTGCGTAAGAAAACATTTGCTTGCCAGGACACTCTGCTTTCATCATGCTGCATTGTGGGACCGGTAGTCTTCCAACATGAACTACCGTTGTCAGCCGGCAGGTAACGCAGTTCAGGTGCGCGCTTCACCAATGGGGAAGGAAGCGCCTATAAAAGACATTTTCCAGAGAGGCTGCGCAAAGATGGTGGTATCTGAGGAAGGCAGTTCGCCGAAACGCGTTATGCCCAAATCTACACAATAAAGGTCTTTGAAGCCCCGCTGCGTCCCTTGTTTCTGCTTGGATGGGAGGAGAACTACTTTCTGATAATCGCGTGTTTGCCAGTGACACGCTTAAAGGGACCCTTTCTACAAGAGGTCACGACACACATTGGCAATTATTGAAGGTTTCTTCCGTGGTAGCGGATTGCCGTGACCCGCCACCTGACCCCTGGAACTGAGGATGAGCCGGCATTTGCAGGTCCATGGCTTCATGGATTGGCGCAGTCACTGTACAGGCGCCCTCTATCCTTTGAGCCCAGTGGGAAAAGTGAGCTGGAAAGTAGGGGACAAAGGACTTTTATTCCTATTCTTGCTCCAGTCCTCTCCCTGAACAGCGTAAGAAAACATTTGCTTGCCAGGACACTCTGCTTTCATCATGCTGCATTGTGGGACCGGTAGTCTTCCAACATGAACTACCGTTGTCAGCCGGCAGGTAACGCAGTTCAGGTGCGCGCTTCACCAATGGGGAAGGAAGCGCCTATAAAAGACATTTTCCAGAGAGGCTGCGCAAAGATGGTGGCATCTGAGGAAGGCAGTTCGCCGAAACGCGTTATGCCCAAATCTGCACAATAAAGGTCCTTGAAGCCCCGCTGCGTCCCTTGTTTCTGCTTGGATGGGAGGAGAACTACTTTCTGATAATCGCGTGTTTGCCAGTGACACGCTTAAAGGGACCCTTTCTACAAGAGGTCACGACACACATTGGCAATTATTGAAGGTTTCTTCCATGGTAGCGGATTGCCGTGACCCGCCACCTGACCCCTGGAACTGAGGATGAGCCGGCATTTGCAGGTCCATGGCTTCATGGATTGGCGCAGTCACTATACAGGCGCCCTCTATCCTTTGAGCCCAGTGGGAAAAGTGAGCTGGGAAGTAGGGGACAAAGGACTTTTATTCCTATTCTTGCTCCAGTCCTCTCCCTGAACTGTGTAAGAAAACATTTGCTTGCCAGGACACTCTGCTTTCATCATGCTGCATTGTGGGACCGGTAGTCTTCCAACATGAACTACCGTTGTCAGCCGGCAGGTAACGCAATTCAGGTGCGCGCTTCACCAATGGGGAAGGAAGCGCCTATAAAAGACATTTTCCAGAGAGGCTGGGCAAAGATGGTGGCATCTGAGGTAGGCAGTTCGCCGAAACGCGTTATGCCCAATTATACACAATAAAGGTCTTTGAAGCCCTGCTGCGTCCCCTGTTTCTGCTTGGATGGGAGGAGAACTACTTTTTGATATTCGCGTGTTTGCCAGTGAAACGCTTAAAGGGACCCTTTCTACAAGAGGTCACGACACACATTGGCAATTATTGAAGGTTTCTTCCGTGGTAGCGGATTGCCGTGACCCGCCACCTGACTTCTGGAACTGAGGATGAGCGGGCATTTGCAGGTCCATGACTTCATGGAATGGCGCAGTCACTGTACTGGCGCCCTCTATCCTTTGAGCCCAGTGGGAAAAGTGAGCTCGAAAGTAGGGGACAAAGGACTTTTATTCCTATTCTTGCTCCAGTCCTCTCCCTGAACTGCGTAAGAAAACATTTGCTTGCCAGGACACTCTGCTTTCATCATGCTGCATTGTGGGACCGGTAGTCTTCCAACATGAACTACCGTTGTCAGCCGGCAGGTAACGCAGTTCAGGTGCGCGCTTCACCAATGGGGAAGCGAAGCGCCTATAAAAGACATTTTCCAGAGAGGATGCGCAAAGATGGTGGTATCTGAGGAAGGCAGTTCGCCGAAACGCGTTATGCCCAAATCTACACAATAAAGGTCTTTGAAGCCCCGCTGCGTCCCTTGTTTCTGCTTGGATGGGAGGAGAACTACTTTCTGATATTCGCGTGTTTGCCAGTGACACGCTTAAAGGGACCCTTTCTACAAGAGGTCACGACACACATTGGCAATTATTGAAGGTTTCTTCCGTGGTAGCGGATTGCCGTGACCCGCCACCTGACCCCTGGAACTGAGGATGAGCCGGCATTTGCAGGTCCATGGCTTCATGGAATTGCGCAGTCACTGTACAGGCGCCCTCTATCCTTTGAGCCCAGTGGGAAAAGTGAGCTGGAAAGTAGGGGACAAAGGACTTTTATTCCTATTCTTGCTCCAGTCCTCACCCTGAACTGCGTAAGAAAACATTTGCTTGCCAGGACACTCTGCTTTCATCATGCTGCATTGTGGGACCGGTAGTCTTCCAACATGAACTACCATTGTCAGCCGGCAGGTAACGCAGTTCAGGTGCGCGCTTCACCAATGGGGAAGGAAGCGCCTATAAAAGACATTTTCCAGAGAGGCTGCGCAAAGATGGTGGCATCTGAGGAAGGCAGTTCGCCGAAACGCGTTATGCCCAAATCTGCACAATAAAGGTCCTTGAAGCCCCGCTGCGTCCCTTGTTTCTGCTTGGATGGGAGGAGAACTACTTTTTGATATTCGCGTGTTTGCCAGTGACACGCTTAAAGGGACCCTTTCTACAAGAGGTCACGACACACATTGGCAATTATTGAAGGTTTCTTCCGTGGTAGCGGACTTGCCGTGACCCGCCACCTGACCCCTGGAACTGAGGATGAGCCGGCATTTGCAGGTCCATGACTTCATGGAATGGCGCAGTCACTGTACAGGCGCCCTCTATCCTTTGAGCCGAGTGGGAAAAGTGAGCTGGAAAGTAGGGGACAAAGGACTTTTATTCCTATTCTTGCTCCAGTCCTCGCCCTGAACTGCGTAAGAAAACATTTGCTTGCCAGGACACTCTGCTTTCATCATGCTGCATTGTGGGACCGGTAGTCTTCCAACATGAACTACCGTTGTCAGCCGGCAGGTAACGCAGTTCAGGTGCGCGCTTCACCAATGGGGAAGGAAGCGCCTATAAAAGACATTTTCCATAGAGGCTGCGCAAAGATGGTGGCATCTGAGGAAGGCAGTTCGCCGAAACGCGTTATGCCCAAATCTACACAATAAAGGTCTTTGAAGCCCCGCTGCGTCCCTTGTTTCTGCTTGGATGGGAGGAGAACTACTTTTCGATATTAGCGTGTTTGCCAGTGACACGCTTAAAGGGACCCTTTCTACAAGAGGTCACGACACACATTGGCAATTATTGAAGGTTTCTTCCGTGGTAGCGGATTGCCGTGACCCGCCACCTGAACCCTGGAACTGAGGATGAGCCGGCATTTGCAGGTCCATGACTTCATGGAATGGCGCAGTCACTGTACAGGCGCACTCTATCCTTTGAGCCCAGTGGGAAAAGTGAGCTGGAAAGTAGGGGACAAAGGACTTTTATTCCTATTCTTGCTCCAGTCCTCTCCCTGAACTGCGTAAGAAAACATTTGCTTGCCAGGACACTCTGCTTTCATCATGCTGCATTGTGGGACCGGTAGTCTTCCAACATGAACTACCGTTGTCAGCCGGCAGGTAACGCAGTTCAGGTGCGCGCTTCACCAATGGGGAAGGAAGCGCCTATAAAAGACATTTTCCAGAGAGGCTGCGCAAAGATGGTGGCATCTGAGGAAGGCAGTTCGCCGAAACGCGTTATGCCCAAATCTACACAATAAAGGTCTTTGAAGCCCCGCTGCGTCCCTTGTTTCTGCTTGGATGGGAGGAGAACTACTTTTTGATATTCGCGTGTTTGCCAGTGACACGCTTAAAGGGACCCTTTCTACAAGAGGTCACGACACACATTGGCAATTATTGAAGGTTTCTTCCATGGTAGCGGATTGCCGTGACCCGCCACCTGACCCCTGGAACTGAGGATGAGCCGGCATTTGCAGGTCCATGACTTCATGGAATGGCGCAGTCACTATACAGGCGCCCTCTATCCTTTGAGCCCAGTGGGAAAAGTGAGCTGGAAAGTAGGGGACAAAGGACTTTTATTCCTATTCTTGCTCCAGTCCTCTCCCTGAACTGTGTAAGAAAACATTTGCTTGCCAGGACACTCTGCTTTCATCATGCTGCATTGTGGGACCGGTAGTCTTCCAACATGAACTACCGTTGTCAGCCGGCAGGTAACGCAGTTCAGGTGCGCGCTTCACCAATGGGGAAGGAAGCGCCTATAAAAGACATTTTCCAGAGAGGCTGAGCAAAGATGGTGGCATCTGAGGTAGGCAGTTCGCCGAAACGCGTTATGCCCAAATATACACAATAAAGGTCTTTGAAGCCCTGCTGCGTCCCCTGTTTCTGCTTGGATGGGAGGAGAACTACTTTTTGATATTCGCGTGTTTGCCAGTGACACGCTTAAAGGGACCCTTTCTACAAGAGGTCACGACACATATTGGCAATTATTGAAGGTTTCTTCCGTGGTAGCGGATTGCCGTGACCCGCCACCTGACTTCTGGAACTGAGGATGAGCGGGCATTTGCAGGTCCATGACTTCATGGAATGGCGCAGTCACTGTACTGGCGCCCTCTATCCTTTGAGCCCAGTGGGAAAAGTGAGCTCGAAAGTAGGGGACAAAGGACTTTTATTCCTATTCTTGCTCCAGTCCTCTCCCTGAACTGCGTAAGAAAACATTTGCTTGCCAGGACACTCTGCTTTCATCATGCTGCATTGTGGGACCGGTAGTCTTCCAACATGAACTACCGTTGTCAGCCGGCAGGTAACGCAGTTCAGGTGCGCGCTTCACCAATGGGGAAGCGAAGCGCCTATAAAAGACATTTTCCAGAGAGGATGCGCAAAGATGGTGGTATCTGAGGAAGGCAGTTCGCCGAAACGCGTTATGCCCAAATCTACACAATAAAGGTCTTTGAAGCCCCGCTGCGTCCCTTGTTTCTGCTTGGATGGGAGGAGAACTACTTTCTGATAATCGCGTGTTTGCCAGTGACACGCTTAAAGGGACCCTTTCTACAAGAGGTCACGACACACATTGGCAATTATTGAAGGTTTCTTCCGTGGTAGCGGATTGCCGTGACCCGCCACCTGACCCCTGGAACTGAGGATGAGCCGGCATTTGCAGGTCCATGGCTTCATGGATTTGCGCAGTCACTGTACAGGCGCCCTCTATCCTTTGAGCCCAGTGGGAAAAGTGAGCTGGAAAGTAGGGGACAAAGGACTTTTATTCCTATTCTTGCTCCAGTCCTCACCCTGAACTGCGTAAGAAAACATTTGCTTGCCAGGACACTCTGCTTTCATCATGCTGCATTGTGGGACCGGTAGTCTTCCAACATGAACTACCATTGTCAGCCGGCAGGTAACGCAGTTCAGGTGCGCGCTTCACCAATGGGGAAGGAAGCGCCTATAAAAGACATTTTCCAGAGAGGCTGCGCAAAGATGGTGGCATCTGAGGAAGGCAGTTCGCCGAAACGCGTTATGCCCAAATCTGCACAATAAAGGTCCTTGAAGCCCCGCTGCGTCCCTTGTTTCTGCTTGGATGGGAGGAGAACTACTCTTTGATATTCGCGTGTTTGCCAGTGACACGCTTAAAGGGACCCTTTCTACAAGAGGTCACGACACACATTGGCAATTATTGAAGGTTTCTTCCGTGGTAGCGGACTTGCCGTGACCCGCCACCTGACCCCTGGAACTGAGGATGAGCCGGCATTTGCAGGTCCATGACTTCATGGAATGGCGCAGTCACTGTACAGGCGCCCTCTATCCTTTGAGCCCAGTGGGAAAAGTGAGCTGGAAAGTAGAGGACAAAGGACTTTTATTCCTATTCTTGCTCCAGTCCTCGCCCTGAACTGCGTAAGAAAACATTTGCTTGCCAGGACACTCTGCTTTCATCATGCTGCATTGTGGGACCGGTAGTCTTCCAACATGAACTACCGTTGTCAGCCGGCAGGTAACGCAGTTCAGGTGCGCGCTTCACCAATGGGGAAGGAAGCGCCTATAAAAGACATTTTCCATAGAGGCTGCGCAAAGATGGTGGCATCTGAGGAAGGCAGTTCGCCGAAACGCGTTATGCCCAAATCTACACAATAAAGGTCTTTGAAGCCCCGCTGCGTCCCTTGTTTCTGCTTGGATGGGAGGAGAACTACTTTTCGATATTAGCGTGTTTGCCAGTGACACGCTTAAAGGGACCCTTTCTACAAGAGGTCACGACACACATTGGCAATTATTGAAGGTTTCTTCCGTGGTAGCGGATTGCCGTGACCCGCCACCTGAACCCTGGAACTGAGGATGAGCCGGCATTTGCAGGTCCATGACTTCATGGAATGGCGCAGTCACTGTACAGGCGCACTCTATCCTTTGAGCCCAGTGGGAAAAGTGAGCTGGAAAGTAGGGGACAAAGGACTTTTATTCCTATTCTTGCTCCAGTCCTCTCCCTGAACTGCGTAAGAAAACATTTGCTTGCCAGGACACTCTGCTTTCATCATGCTGCATTGTGGGACCGGTAGTCTTCCAACATGAACTACCGTTGTCAGCCGGCAGGTAACGCAGTTCAGGTGCGCGCTTCACCAATGGGGAAGGAAGCGCCTATAAAAGACATTTTCCAGAGAGGCTGCGCAAAGATGGTGGCATCTGAGGTAGGCAGTTCGCCGAAACGCGTTATGCCCAAATATACACAATAAAGGTCTTTGAAGCCCTGCTGCGTCCCTTGTTTCTGCTTGGATGGGAGGAGAACTACTTTTTGATATTCGCGTGTTTGCCAGTGACACGCTTAAAGGGACCCTTTCTACAAGAGGTCACGACACACATTGGCAATTATTGAAGGTTTCTTCCGTGGTAGCGGATTGCCGTGACCCGCCACCTGACCTCTGGAACTGAGGATGAGCCGGCATTTGCAGGTCCATGACTTCATGGAATGGCGCAGTCACTGTACAGGCGCCCTCTATCCTTTGAGCCCAGTGGGAAAAGTGAGCTGGAAAGTAGGGGACAAAGGACTTTTATTCCTATTCTTGCTCCAGTCCTCTCCCTGAACTGCGTAAGAAAACATTTGCTTGCCAGGACACTCTGCTTTCATCATGCTGCATTGTGGGACCGGTAGTCTTCCAACATGAACTACCGTTGTCAGCCGGCAGGTAACGTAGTTCAGGTGCGCGCTTCACCAATGGGGAAGGAAGCGCCTATAAAAGACATTTTCCAGAGAGGCTGCGCAAAGATGGTGGCATCTGAGGTAGGCAGTTCGCCGAAACGCGTTATGCCCAAATATACACGATAAAGGTCTTTGAAGCCCTGCTGCGTCCCCTGTTTCTGCTTGGATGGGAGGAGAACTACTTTTTGATATTCGCGTGTTTGCCAGTGAAACGCTTAAAGGGACCCTTTCTACAAGAGGTCACGACACACATTGGCAATTATTGAAGGTTTCTTCCGTGGTAGCGGATTGCCGTGACCCGCCACCTGACTTCTGGAACTGAGGATGAGCGGGCATTTGCAGGTCCATGACTTCATGGAATGGCGCAGTCACTGTACTGGCGCCCTCTATCCTTTGAGCCCAGTGGGAAAAGTGAGCTGGAAAGTAGGGGACAAAGGACTTTTATTCCTATTCTTGCTCCAGTCCTCTCCCTGAACTGCGTAAGAAAACATTTGCTTGCCAGGACACTCTGCTTTCATCATGCTGCATTGTGGGACCGGTAGTCTTCCAACATGAACTACCGTTGTCAGCCGGCAGGTAACGCAGTTCAGGTGCGCGCTTCACCAATGGGGAAGGAAGCGCCTATAAAAGACATTTTCCAGAGAGGCTGCGCAAAGATGGTGGTATCTGAGGAAGGCAGTTCGCCGAAACGCGTTATGCCCAAATCTACACAATAAAGGTCTTTGAAGCCCCGCTGCGTCCCTTGTTTCTGCTTGGATGGGAGGAGAACTACTTTCTGATAATCGCGTGTTTGCCAGTGACACGCTTAAAGGGACCCTTTCTACAAGAGGTCACGACACACATTGGCAATTATTGAAGGTTTCTTCCGTGGTAGCGGATTGCCGTGACCCGCCACCTGACCCCTGGAACTGAGGATGAGCCGGCATTTGCAGGTCCATGGCTTCATGGATTGGCGCAGTCACTGTACAGGCGCCCTCTATCCTTTGAGCCCAGTGGGAAAAGTGAGCTGGAAAGTAGGGGACAAAGGACTTTTATTCCTATTCTTGCTCCAGTCCTCTCCCTGAACTGCGTAAGAAAACATTTGCTTGCCAGGACACTCTGCTTTCATCATGCTGCATTGTGGGACCGGTAGTCTTCCAACATGAACTACCGTTGTCAGCCGGCAGGTAACGCAGTTCAGGTGCGCGCTTCACCAATGGGGAAGGAAGCGCCTATAAAAGACATTTTCCAGAGAGGCTGCGCAAAGATGGTGGCATCTGAGGAAGGCAGTTCGCCGAAACGCTGTTATGCCCAAATCTACACAATAAAGGTCTTTGAAGCCCCGCTGCGTCCCTTGTTTCTGCTTGGATGGGAGGAGAACTACTTTTTGATATTCGCGTGTTTGCCAGTGACACGCTTAAAGGGACCCTTTCTACAAGAGGTCACGACACACATTGGCAATTATTGAAGGTTTCTTCCGTGGTAGCGGATTGCCGTGACCCGCCACCTGACCCCTGGAACTGAGGATGAGCCGGCATTTGCAGGTCCATGACTTCATGGAATGGCGCAGTCACTGTACAGGCGCCCTCTATCCTTTGAGCCCAGTGGGAAAAGTGAGCTGGAAAGTAGGGGACAAAGGACTTTTATTCCTATTCTTGCTCCAGTCCTCTCCCTGAACTGCGTAAGAAAACATTTGCTTGCCAGGACACTCTGCTTTCATCATGCTGCATTGTGGGACCGGTAGTCTTCCAACATGAACTACCATTGTCAGCCGGCAGGTAACGCAGTTCAGGTGCGCGCTTCACCAATGGGGAAGGAAGCGCCTATAAAAGACATTTTCCAGAGAGGCTGCGCAAAGATGGTGGCATCTGAGGAAGGCAGTTCGCCGAAACGCGTTATGCCCAAATCTACACAATAAAGGTCTTTGAAGCCCCGCTGCGTCCCTTGTTTCTGCTTGGATGGGAGGAGAACTACTTTTTGATATTCGCGTGTTTGCCAGTGACACGCTTAAAGGGACCCTTTCTACAAGAGGTCACGACACACATTGGCAATTATTGAAGGTTTCTTCCGTGGTAGCGGATTGCCGTGACCCGCCACCTGACCTCTGGAACTGAGGATGAGCCGGCATTTGCAGGTCCATGACTTCATGGAATTGGCGCAGTCACTGTACAGGCGCCCTCTATCCTTTGAGCCCAGTGGGAAAAGTGAGCTGGAAAGTAGGGGACAAAGGACTTTTATTCCTATTCTTGCTCCAGTCCTCTCCCTGAACTGCGTAAGAAAACATTTGCTTGCCAGGACACTCTGCTTTCATCATGCTGCATTGTGGGACCGGTAGTCTTCCAACATGAACTACCGTTGTCAGCCGGCAGGTAACGCAGTTCAGGTGCGCGCTTCACCAATGGGGAACGAAGCGCCTATAAAAGACATTTTCCAGAGAGGATGCGCAAAGATGGTGGTATCTGAGGAAGGCAGTTCGCCGAAACGCGTTATGCCCAAATCTACACAATAAAGGTCTTTGAAGCCCCGCTGCGTCCCTTGTTTCTGCTTGGATGGGAGGAGAACTACTTTCTGATAATCGCGTGTTTGCCAGTGACACGCTTAAAGGGACCCTTTCTACAAGAGGTCACGACACACATTGGCAATTATTGAAGGTTTCTTCCGTGGTAGCGGATTGCCGTGACCCGCCACCTGACCCCTGGAACTGAGGATGAGCCGGCATTTGCAGGTCCATGGCTTCATGGATTTGCGCAGTCACTGTACAGGCGCCCTCTATCCTTTGAGCCCAGTGGGAAAAGTGAGCTGGAAAGTAGGGGACAAAGGACTTTTATTCCTATTCTTGCTCCAGTCCTCACCCTGAACTGCGTAAGAAAACATTTGCTTGCCAGGACACTCTGCTTTCATCATGCTGCATTGTGGGACCGGTAGTCTTCCAACATGAACTACCATTGTCAGCCGGCAGGTAACGCAGTTCAGGTGCGCGCTTCACCAATGGGGAAGGAAGCGCCTATAAAAGACATTTTCCAGAGAGGCTGCGCAAAGATGGTGGCATCTGAGGAAGGCAGTTCGCCGAAACGCGTTATGCCCAAATCTGCACAATAAAGGTCCTTGAAGCCCCGCTGCGTCCCTTGTTTCTGCTTGGATGGGAAGAGAACTACTCTTTGATATTCGCGTGTTTGCCAGTGACACGTTTAAAGGGACCCTTTCTACAAGAGGTCACGACACACATTGGCAATTTATTGAAGGTTTCTTCCGTGGTAGCGGATTGCCGTGACCCGCCACCTGACCCTTGGAACTGAGGATGAGCCGGCATTTGCAGGTCCATGACTTCATGGAATGGCGCAGTCACTGTACAGGCGCCCTCTATCCTTTGAGCCGAGTGGGAAAAGTGAGCTGGAAAGTAGAGGACAAAGGACTTTTATTCCTATTCTTGCTCCAGTCCTCGCCCTGAACTGCGTAAGAAAACATTTGCTTGCCAGGACACTCTGCTTTCATCATGCTGCATTGTGGGACCGGTAGTCTTCCAACATGAACTACCGTTGTCAGCCGGCAGGTAACGCAGTTCAGGTGCGCGCTTCACCAATGGGGAAGGAAGCGCCTATAAAAGACATTTTCCATAGAGGCTGCGCAAAGATGGTGGCATCTGAGGAAGGCAGTTCGCCGAAACGCGTTATGCCCAAATCTACACAATAAAGGTCTTTGAAGCCCCGCTGCGTCCCTTGTTTCTGCTTGAATGGGAGGAGAACTACTTTTCGATATTAGCGTGTTTGCCAGTGACACGCTTAAAGGGACCCTTTCTACAAGAGGTCACGACACACATTGGCAATTATTGAAGGTTTCTTCCGTGGTAGCGGATTGCCGTGACCCGCCACCTGAACCCTGGAACTGAGGATGAGCCGGCATTTGCAGGTCCATGACTTCATGGAATGGCGCAGTCACTGTACAGGTGCACTCTATCCTTTGAGCCCAGTGGGAAAAGTGAGCTGGAAAGTAGGGGACAAAGGACTTTTATTCCTATTCTTGCTCCAGTCCTCTCCCTGAACAACGTAAGAAAACATTTACTTGCCAGGACACTCTGCTTTCATCATGCTGCATTGTGGGACCGGTAGTCTTCCAACATGAACTACCGTTGTCAGCCGGCAGGTAACGCAGTTCAGGTGCGCGCTTCACCAATGGGGAAGGAAGCGCCTATAAAAGACATTTTCCAGAGAGGCTGCGCAAAGATGGTGGTATCTGAGGAAGGCAGTTCGCCGAAATGCGTTATGCCCAAATCTACACAATAAAGGTCTTTGAAGCCCCGCTGCGTCCCTTGTTTCTGCTTGGATGGGAGGAGAACTACTTTTTGATATTCGCGTGTTTGCCAGTGACACGCTTAAAGGGACCCTTTCTACAAGAGGTCACGACACACATTGGCAATTATGGAAGGTTTCTTCCATGGTAGCGGATTGCCGTGACCTGCCACCTGACCCCTGGAACTGAGGATGAGCCGGCATTTGCAGGTCCATGACTTCATGGAATGGCGCAGTCACTATACAGGCGCCCTCTATCCTTTGAGCCCAGTGGGAAAAGTGAGCTGGGAAGTAGGGGACAAAGGACTTTTATTCCTATTCTTGCTCCAGTCCTCTCCCTGAACTGTGTAAGAAAACATTTGCTTGCCAGGACACTCTGCTTTCATCATGCTGCATTGTGGGACCGGTAGTCTTCCAACATGAACTACCGTTGTCAGCCGGCAGGTAACGTAATTCAGGTGCGCGCTTCACCAATGGGGAAGGAAGCGCCTATAAAAGACATTTTCCAGAGAGGCTGAGCAAAGATGGTGGCATCTGAGGTAGGCAGTTCGCCGAAACGCGTTATGCCCAAATATACACGATAAAGGTCTTTGAAGCCCTGCTGCGTCCCCTGTTTCTGCTTGGATGAGAGGAGAACTACTTTTTGATATTCGCGTGTTTGCCAGTGACACGCTTAAAGGGACCCTTTCTACAAGAGGTCACGACACACATTGGCAATTATTGAAGGTTTCTTCCGTGGTAGCGGATTGCCGTGACCCGCCACCTGACTTCTGGAACTGAGGATGAGCGGGCATTTGCAGGTCCATGACTTCATGGAATGGCGCAGTCACTGTACTGGCGCCCTCTATCCTTTGAGCCCAGTGGGAAAAGTGAGCTCGAAAGTAGGGGACAAAGGACTTTTATTCCTATTCTTGCTCCAGTCCTCTCCCTGAACTGCGTAAGAAAACATTTGCTTGCCAGGACACTCTGCTTTCATCATGCTGCATTGTGGGACCGGTAGTCTTCCAACATGAACTACCGTTGTCAGCCGGCAGGTAACGCAGTTCAGGTGCGCGCTTCACCAATGGGGAACGAAGCGCCTATAAAAGACATTTTCCAGAGAGGATGCGCAAAGATGGTGGTATCTGAGGAAGGCAGTTCGCCGAAACGCGTTATGCCCAAATCTACACAATAAAGGTCTTTGAAGCCCCGCTGCGTCCCCTGTTTCTGCTTGGATGGGAGGAGAACTACTTTTTGATATTCGCGTGTTTGCCAGTGAAACGCTTAAAGGGACCCTTTCTACAAGAGGTCACGACACACATTGGCAATTATTGAAGGTTTCTTCCGTGGTAGCGGATTGCCGTGACCCGCCACCTGACTTCTGGAACTGAGGATGAGCGGGCATTTGCAGGTCCATGACTTCATGGAATGGCGCAGTCACTGTACTGGCGCCCTCTATCCTTTGAGCCCAGTGGGAAAAGTTAGCTCGAAAGTAGGGGACAAAGGACTTTTATTCCTATTCTTGCTCCAGTCCTCTCCCTGAACTGCGTAAGAAAACATTTGCTTGCCAGGACACTCTGCTTTCATCATGCTGCATTGTGGGACCGGTAGTCTTCCAACATGAACTACCGTTGTCAGCCGGCAGGTAACGCAGTTCAGGTGCGCGCTTCACCAATGGGGAAGGAAGCGCCTATAAAAGACATTTTCCAGAGAGGATGCGCAAAGATGGTGGTATCTGAGGAAGGCAGTTCGCCGAAACGCGTTATGCCCAAATCTACACAATAAAGGTCTTTGAAGCCCCGCTGCGTCCCTTGTTTCTGCTTGGATGGGAGGAGAACTACTTTCTGATAATCGCGTGTTTGCCAGTGACACGCTTAAAGGGACCCTTTCTACAAGAGGTCACGACACACATTGGCAATTATTGAAGGTTTCTTCCGTGGTAGCGGATTGCCGTGACCCGCCACCTGACCCCTGGAACTGAGGATGAGCCGGCATTTGCAGGTCCATGGCTTCATGGATTGGCGCAGTCACTATACAGGCGCCCCCTATCCTTTGAGCCCAGTGGGAAAAGTGAGCTGGGAAGTAGGGGACAAAGGACTTTTATTCCTATTCTTGCTCCAGTCCTCTCCCTGAACTGTGTAAGAAATCATTTGCTTGCCAGGACACTCTGCTTTCATCATGCTGCATTGTGGGACCGGTAGTCTTCCAACATGAACTACCGTTGTCAGCCGGCAGGTAACGCAGTTCAGGTGCGCGCTTCACCAATGGGGAAGGAAGCGCCTATAAAAGACATTTTCCAGAGAGGATGCGCAAAGATGGTGGTATCTGAGGAAGGCAGTTCGCCGAAACGCGTTATGCCCAAATCTACACAATAAAGGTCTTTGAAGCCCCGCTGCGTCCCTTGTTTCTGCTTGGATGGGAGGAGAACTACTTTCTGATAATCGCGTGTTTGCCAGTGACACGCTTAAAGGGACCCTTTCTACAAGAGGTCACGACACACATTGGCAATTATTGAAGGTTTCTTCCGTGGTAGCGGATTGCCGTGACCCGCCACCTGACCCCTGGAACTGAGGATGAGCCGGCATTTGCAGGTCCATGGCTTCATGGATTTGCGCAGTCACTGTACAGGCGCCCTCTATCCTTTGAGCCCAGTGGGAAAAGTGAGCTGGAAAGTAGGGGACAAAGGACTTTTATTCCTATTCTTGCTCCAGTCCTCACCCTGAACTGCGTAAGAAAACATTTGCTTGCCAGGACACTCTGCTTTCATCATGCTGCATTGTGGGACCGGTAGTCTTCCAACATGAACTACCATTGTCAGCCGGCAGGTAACGCAGTTCAGGTGCGCGCTTCACCAATGGGGAAGGAAGCGCCTATAAAAGACATTTTCCAGAGAGGCTGCGCAAAGATGGTGGCATCTGAGGAAGGCAGTTCGCCGAAACGCGTTATGCCCAAATCTGCACAATAAAGGTCCTTGAAGCCCCGCTGCGTCCCTTGTTTCTGCTTGGATGGGAAGAGAACTACTCTTTGATATTCGCGTTTTTGCCAGTGACACGTTTAAAGGGACCCTTTCTACAAGAGGTCATGACACACATTGGCAATTTATTGAAGGTTTCTTCCGTGGTAGCGGATTGCCGTGACCCGCCACCTGACCCTTGGAACTGAGGATGAGCCGGCATTTGCAGGTCCATGACTTCATGGAATGGCGCAGTCACTGTACAGGCGCCCTCTATCCTTTGAGCCGAGTGGGAAAAGTGAGCTGGAAAGTAGAGGACTTTTATTCCTATTCTTGCTCCAGTCCTCGCCCTGAACTGCGTAAGAAAACATTTGCTTGCCAGGACACTCTGCTTTCATCATGCTGCATTGTGGGACCGGTAGTCTTCCAACATGAACTACCGTAGTCAGCCGGCAGGTAACGCAGTTCAGGTGCGCGCTTCACCAATGGGGAAGGAAGCGCCTATAAAAGACATTTTCCAGAGATGCTGCGCAAAGATGGTGGCATCTGAGGAAGGCAGTTCGCCGAAACGCGTTATGCCCAAATCTACACAATAAAGGTCTTTGAAGCCCCGCTGCGTCCCTTGTTTCTGCTTGAATGGGAGGAGAACTACTTTTCGATATTAGCGTGTTTGCCAGTGACACGCTTAAAGGGACCCTTTCTACAAGAGGTCACGACACACATTGGCAATTATTGAAGGTTTCTTCCGTGGTAGCGGATTGCCGTGACCCGCCACCTGAACCCTGGAACTGAGGATGAGCCGGCATTTGCAGGTCCATGACTTCATGGAATGGCGCAGTCACTGTACAGGTGCACTCTATCCTTTGAGCCCAGTGGGAAAAGTGAGCTGGAAAGTAGGGGACAAAGGACTTTTATTCCTATTCTTGCTCCAGTCCTCTCCCTGAACAACGTAAGAAAACATTTACTTGCCAGGACACTCTGCTTTCATCATGCTGCATTGTGGGACCGGTAGTCTTCCAACATGAACTACCGTTGTCAGCCGGCAGGTAACGCAGTTCAGGTGCGCGCTTCACCAATGGGGAAGGAAGCGCCTATAAAAGACATTTTCCAGAGAGGCTGCGCAAAGATGGTGGTATCTGAGGAAGGCAGTTCGCCGAAATGCGTTATGCCCAAATCTACACAATAAAGGTCTTTGAAGCCCCGCTGCGTCCCTTGTTTCTGCTTGGATGGGAGGAGAACTACTTTTTGATATTCGCGTGTTTGCCAGTGACACGCTTAAAGGGACCCTTTGTACAAGAGGTCACGACACACATTGGCAATTATGGAAGGTTTCTTCCATGGTAGTGGATTGCCGTGACCTGCCACCTGACCCCTGGAACTGAGGATGAGCCGGCATTTGCAGGTCCATGACTTCATGGAATGGCGCAGTCACTGTACAGGCGCCCTCTATCCTTTGAGCCCAGTGGGAAAAGTGAGCTGGGAAGTAGGGGACAAAGGACTTTTATTCCTATTCTTGCTCCAGTCCTCTCCCTGAACTGTGTAAGAAAACATTTGCTTGCCAGGACACTCTGCTTTCATCATGCTGCATTGTGGGACCGGTAGTCTTCCAACATGAACTACCGTTGTCAGCCGGCAGGTAACGTAATTCAGGTGCGCGCTTCACCAATGGGGAAGGAAGCGCCTATAAAAGACATTTTCCAGAGAGGCTGAGCAAAGATGGTGGCATCTGAGGTAGGCAGTTCGCCGAAACGCGTTATGCCCAAATATACACGATAAAGGTCTTTGAAGCCCTGCTGCGTCCCTGTTTCTGCTTGGATGAGAGGAGAACTACTTTTTGATATTCGCGTGTTTGCCAGTGAAACGCTTAAAGGGACCCTTTCTACAAGAGGTCACGACACACATTGGCAATTATTGAAGGTTTCTTCCGTGGTAGCGGATTGCCGTGACCCGCCACCTGACTTCTGGAACTGAGGATGAGCGGGCATTTGCAGGTCCATGACTTCATGGAATGGCGCAGTCACTGTACTGGCGCCCTCTATCCTTTGAGCCCAGTGGGAAAAGTGAGCTCGAAAGTAGGGGACAAAGGACTTTTATTCCTATTCTTGCTCCAGTCCTCTCCCTGAACTGCGTAAGAAAACATTTGCTTGCCAGGACACTCTGCTTTCATCATGCTGCATTGTGGGACCGGTAGTCTTCCAACATGAACTACCGTTGTCAGCCGGCAGGTAACGCAGTTCAGGTGCGCGCTTCACCAATGGGGAAGGAAGCGCCTATAAAAGACATTTTCCATAGAGGCTGCGCAAAGATGGTGGTATCTGAGGAAGGCAGTTCGCCGAAACGCGTTATGCCCAAATCTACACAATAAAGGTGTTTGAAGCCCCGCTGCGTCCCTTGTTTCTGCTTGGATGGGAGGAGAACTACTTTCTGATAATCGCGTGTTTGCCAGTGACACGCTTAAAGGGACCCTTTCTACAAGAGGTCACGACACACATTGGCAATTATTGAAGGTTTCTTCCGTGGTAGGGGATTGCCGTGACCCGCCACCTGACCCCTGGAACTGAGGATGAGCCGGCATTTGCAGGTCCATGGCTTCATGGATTGGTGCAGTCACTGTACAGGCGCCCTCTATCCTTTGAGCCCAGTGGGAAAAGTGAGCTGGAAAGTAGGGGACAAAGGACTTTTATTCCTATTCTTGCTCCAGTCCTCTCCCTGAACAGCGTAAGAAAACATTTGCTAGCCAGGACATTCTGCTTTCATCATGCTGCATTGTGGGACCGGTAGTCTTCCAACATGAACTACCGTTGTCAGCCGGCAGGTAACGCAGTTCAGGTGCGCGCTTCACCAATGGGGAAGGAAGCGCCTATAAAAGACATTTTCCAGAGAGGCTGCGCAAAGATGGTGGCATCTGAGGAAGGCAGTTCGCCGAAACGCGTTATGCCCAAATCTGCACAATAAAGGTCCTTGAAGCCCCGCTGCGTCCCTTGTTTCTGCTTGGATGGGAGGAGAACTACTTTCTGATAATCGCGTGTTTGCCAGTGACATGCTTAAAGGGACCCTTTCTACAAGAGGTCACGACACACATTGGCAATTATTGAAGGTTTCTTCCATGGTAGGGGATTGCCGTGACCCGCCACCTGACCCCTGGAACTGAGGATGAGCCGGCATTTGCAGGTCCATGGCTTCATGGATTGGCGCAGTCACTATACAGGCGCCCCCTATCCTTTGAGCCCAGTGGGAAAAGTGAGCTGGGAAGTAGGGGACAAAGGGCTTTTATTCCTATTCTTGCTCCAGTCCTCTCCCTGAACTGTGTAAGAAAACATTTGCTTGCCAGGACACTCTGCTTTCATCATGCTGCATTGTGGGACCGGTAGTCTTCCAACATGAACTACCGTTGTCAGCCGGCAGGTAACGTAATTCAGGTGCGCGCTTCACCAATGGGGAAGGAAGCGCCTATAAAAGACATTTTCCAGAGAGGCTGGGCAAAGATGGTGGCATCTGAGGTAGGCAGTTCGCCGAAACGCGTTATGCCCAAATATACACGATAAAGGTCTTTGAAGCCCTGCTGCGTCCCCTGTTTCTGCTTGGATGGGAGGAGAACTACTTTTTGATATTCGCGTGTTTGCCAGTGAAACGCTTAAAGGGACCCTTTCTACAAGAGGTCACGACACACATTGGCAATTATTGAAGGTTTCTTCCGTGGTAGCGGATTGCCGTGACCCGCCACCTGACTTCTGGAACTGAGGATGAGCGGGCATTTGCAGGTCCATGACTTCATGGAATGGCGCAGTCACTGTACAGGCGCCCTCTATCCTTTGAGCCCAGTGGGAAAAGTGAGCTGGAAAGTAGGGGACAAAGGACTTTTATTCCTATTCTTGCTCCAGTCCTCACCCTGAACTGCGTAAGAAAACATTTGCTTGCCAGGACACTCTGCTTTCATCATGCTGCATTGTGGGACCGGTAGTCTTCCAACATGAACTACCATTGTCAGACGGCAGGTAACGCAGTTCAGGTGCGCGCTTCACCAATAGGGAAGGAAGCGCCTATAAAAGACATTTTCCAGAGAGGCTGCGCAAAGATGGTGGCATCTGAGGAAGGAAGTTCGCCGAAACGCGTTATGCCCAAATCTGCACAATAAAGGTCCTTGAAGCCCCGCTGCGTCCCTTGTTTCTGCTTGGATGGGAGGAGAACTACTCTTTGATATTCGCGTGTTTGCCAGTGACACGCTTAAAGGGACCCTTTCTACAAGAGGTCACGACACACATTGGCAATTATTGAAGGTTTCTTCCGTGGTAGCGACTTGCCGTGACCCGCCACCTGACCCCTGGAACTGAGGATGAGCCGGCATTTGCAGGTCCATGACTTCATGGAATGGCGCAGTCACTGTACAGGCGCCCTCTATCCTTTGAGCCGAGTGGGGAAAGTGAGCTGGAAAGTAGAGGACAAAGGACTTTTATTCCTATTCTTGCTCCAGTCCTCGCCCTGAACTGCGTAAGAAAACATTTGCTTGCCAGGACACTCTGCTTTCATCATGCTGCATTGTGGGACCGGTAGTCTTCCAACATGAACTACCGTTGTCAGCCGGCAGGTAACGCAGTTCAGGTGCGCGCTTCACCAATGGGGAAGGAAGCGCCTATAAAAGACATTTTCCATAGAGGCTGCGCAAAGATGGTGGCATCTGAGGAAGGCAGTTCGCCGAAACGTGTTATGCCCAAATCTACACAATAAAGGTCTTTGAAGCCCCGCTGCGTCCCTTGTTTCTGCTTGGATGGGAGGAGAACTACTTTTCGATATTAGCGTGTTTGCCAGTGACTCGCTTAAAGGGACCCTTTTTACAAGAGGTCACGACACACATTGGCAATTATTGAAGGTTTCTTCCGTGGTAGCGGATTGCCGTGACCCGCCACCTGAACCCTGGAACTGAGGATGAGCCGGCATTTGCAGGTCCATGACTTCATGGAATGGCGCAGTCACTGTACAGGCGCACTCTATCCTTTGAGCCCAGTGGGAAAAGTGAGCTGGAAAGTAGGGGACAAAGGACTTTTATTCCTATTCTTGCTCCAGTCCTCTCCCTGAACTGCGTAAGAAAACATTTGCTTGCCAGGACACACTGCTTTCATCATACTGCATTGTGGGACCGGTAGTCTTCCAACATGAACTACCGTTGTCAGCCGACAGGTAACGCAGTTCAGGTGCGCGCTTCACCAATGGGGAAGGAAGCGCCTATAAAAGACATTTTCCAGAGAGGCTGCGCAAAGATGGTGGCATCTGAGGTAGGCAATTCGCCGAAACGCGTTATCCCCAAATATACACAATAAAGGTCTTTGAAGCCCTGCTGCGTCCCCTGTTTCTGCTTGGATGGGAGGAGAACTACTTTTTGATATTCGCGTGTTTGCCAGTGACACGCTTAAATGGACCCTTTCCACAAGAGGTCACGACACACATTGGCAATTATTGAAGGTTTCTTCAGTGGTAGCGGATTGCCGTGACCCGCCACCTGACCTCTGGAACTGAGGATGAGCCGGCATGTGCAGGTCCATGACTTCATGGAATTGCGCAGTCACTGTACAGGTGCCCCCTATCCTTTGAGCCCAGTGGGAAAAGTGAGCTGGAAAGTAGGGGACAAAGGACTTTTATTCCTATTCTTGCACCAGTCCTCTCCCCGAACTGCATAAGAAAACATTTACTTGCCAGGACACTCTGCTTTCATCATGCTGCATTGTGGGACCGGTAGTCTTCCAACATGAACTACCGTTGTCAGCCGGCAGGTAACGTAATTCAGGTGCGCGCTTCACCAATGGGGAAGGAAGCGCCTATAAAAGACATTTTCCAGAGAGGTTGCGCAAAGATGGTGGCATCTGAGGTAGGCAGTTCGCCGAAACGCGTTATGCCCAAATATACACGATAAAGGTCTTTGAAGCCCTGCTGCGTCCCCTGTTTCTGCTTGGATGGGAGGAGAACTACTTTTTGATATTCGCGTGTTTGCCAGTGAAACGCTTAAAGGGACCCTTTCTACAAGAGGTCACGACACACATTGGCAATTATTGAAGGTTTCTTCCGTGGTAGCGGATTGCCGTGACCCGCCACCTGACTTCTGGAACTGAGGATGAGCGGGCATTTGCAGGTCCATGACTTCATGGAATGGCGCAGTCACTGTACTGGCGCCCTCTATCCTTTGAGCCCAGTGGGAAAAGTGAGCTGGAAAGTAGGGGACAAAGGACTTTTATTCCTATTATTGCTCCAGTCCTCTCCCTGAACTGCGTAAGAAAACATTTGCTTGCCAGGACACTCTGCTTTCATCATGCTGCATTGTGGGACCGGTAGTCTTCCAACATGAACTACCGTTGTCAGCCGGCAGGTAACGCAGTTCAGGTGCGCGCTTCACCAATGGGGAAGGAAGCGCCTATAAAAGACATTTTCCAGAGAGGCTGCGCAAAGATGGTGGTATCTGAGGAAGGCAGTTCGCCGAAACGCGTTATGCCCAAATCTACACAATAAAGGACTTTGAAGCCCCGCTGCGTCCCTTGTTTCTGCTTGGATGGGAGGAGAACTACTTTCTGATAATCGCGTGTTTGCCAGTGACACGCTTAAAGGGACCCTTTCTACAAGAGGTCACGACACACATTGGCAATTATTGAAGGTTTCTTCCGTGGTAGCGGATTGCCGTGACCCGCAACCTGACCCCTGGAACTGAGGATGAGCCGGCATTTGCAGGTCCATGGCTTCATGGATTGGCGCAGTCACTGTACAGGCGCCCTCTATCCTTTGAGCCGAGTGGGAAAAGTGAGCTGGAAAGTAGAGGACAAAGGACTTTTATTTCTATTCTTGCTCCAGTCCTCGCCCTGAACTGCGTAAGAAAACATTTGCTTGCCAGGACACTCTGCTTTCATCATGCTGCATTGTGGGACCGGTAGTCTTCCAACATGAACTACCGTTGTCTGCCGGCAGGTAACGCAGTTCAGGTGCGCGCTTCACCAATGGTGAAGGAAGCGCCTATAAAAGACATTTTCCATAGAGGCTGCGCAAAGATGGTGGCATCTGAGGAAGGCAGTTCGCCGAAACGCGTTATGCCCAATTCTACACAATAAAGGTCTTTGAAGCCCCGCTTCGTCCCTTGTTTCTGCTTGGATGGGAGGAGAACTACTTTTTGATATTCGCGTGTTTGCCAGTGACACGCTTAAAGGGACCCTTTCTACAAGAGGTCACGACACACATTGGCAATTATTGAAGGTTTCTTCCGTGGTAGCGGATTGCCGTGACCCGCCACCTGACCCCTGGAACTGAGGATGAGCCTGCATTTGCAGGTCCATGACTTCATGGAATGGCGCAGTCACTGTACAGGCGCCCTCTATCCTTTGAGCCCAGTGGGAAAAGTGAGCTGGAAAGTAGGGGACAAAGGACTTTTATTCCTATTCTTGCTCCAGTCCTCTCCCTGAACTGCGTAAGAAAACATTTGCTTGCCAGGACACTCTGCTTTCATCATGCTGCATTGTGGGACCGGTAGTCATCCAACATGAACTACCTTTGTCAGCCGGCAGGTAACGCAGTTCAGGTGCGCGCTTCACCAATGGGGAAGGAAGCGCCTATAAAAGACATTTTCCAGAGAGGCTGCGGTAAGATGGTGGCATCTGAGGAAGGCAGTTCGCCGAAACGCGTTATGCTCAAATCTACACAATAGAGGTCTTTGAAGCCCCGCTGTGTCCCTTGTTTCTGCTTGGATGGGAGGAGAACTACTTTTTGATATATATATATATATATATATATATATATATACTTTCATGTATATTTTTTGAGGTGTTGATAATTCCTCTTTGGCAATACTTGATGGCTATGCACTATGCTGCTATTTGTACTTATGTACTTTCTGCACTATGCACTTTATATTTATGCCATGTTTAGTCTATTTTTGCCAGTCATGGTTTTATTTACGTTGTCTGTTCTCCATGTTCACTGTTGCCTATGTGAAAGGGGAGAGCTATATATAGTTGATATCTAATGGTGCCAAACAGATTTATAAAGCCTGCTGCGCAGGCAAAACGCGTCTCTCTTTCTTTGCGGGGTTGTGGGAGACCTAAATATAATAAATAAGCCTTATTCATTCCTTCCATGTGTACGTGCCTCTTCTTCTTGGAGCGGGATGGACTCTTGTAATATATATATATACATATATATATATATATATATTTATATTTCCTTTAAAACAATTAATTTTAATTAATTTTATTATTTTATAAATATATAAATATTTACAAATAAATATATATATATACATACACTTATAACATAAAATCTAATAAAAAAACATATTATAAATTAAAACATTAAAATATGTAATAGTCTTTAAAATTAAATTTTGTACTCCATTGAGTGCAGCAGTAGGGAAAGTGTTGGATAGTGGAGGGGTAAAAATTACTATTCCCACTCCAGTGTGTGCAACAGTAGAGAAAGTGTTGGATAGCGGAGGGGTAAGACTTAGGGGCATATTATCAAGAGATATATCGCCGCTTTTTCGGCACATAGCGCCGAAAAAGCGGCGATTTTTTTATCTCCATATCATGAAGGACACGCTAACAAGCGTTAGCGCGTGTTTCCTTGCGACTTTGCATGTCAGCGATCAATATCGCTAATGACATGCAAAGTAGGCGTTCCTGAGTACAACAACATGGGAATCCACGCTAACACGGCTTCACGATATTAGCAAGCCATGCAGCAGACCCACGAAGCGATAAAAATAACCGCGCTAACCGCGGTTATCGCAGGAATGTTACGCCTGCTTTAAAAGTGACTGGACCACATACTTCCTTTCCGGCAGAACACAAAGCGTCCGCCTCGCCCCCTTCCGATCCAAGGCCACCAAGATCATCTGCGGCGTACCCCAAGGCTCCTCCCTCAGCCCAACGCTGTTCAACATCTACTTGGCACCCCTCGCCCACGTCGCCCGACAGCACAACCTCAACATCATCTCCTACGCCGACGACACCCAGCTGATCCTCTCCCTCACCAAAGACCCTCACACCGCCAAAGCCCACCTCCACGAAGGAATGAAGGCCGTCGCCGAATGGATGAGGACCAGCCGCCTGAAGCTGAACTCGGACAAGACGGAGGTCCTCATCCTTGGTTCCAACCCTTCAGCCTGGGACGACTCCTGGTGGCCAACATCACTGGGAACAGCCCCGCCACCCACCGACCACGTACGCAACCTAGGGGTCATCCTCGACCCCACCCTCTCCATGACTAAGCAGGTCAACGCTGTTTCCTCATCCTGCTTCAACATCCTCCGAATGCTCCGCAGGATCTTCAAGTAGATCCTCACCGAAACAAGAAAAACAGTCACCCAGGCCCTCGTCACCAGCAGGCTGGACTACGGAAACGCCCTCTACGCAGGAACGACGGCTAAGCTCCTGAGATGGCTGCAACGCATCCAGAACGCCTCTGCACGTCTTATCCTCGACATCCCCCGACGCAGCCACATCACACCCCACCTGAGAGACCTGCACTGGCTCCCTGTCAACAAGAGGATAACCTTCAAGCTCCTCACCCACGCACACAAAGCACTCCACAACTCCGGACCAGCCTACCTCAACAGACGACTCAGCTTCTACACCCCCACCCGCCAGCTCCGCTCGACCAGCCTCGCCCTCGCCACAGTCCCCCGCAACCGGAAAACGACCGCCGGCGGCAGATCCTTCTCCCACCTCGCCGCCAAGACCTGGAACACCCTCCCCACCAACCTCCGACAGACCCAAGACCTACTGGCCTTCAGAAGACTCCTCAAGACCTGGCTCTTCAATCAGTAGCAGCACCACCCCCCTCTTCCCCCAGCGCCTTGAGACCCTCGCGGGTATGTAGTGCGCTTTATAAGTGACATGATTGATTGATTGATTGATTGATTGATTGATTGATTGATAGGCATACTGATAATGGGAGGTGGATTGCCAGGTTAGATCCACATTCCCCTATCAGCAAGCCTCTCCTTAGCGCTGTGAAATCATCGCTGGATTTCTCGCGCTATTCCCTGGAATCGGCCTCTATCGCTGGAATTACATCGCCTGTTAGGAAAACGTTGATAATACGTCGCTAACACGGCGATGTAATCCAGCGATAGAGTAAATCGCGCTAAGCGCGATTTGCGATAATTATCGCATCTCCTTAATAATATGCCCCATACTATTCCCACTCCAGTGAGTGCAACAGTAGGGAAAAGTGTTGGATAGCGGAAGGGTAAAACTTAATATTCCCACTCCAGTGAGTGCAACAGTAGGGAAAGTGTTGGATAGCGGAAGGGCAAAACTTAATATTCCCACTCCAGTGAGTGCAACAGTAGGGAAAGTGTTGGATAGCGGAGAGGTAAAAATTACTATTCCCACTCCAGTGGGTGCAACAGTAGGGAAAGTGTTGGATAGCGGATAGGTAAATATTACTATTCTTACTCTAGTGGGTGCAACAGTAGGGAAAGTGTTGTATAGCGGAGGGGTACAAATTTCTATCCCCAGCCCAGTGAGTGCAACAGTAGGGAAAGTGTTGGATAGCGGAGGGGTAAAAAATACTATTCCCACTCCAGTTTGTGGAACAGTAGGGATAGTGTTGGATAGCGGAGGGGTAAAAATTAATATTTCCCTTGGAGTCATTTCAAAATTAAAAACAAACAAATTAACAACAACACAAAAGATTTTAAAAAACAAAACAATAATACATATATAAAAGTTTTAAATATTACAAAAGATAGAAACAGATTAGAAAGTTAAAAAGATCTAACAAATACCTAGAAAGAATATTTAATAAAAATTCTAAAATAAAAATTTTTTAAAAACTATTTTTTGATAGATTTTTTATAAACAAAAACATTAATTATTCCATAAATGTAATATTTTTTATTTCCTACCCTATAACACCACACAATTCACAACCCAAATTTAATTTTTTTTTTTTTTAAATGTACCTCCATAATTAGCATAATTATTTAACAATTAAACAAATGTTATTAATTTTTTTTTTTTTTAAAACAAAAATTAATTTACTCCCAAACGTTACCCCTATAAAACCAAAACACACACACAAAATAACAATAAACAATTACCATAAATATTTATCAATAATAAATTAATATTAATAATCAACTAATTATTAACTAATTAAACATAAATTACTTTCCACCCTCTACAACTTATTAATTAATTTAAAAGAATTTACTTCCCACCCTTTACCACTATAAACCCCACAACTTACATCAAAAATTAATTACACAATTGCCATATTTGTATTTTAAATAATTAATTAGCATTAATTAACAAACAATTATTAATTAATTATAAATAAATTACTTCCCACCCTATTCTCCTATAAACCCCACTACCTACTCCTAAATAAATGACACAATTAACATAATTATTTCCAAATTAATTAATTAATAATAATTAACAACCAATTAATACATATTTAATAATAAAATAACTCCCACAATCAACACAATAAAATATAAATTAAATAAATAATAATAAATACAAAATATTAATACATGTATTATAATTAAATTACACAAAAATGACACAATTAACATAATTGCAAATTATTTAATTAATAATAATTATCAGCCAATTAATTAATAATGAATAATAAATTCATTCCCACAATTAACACTATAAAATCGAAATTAAATAAATACTAATACATAAAAACTTATAATTAATTTATTATAATTAAATTATTTCCCACCCTATTCCCCTATAAACCCACAACCCACTCCTAAAAAATGACACAATTAACATAATTGACAATTAACTAATTAAAAATAATTAACAACCAATTAATAAATTAATTCCCACAATTAACACTATAAAATCTAAATTAAATAAATACTAATACATAAAAAAACAATCATTAATTTATTATAATTAAATTACTTCCCACCCTATTCCCCTATAAACCCACAACCCGCTACAGAACTTAAAAATGTAAAATTTAATTTAAGAGAAAATTAATAACTACTAAAAATGTAACACATATATTAAAAAACAAAACAAATTCTTATACAAAAAAATAGATCACATATTTTTAAAATACATACTAAAATACATTACACTAATTAAAACATCGATATTTTAAACAACTATATTTTTGCAAACGATATTAATAACTTCGATATTTACAAAAACGATATTTCTTACCTGCAAGTCGATATTCTTGACCACGATATTCTTCCTGTCGATATTTCTGTATCATGATATTTAAAACTCGATATTTGTGTTTGTCGACATTTTAAACTCGATATTCTGTCTGTGCACCCTCCTCTCATAGGTTATTATTATTATTTGTGACTTATAAAGCGCCCGAATCAGACCCCAGCGGGGTATCTCCGCGCTACGGAGGTGCAACAGTTAGGGAGAAAAAAGATATTCAAAAAAGCTCAGTTTTAAGGAGCTTACGGAAAAGGAGATAGTCTGGACATTTCCAAAGGTGGCTGGGAAGTCGGTTCCAATAGGAGGGGGCTAGATAATAGAAGGCTTTCCCGCCTATGCAGGATTTCTTAACACGAGGTACCAGAAGAAGCGACTTAGAGCCTGAACGGAGTGTTCTGGAAGGCTGATAGCGGGTGAGTCTATCCTTGCCTTCTGCACAGTGCAGCAGATCTTAAATCTGATCCGCTTGCGGATTGGTAACCAGTGTAATTCCTAAAGTAGCGGAAAAGAGGAGGTCCTGGCAGGAGAGTTGGAGACAAGGCGGGCTGCTGTGTTTTGAACCACCTGCAGTCTATCATGGGAAGACTCGTTAGCTGAAATCAAAAGAGCGTTGCAGTAGTCTAGGCGACTTATTACTAATGCTTCGAGGAGTGATTTACGTACTGTCAGAGGGAGAAGAGGGAAAACCCTCTGTAAAAGGCTTAGCGTATGGAAGCATGAGCCTACAGTGGTGGTGACGAGCTCCTTCATCGTGACTTTTTGATTCAGGTGTATGCCTAGGTTTTTTACCATGGCTTTAGGGACCAGGGCGGCACCCAGTTCAGTAGGCCACCATTCTGGGGACCAAAGCAGAGGAGCTTCTCCGAATAACATGATCTCAGTTTTTCCTGCATTTAACTGCAGAAAGTTGTTCCCCATCCAGGCAGTAATGGCTGTCGTGCCTTCGGAGAAGGTCAACTGGGTGTTGGGGGAGTTTTTATCAAAAACCATTAAAAGCTGGGTGTCATCGGCATATGAAATTGGAATGAAGCCCCGTTCCCTGAGTAAATCCGCTAGAGGAGCCACATAAATGTTAAACAGTGTGGGACGGAGGCAGGATCCCTGTAGGACTCCTTTGGTCAACTCCGAAGTTTGAGAGCGGAAGGCGCCGAGGTTGATGGTTTGGGTACAGTGAGTTAGAAAACTTGATAGCCACTGAAAGGCTAGACAGTGGATTCCGATATCTCTCAGTCTGTTAAGTAGGATGGAATGCGATATTGTGTCAAATGCCGCTGACAAATCCAGCAGCACCAATAGTGCTGCTTGTCCGTTGTCCAGGGAGTGTCTTAGGTTGTTAGTGTCGGCAATCAGTGTTGACTCTGTACTAAACCTAAGCCGAAACCCAGACTGAGAGGAGTCGAGGCATACCGTTGCTTCAGTGTACTCGGAAAGATGTTTATTAATGTGTTTTTCCAAGAGTTTACCCAAAATGGTAGCAGAGAGATAGGGCGATAGTTAGATAAATCTTCCCGCGGGGCGTTGGATTTCTTACGGATGGGGATTATTTGGGCGGCCTTCCATTCAGGGGGTAAATGGCCCTTGCTCAAGGAAAGATTGAGAATTGAGCAAATAGCAGGTGACAGCTGTTTATGCAGTAATGAAGATATTTTAGCAAAAGAATATCCTGAGGAGAGCCTGACTTGACCGTTTTCAGCAGAATCTCCACAGTATCAGATGTAAGAGGGGGAAGCTTTCCAGAGAATGCACATTGGTTAACATTGGACATTCCTTAATACACTTTTAAGCTGTAATTCCTGATTAGAGAGTGTCATGTTTTATATCTTTGGAATGGTAATGATAAATATTCTTTACTGGTAAAGCTGATTTAGCATTACTATTTGAGAAATTCCACTTTTAGAAAGTGGACATTTCTCTGCTCTTACTGCTCTGTGTGCCTGCAGCCTTACTCCAATATACGTCTGGGGTAGGTGACAGCTTCACTTTGTGCATTCCCTCTAGACAGCCACAAACACGGGCAGGTTAGTTGTGTTTGAGAACTCATATGCATTGTGATGGCCCTTCCTGGGTACGAAGGGAGGGAGGAGGTGACACTTGCACCTGAATAGGTAATGTCTCCCACACAAAGGGCTGGTTACCCTCTACTGATAGTCTAAAGCCAGGGTTGGGAAGAAAAGGAATCTGTGCACCGCAAAGACCCTTCTTTAAATTCACCCCCACTTCAAAGGCACAACTTGGTATAAGTACTGGCTCTCTGACCCCACCAAATAAGACACTGCTGGACCTACAACTGGACTCTATCAGAAGAACTGCTGTGCTGCATCAAGGACTGACACTCTGCTGGCCTGCTGACCTGGAAGGCCTGCTTTTCTCTTGGGCTGCCCGGCTGCCTGCTGCTCTCTGACCCTGCTGAGGGGAGCTGGACTCTGCCATGTACCAAAGTGATCTCCTAGGGCTTGTTGGCTTGCCTCTTGTTGCTTGAGACTCAGGGCTATCAAAGTCTCTACCCCTGCTCCTGTGTCTGGTTCACTGGAAGTTGACCAAGATACTTGCACCAGAGAAATTGGTGCATCTCCAGTCTGCGTGTAGAAGAACCAGTGCATCCCTGTTGCGGGAGTAAAATTGGTGCATCGCACTCAGAACCATAGCATCTGGAACTGCTGCTTCGAACCAGCACATCACCACTACTGCATGGAGAAGATCAACTCATCGCCCCTCCAGCATGGAGTAACCCACTGCATCGCCTTCAGAACTGCCAAACTTGGAATCAGCACTTCGCATTGGACCCGACGCATTGCCGCCACTGCGTGAAGAAAATTGACGCATCACCTTGACTGCGGGCTCGACATCGTAGCATCACTTGTCTTCACCCCGCATTTCGTTGTTGCTACCAGGAGCAAGGTACTCTGTGCACCGGGTCTGCGTGGCTCCTGTCTCCGGCTTGTGCTCCATCGCGGTCAGCTTGAACTGTTGACTTTACCCCAGTCTAGAGCGACTGGATGTCCATGGTTGGCGCTTTATGACTCTAAGCACTATATTTTGATTTGATCTTTAAAAATTCATAACTCTAGTTCTAATTATTGGATTTTAGTCGTTTTGGTCTTGATTTACTTAAAAAATTATGATCTATTTTTCTAACCCTGTGTGAAGTATTTTTGTGGTGTTTCTATTGTGTTACTGGGTGTCAGTGTTGCACAAATAATTTACACATCGGGGGGCAGATTTACAAGCCCCTTGCGCCACTTTTGCGCCGCCGTTGCGTCACTTCTGTGACGCAACGGCGGCGTGCAGCTCAGCGCCATGCTGCAGGAGTATTTACAACGTGACGCATCTAGGGAGATGCGTCACGTTGTAAAGCCCTGCGCCACATGAAACCTGCGTCAGGTTTCATGTGGGCGTTCCGGAGCAGGGGGCGTTCCGGCGCAGGAACGCCTCGCAAAAGTGGCTGAGTGAAATCTACTAGATTTCACTTAGTCACTTTTCCGACCCCGGTGCGTCTAAACCTTGCGCCTGCTTGAAGCAGGCGTAAGGTGTGACGCACCATGTGCAAGATAGGGCAGGTTGGAACAGTGCTGGAGTTGCGTCGCGCTTGCGACACAACTTCAGCACTGCGCCAACCTTACGCTGGCAGATGCGTCACGCATCTGCTTATCCTTGCGCCACGATGCGCCGCATTGTAAATGCGGCGCATCTGCGGGGGCGCAAGGGCAAACTTGCGTGACGCATCTTCCCTGGCGCATCCCTGCTGATTTGCAGGGATGCGCCAGGGAACGTAAATCTGCCCCTGCCTCTTTAGATAAGCTTGACTGCTCTGTGCCAATCTGCCAGAGGGTGAGCATAGGTTATCTTTTAGTGTGTATCTGACTTACCCTGACTAGAGTGGTGGTCCCTACTTGGACAGGGTCCATACCTCTGCCAACTACAGACCCCATTTCTAACATAAGTGTGGTGTTATTGTTCACTGTAATTTCACAATGCTCGTTGCTTTTTTTCTACAGTGTATTTGTGGGGTTGGATGTATTTACCTTTTTTGATCTCATAATCAAAAGCAGGGGAAGCATTTGAGTGCAATTTCCTCCGGTCCTGCTACCTTTCCCATAACTTCCAATTGTGGGAAAGGCAATTCCGCCTGCGGTATTTCACCTGGATTTATGCTGCCTTACATTTTCATGCGGAAAGGCCAGGGTAAATTGAATGCAGAAACACGAAATTTATGCATGAAACCAAGTTGCTCCTTAGTGTTTATTTTTTTAGTGGGCGGGCAGGCAGACAGACAGGCAGGCGGACGGACGGACGGACGGACGGACGGACAGACAGACAGACAGACAGACAGACAGATAGATAGATAGATAGATAGATAGATAGATAGATAGATAGATAGATAGATAGATAGATAGATAGATAGATCATGCTCTGCCACACAACAAAAGGAGCATGCACGTATCGGCCCCCACTTGTGGATTAGTGTGGATTTTTTAATTGCGATCGGGCATGTGACAAATTAATAATGTGGGGCATATTAGCAAGACCCACGTTAAAATTATCGCCGTTTTAGCGGCAGGAAACTGCCGCTAAAACGGCGATAATGGGCTTGCTAATATGCGTTATAGAATTCCAATAGAAGCCCAGGTTAGATGTCCTGCACATCTAACCTGGGCTTCTATTGAATTCTATAACGCATATTAGCAAGTCCATTATCGCTGTTTTAGCGGCAGTTTCCTGCCGCTAAAACGGCGATAATTTTATCGCCGGTCTTGCTAATATGCCCCATAGTACTTCCAACAATTACTGCAATTAGCGTCACTCTCAATCATATTAAAAATAAATCTAACAAGGAATCAATTTTCAACAATATTGTTGCTTTGTTTCTGATTTGAATTGTAGAGTCAAATATTGCTCTCCACTGCTGTGTACACTCGAAGATTTTCACAATCCAACAAACATACAGAAAACATGCTGCTATTTTTCTCCACAGCAGCTGATTATGCGGCCATGTTGTTAAAAAGCCTGCATAATTTAGATGAGTAAGTCTAAGATCTCCAGTGACTATGTCTTTGAGGGCAGCCATTTGGCCCCAGTGGACTACGATTTGATATTCTCTCCAATATCAGACTGTTTTTCCCTGTTAATTACAGGCAAGCCTCCCTGACCAGAGCCTGCATCTGCACCTGTTTCCTATCTCTGAGCAGCTGCTAATTAAGTTGGAAATGGCGGGATGTGCAAAGCAGGCCACCCATGCCTCGGCGCTCTATTGATCGGGCTGGCATGCCATGCAGCCCAGCCGCTAAATTTGGTTGCATTGAACCAGACTGCAAACCAAGTGCTTATTATCGGAAAGAAGAAAAATATTTGATTCTAAACTGCAATGCTTCACTACTATTAGCAACATTGCAAGTAATGAACCATGTGAATCCGCAGACACTGGCATAGGATGCGTCTCGTGTGCTTGATATTCGACTTTCGAGGTCATTTTTTGCACTGTCACGTACATGGTGGCGCATTTCTATTAAAGCTAGTCACTCATTAATAATATTGCAGAACATACATATGTGATTTAGATATGTACCCATCCGTTTACGTTTTGTTTTACTCATGGATGTACTTATCTTTATTATGACTGTCCAATACCCCTCCACTTCGACTTTTTGTATCCTCTAAAAAACAATTTAAAAAAAATTGAAATAAAAAGAAATAGTCAGTCATTGTGCTTGTCTGTTGAAGTGAGTGTTTTAAAAAAAATGTTATGTGCACACAGGGTATGCAAGGCCAAATTCCGGGCCAAATGCAGAAGTTAAAACGCTTCTCTTTTTGTTTCACTCTGTGTTCCCTTTGTTTTTGTTCTTCATTTATGCTTTCTTACAATTCTGTATGTAATTATTCTTTCGATTTTTTTCTATTTTGTTGCATTATTCAGTCCTCCTGTTGTTTTTAATTCATTTTTTCGTTCCTTCATTTTTACTCTCACTCATCTATCTCTTTCTTCCCTTCCCTGCTTCCTTCTTCATTTCTTTCCGTTCTGCCATTTCTATTTTTATTTCCATATTTTTCTGTTTGTATCTTTCATTATCTTCCTTTTTTCTACCGCTATTTGTCTGTCTTTGTACTTTATTTTTCTTTTCTTTGTTACCCCTGTCTCCCTCTCAATCTTTTTCTCTTCTTTTCTGTGTTCTCCTTTTGTCTTTTTTCTTTTCAATCTTATTTAGTTTACGCCTCTTTTTCTTTCATTCTCCTTTTTAGGACTGGTCAATGGTAGCTTTAAAAGTATGTCAGAGTTCATGAGATAGCATAAAACGAAAGGTGGGGAATACAGAAAGGGAGTTTGATTATTGCACAACCTATGTATGGCATGTCAGCATATGAATAACCAGCAGTATTGCTAGTCCCGTGTTAGGCCTGTCAGCTCTTGGCATAGTTTTCGCTGTCTTTTTGCTTCTGACCTCCTGTTTTTGATCCTGTGCTGAATTTCATTTTTGCTGGTGTTAGGACTCTGGGCACTTTACCACTGCTAATCAGTGCTAAAGTGCAAGTGCTTTCTGTTTGAAACATGATGGTAATTGATTTCTCCATGATTGAGATATTTGATTTACCAGTAAGTCCCTAGTACAGTGCACCAGGGGTGCCCAGGATCTGTAAATAAAATGCTACTAGTGGGCCTGCAGCACTGATTGTGCCACCCACATGAGTAGCCCTGCAAATATGTCTCTGACTTGCCACTAGTGTGTCTATGAGTGCAGTTTTGAAACTGCCATTTTGACCTGGCAAGTGCACCCACTTGCCAGGCTCAACCTTCCCTTTTAGGACATGTAAGGCACCCCTAAGTTAGGCCCAAAGTAGCCCCATGCGCAGGGTGCAGCATATTCAAAAGGTAGGATACGTGCTGGTATGTTTTACGTGTCCTAATAGTGAAATACTGCTAATTTCGTTTTTCACTATTGCAAGGTCCAACTTTCCCATAGGGTTGCATAGGGATTGCCTTCAAATATCTTTTAAGTGTAATTTCGCATTGGGAGCAGATAGAGATTTCGAGTTTGGGGTCTCTGAAATCACAATTTAAAAATACATCTTTTGGTCAAGCTGGTTTTTAAATTGCCTGTTTGAAAATGCCACTTTTTAGAAAGTGGGCATTTTCTTGCTTCACTATGCTGTGCCTCTGCCTGTCTGTGGAATACATGTATGGGTTGGCTGACAGTTGGGCTCTTGTGCATTCACCCTAGACAGTCACACAAAGGGAGTTGAGGTGTGCCCTGCATATCCTGATGGGCCATCACCAGTCTGATGGCTCTTCCTGAGCTAGAGTGGTGGGAGGAGTTGTCACTGACACCTGAATAGGGCTCTACCTAACCTCACACAATACTGTCTCCACCCCCTGTAGTGTGTCTGGCGCTAGGCCAGGGAAAGTCAGGGTTTTGTGCACTGCAATCACTTTACTTTGAGTTTTGCCTACTTCAAAGGTAGAAAGGGGTATAAGTATTGGACCTCTGACACAACCAAAATTAGAACACTTCTGGGCTGAGGATATTCTGTTAGTAGCAGGAGCTGGATACTGCAGGAGGGACTGCCACTCTGTCTGTTGTTTTGTTGTGCTGGCCTGTTGCTTGCTGCTTCTGGGAGTGAAAGCACTGGACTTTGCTATCTGTATCCTGCGTCCAAGGTTCTCCAAGGGTTTGAGTTGAGCTTGCTTCCTCGTGAGAAGTTTCAGGGCCATCAAAGACTTCATAAATAACAACAAAGACCTAATCTGATCGGGCCAACGAATCCTGTTCACTTCCTGAGAGGGAATGGAAGTTTATTTTCTTCCTTGACAGCAACCCTTCATATTTTATAGGTATTGTCCCAACTCAAATTCGCCCTATATTTAATTATAAAAGAACCAACCCATGGGTCAACAGTCACTGCGTTCACATTAACATACCCTGTACTTTAACAGGTATACATAACACATAAATGTGAGAAAATGTGAAAATGCAAGGTAGCACCTCACGTGCGCACCACCAAAGGAGCTTACTGGTTAGTTATCACCAGTCATGCCCACGTTTCTCATCGTTGGTTGCTACCTCGCAAACAAAGATAAACAAACTCGGTGTCCAGAAACCCAGTGAAAACAAGTGAATATGTGTATACAATAACACAAATCAACCCCGTGTGAGTAAAATTGAAATAAGCCAACTCAATCTCCAAGGAGCCACTTTTATTCTCAACTCGAGGGCTTATTCAAACTAAAAACAAACTGCATGTTTGCAGACCATATAATGTTGGGCCGACATGTTTCATTGCCTGTAAATTGTAATGGCAATTTCTTCAGGGCACGAGGACTTTGTCCACCTTTTCTGGACCCTTATTGTGAACACGCAGTGACCGGTAGCAGCCAAAGCCTCTCGTACCAGCTAGCCACTGTGTCACAAAGGGACTAAATACTGTTAATAGCCCTTGTTCGTGTAAGAGGACACATATGTTGTCCGTTTTCGCGTCTTCCACCCGACAAGCCTCGTCTCATTCAGTTGTTTTGTTGTGCTGGCCTGTTGCTTGCTGCTTCTGGGAGTGAAAGCACTGGACTTTGCTATCTGTATCCTGCGTCCAAGGTTCTCCAAGGGTTTGAGTTGAGCTTGCTTGAGTTGAGTTGGGTTTGAGTTGAGCTTGCTTCCTCTTGAGAAGTTTCAGGGCCATCAAAGACTTCACCTGCCAGTGCCTGGGCTCTACTGCTGAGAGTCCTGACTTGCCAAGTGGTGCCAAATTCAGTTCCTGTGCCCTTGGAAGAGCAGCCGAGAAAAAGGCTTTTTCCCTATGCAATTTCGCATAGGGATTTTGAACACAACTACAGGCCAAACTGCTAGATGGATTTACAACAAATTTGGCACAAAAGTAGATATTGGTCCAGAGAAGTGCCTTTTCGTGATTTGGTGTAAATCCATTTAGTAGTTTTAGAGATATTAACCGGAATCCAAATTTATATATCTAAGGGTGTGGATCCTCCACGGATCCGACAGTCCCCGTGCTGTAATCTGATTGGCTGCCAACACTTCAACCAGGAAGTGTTGGCAGCCATCTTGATACTCGGCTTCAGCCAACTCCCACAAAAAACGTTAAAAATATAGAAAAGAGGTCAGGGTAGGAATGCCCTGACCCCCTAGAGGTGGTGGTGAGGTCCCAGAGGGAGCCCGCTGGGGTTTAACAATTTTTTTTCAATTTTGCCACAAAATCACGGTTGGATCCATTAATGGCTCCCATGTTTGTTTTTAAATTAACCCCCGGGTGGGCCGGGTCCCAGAGAACCACCACCTCCCTGGGGCTTTATTTACATAATGGAGTGGGCCGTGCAGACCCCCTCTTGGGCTTCCTCGGAGTCCCGGGGACCACCATTTCACCAGGGCTTTCAGTGTAATTATGGAGGGGGGGCACACGGATCCCCCTCTGGGCTTATTACAAGCTCCAGGGACCACCACCTCCTCGGGACTAAATATAAAATGAATGGGGGTCCTACCCAAGCCCCGGGGAACACTCCTCCCCGTGGCAAAATCACTTAAAAAGCTGGGAGGGGGCCGTGCGGCCCCCCTCCCATGCCATATATGGACCCGGTGACCACTACCTTCCCGGGGCTAGCCCGTGCAAAGCCCTCCTGGAGCCATATATGGCCCCCCCTACGGGTCAGTTCCTGCTATGTCCAGGGGTGCCAAGCCCCAGGACATAGCTGTTTGCTTTTGCCTGGCGGGAGCTGTGACAGCTCCCACCAAGCAAAAGCAAACTCTCCGTTCCCAGCAAGCGAGAGGTGTGAAACCGCTGTCATGCGGCCAGGGAAACAGATAAAAGCATTGCTCCCGCACACAGGGAGCTGCATGTTTAGCAGCTCCCTGCATGTGGGAGCAATGCCAGGGACCAAGGGGGCATTGAGGTCCCCTTGCACGCGGTCCCTAACACTGCTCATTGGTTTTCCTGAGTGGGCTCCAGGGCACCCAGTGAAGCAGAATGAGGGAAAGAATATAAAGGATAGAAACAAGCAGAAAGAGGCAAAGTAAAAGGACAGAAATGAGCAGAAAGAAGGAAAAAAAGGTCAGAAATGAGCAAAAAGAGGCAAAATAAAGGTCAGAAACGAACAGAAATAGGCAAAATAAAGGACAGAAACAAGCAGCAAGAGGCAAAATAGAGATCAGAAATTAGCAGAAAGAGGCAAAATAGAGATCAGAAACAAGCAGAAAGAGGCAAAATAGAGATCAGAAACAGCTGAAAGAGGCAAATGAGCAGAAAGAGGAAAAATAAGGGTCAGAAACGGGCAGAAAAAGGCTAAATAAAGGTGAGAAACGAGCAGACAGAGGCAAAATAGAGATCAGAAATTAGCAGCAAGAGGCAAAATAGAGATCAGAAACAAGCAGAAAGAGGCAAAATAGAGATCAGAAACAGCTGAAAGAGGCAAATGAGCAGAAAGAGGAAAAATAAGGGTCAGAAACGGGCAGAAAAAGGCTAAATAAAGGTGAGAAACGAGCAGACAGAGGCAAAATAGAGATCAGAAATTAGCAGAAAGAGGCAAAATAAAGGTCCGAAACGAGAAGAAATAAGCAAAATAGAGGTCAAAAACAGGCAGAAGGAAGCAAAATAGGATCAGAAACTAGGAGAAATAGGCAAAATAAAGGTCAGAAACAAGCAGAAAGAGGCAAAATAGAGACCAGAAAAGAGCAAAACTAGGCAAAATAGAGATCAGAAACAAGCAGAAAGAGGCAAAATAAAGGTCAGAAACTAGCAGAAAGAGGCAAGATAAATGTCAGAAACTGGCAGAAAGAGCCAAGATAAATGTCAGAAACGAACATAAAGAGGCAAAATACATGTCAGAAACGAGAAGAAAGAGGAAAAATAAAGGTCAGCAACGAGTAGAAAGAGCCAAAATAAAGGTAAGAAACTAGAAGAAAGATGCAGAATACAGGTCAGAAGGGAGCAGAAAGAGGCAGAATAAAGGTCAGAAATAACCAGAAAGGCAAAATAAAGGTCAGCAACATGCAGAAAGAGGCAAAATAAAGGTGAGAAATTAGCAGAAAGAGGCAGAATACCTTCACTTACACCAAGTGGGAGCTGTTTGACAGCTCCCGCTTGCTGGAAGTGGAGTGTTTGCTTCAAGCAAACTGCTATGTCCCGGGGATGGTGGTCCCCGGGCCATAGATGTCTCCAGGAGGGGTGGACATGTGGGCCTCTCTCCTTTGATATGCACAGGTCGTCCCCGGGGAGGGGGTGGTCCCCGGGGCCTTATATGGCGCGGCACTCCTCCCACTTCGAAATGTTATTTTGGACCCAGTGAGGTGGTGGTCTCCGGGGCTTGTAACAGGCCAGTAGGGGCGACCATGCAACCCTCCTCCAATAATTAAATAAAGGTCAGTGGAGTTGGTAGTGTCCGTGGCTCCTTTGAGCCCATAGAGGTCCGCGTGGCACCCCTCTTTTAATTAAAATAAACCCCCGGAGAGGTGGTGGTCTCTGGGGCTCAAAGAACCTCAGAAGGGGGCCCGTGAGCCCCCTCCTTTTTTTAAAAAAAATGCCCCTGGGACCTGACCCACCTGGGGGCCCTTTTCATAACAAGCATGGGAGCCTGCACTTATTTTTTAAAAGAATATTGCCACAAGTGCGCTAAGTTTGTGATTTTGAGGCAATATTGCTTTTTAAAAAATGCTTTTTGTCCTGCCAGCGACCACCTGGAACCCTAAGACCATGGCTTGGGAGTCAGAGTAATCCGTTCACATTTTTGGGGAGGGACTCAGCTGAGGCAGAGTCCCAAGATGGCTGCGAACACTTCTTGGTTGAAGTGTTGGCAGCCAATTAGAGCTCTGCAGTTCTCTGCATGAGCTCATTATTATTTGCGAATTAGACACGATCGCAGATATCCAAATTTCAATTCCCTTATATTTCTCAACAACTACTGCATGGATTTACACCAAATAACTGAAAGCATGATCTGCAAACCAAAATCAACCTTTCCGCAAAATTCGGTATAATTCCGCCCAGTCATTCAGGCTGTAGTCGTGTCTGAATCTCCTATGGGAATCAACATGGGAAACGCCTTTTTTTGACCCCCCCCTCTTTTTCTTGGCCACTCACTTGACAGATCGCCCCAAAACTTTTCATGCACAACAAGATTCACCAGGGCACTTTTTGGGAAAATTTCATGTAGATTTGTCAAGCGGCGCAAAAGACAAAAGGCAAGTCAAAAAACGTGATATATATATAGCACTAGAGAAGCACGTTGCAATGAGCCTATATGGTAACTATATCAGTGACAGAACTGCTAGGAGGCAACACATAGTATTTGCAAGGCACTGCTTAGGCTTAATTAGAAACCCTAATGGAGGTGTATGGAAACCCTTAGCACTGAGGAGATGACACTCCTACTGAGTGAATACTGCCAAATGCATATGGCATTCACCGGGTAGTACTGTGGGCACACTGCTGGGAGTTTACAGGGGTGACAGTGAACAAACAGCACTGAGAGAGGACTTCTGAGAGTCTGCAGCACTGACTGGCTGCTGCTGGGGCCAAACCGCAAGCTCCTCATAGGATCTGTGTGGCAACACAAAGTCTTGCCTCTACTAGCCACAGCCCCTACAGCACTATGGACAGACTGTCCACTGCAAAGCCAATTCAATCCCTAAGGCCCACGATGTTCATAGCTCATGCCTTGGACCCAGCAGAAACTCCACATACAGCTACCTCCCTTTTCCACCATGCAGCCTCTACGTCTGAACCACACCGCTTGGACCTTCTGCACACTCTCACCTTCATTTCAACAGAAGGCTCATGAAAACCCTGCCTACTTCACACTCTTTATCAGAGAGACTGGTCAAGAATCACAGCTGACTGGCAATGGAGTAAGAGATAAATTGGTATTGTACAATCTGTCTGACTTTGCTATATCAAGAATCCCCTTATAATAGCCACACCCTTCAACTCTGCATGCCGTGCCTTAATGATGGTCAACCATTCCAACCATGACCCCCAGATGAGGCCACAAGGAAATAGTGGATGGTGACACATTTTGAGGAGATCACCAGGGCTGTGCCACAAGTGACTGAGACAAAGTCAGAACAAACCAGGAAAGGAACTGGCATGCAGAAAGAAGATTAGCGGTTCACAAATTCCATCAAAATCTTGGCACATAAAGAGTATTGCAAGAAAGAAAGAGAACAGTTAATTGGGTGAATGAGCTCCAGGCAGATATAGTGAAATAAGCTGATATTCTCATAATGTAAGTAGAACTCTAGGAACCCACTAAACCTCAACACTAAACAAGCATTAGTAATGCATCGGTTTTGCCTATATTATGATAAAGAGCTGTTTTCATCAATCATCGTCTGGGAAAAGAAAAGAGCTCCCTGACAGATAACAGAGGAGTGGAGAGGATGTGGCACAGTGGCCAGAACTGCTGACTTGAGAGCTGGGGATCCCGGTTCAAGTCTTGGCAGCACAGCGCAACATCCTGTAATTAAATCACTTAATGTCTCCTGGTGATAAATTGTTATATAAATATGCTGCAATGGTAAAAGCAAAACTTTATGAAAATATAGTTCCACCAAAGTGGATGTTAACAGTATTTCGGCAGCAGGAAACTGATAAGAGAAGCAGACGAGGAACAAACATTGGTAAATGCAAGAAAATATGCTACAGTCAATAGAAATGGAGGAGAGATAAGTGGCACGCACGGGAACCAATGAGAAGCCGGGAAAGAGAGGAGGCGGGATGAAAGTCCCTTTTAAGTTTATATTGAAAACAATAGATTTCTCAAGCACAGTGCAAGCGCTGTGCAGGCTAAACCTAAAAAGACCGGGATACAATGGGAAACCAGGTATGAAACCTTGGCAACAATTCCCTCCGCCTCTGCTGACAAAATTACCAATCTTATTTTTCCAAATTCGGACAAGTGACCGAAACAATGTAGAACACCAATATTGTATCCACATACTTTCTATGAAGCCCTTACTATGAAAGCTACACATACACATACTGAGCACAAGCCTAGAAGGATATCTTCCAGTCATGATTGGCTCTGATTACTCAGTTTGTATAATGGGTAGGCAGTGCTTTGTAACCAATCAAAATGGAATGATCAAGAAGGTGACCAAAGATCATATTCTCTCACGATGCTGCTAATGCATGTGCAGTGGAACTGAACCTTTAGGTCAAAATGATGAAGTAACAGGGTGAAAGGCCTGGCTAATAATACAACGAATTCCACAAGTTTCCTTTGTGGCACAAACTACAGCCAATTGCAAAAACTATGGGAATGGCTTTGAAGAAATGGGGTACATTTTAATGGTCAAAATAAGTACTCTAGACGTATGACTTTACATATCCTGAGCTTTGCTGTGAATGCTCACAACCACTACCTAGAGCAACCCAAAAACATACTAATAAATGGTGTGGCGGGGGATGATAAGAATTAAATACTTCACAATAATTACTGGTGACCTCAAAAGAGAGAATCTGTTTTTTCCTTATATGTTGAACCCCCAAAAGCCAGTTGAAATCTGAATTGTATTCAAATGGACTCTAAGGCACTCAGGCAAAAATATATACAGATGAACCAAACATCTCAGACAGATCTTTATCACACATAACATTGTAATTGTAATTGCATTTATATAGTACTTACTACCCCTGATGAGGCGTCAAACCCAAAAAGGATTAGTGGTGAATTAGTATAAGGAAATATTAAATTAATGTGAGGGGTGGACATGTGAGTCTGTCTGGCCTTGGATCAGCTCTCCCTCCACGCAGCACAGCCCAGCCGTCACCTCCACTGACACAGGAGAGCAGGGTTCGAGACCGCTCTCGACCCGCTCCCTGCACCTGCTTGCCTGATTGCCTTGGTTCTCCCTGTTAACGCAGCCTCCCTGTTCCTTATTGCTTTTCTTTTTTTCAGTGCCTGCCATTGTGGTTTCTTTTCCTCCCTGTTATTTTCTCTGTATTTTCGTTCCTTCTGGTTTTTGCCGCCCCCTAGACTCCGCCCACCTCCCGAACGCCGCTTCCCGCCTCCCCTACTTAATGGAGCCCGCTGCGCGGCCGCGCAGCGGGCACGCCATGGGCAAGCCCGTTTGCGCCTGTCAGCGACCCAACCGCGACCAGTGCCAGGGACCCTTCATCTCTGACACCCCACCGCTACAACTCTGCCACCCTCCACGCACTCAACCCCGGAAGACGCAGAGACTGCCAACAAGCCACGCCCAACAGAACCCATGGCCAGTTCTCCTGCTTCCACTGCCGCCAGACCCTCACCTTCACCACCAACCCTGCCCCCAGCACCACCAAAACCAACACGAGCGACACCCTCAGATGCATCCTTCGCAACGTGTGCTCCGTGCACAAACACGCCGTAGAGATCTGGAACCTACTCGACTCTCTCTCGCCCGACATCACCTTCTTCACGGAGACCTGGACCAACGCCTCCTCCGGCCCCGACATCAGCACTGCCATCCCAGAAGGATACAAGATCCAGAGGAAGGACCGCCTCAACCACCCGGGAGGGGGCCTCGCCATCGCCCACAAGAACACCTTCCGCCTCACCACCTCCAGCGAAATCTTCCCCTCCGCCGAACAGCTGCACTTCCAGATCCAGACCAGCCCCAACTCCACGCTCCGCGGAACCCTCGTCTACAGACCCCCTGGCCCCCGGGCCCCCTTCACCACAACCATCACCGACCTCATCGCACCCCACGCCATAGCCTCAATGAACTACATACTCATCGGCGACCTGAACTTCCACCTCGACAACCCCAGCGACCCCATCTCCACCACCCTGCAGGACAACCTCGCCAACATCGGACTTAAGCAACTCGTCACTGCACCGACACACAGGGCAGGGCACACCCTCAACCCCATCTTCACATCAGGAAACAGCGTCCACTTCAGCCACACAACACAACCCCCATGGACCAAGCACCACTGCGTACACTTCACCGTCAACAAACCGAAAGCACCCAAACCCACCCCACGCCCACCACGAAGGAACTGGAGCAAAGTCACAGACGAGCAACTCAACTCCACCCTCACCCAAGACAACCACACCCCAGCACCCGACGCCAACGCCGCAGCCAGAGAACTCCACACCTGGATCGCCAACTGCGCAGACAAACTCGCCCGCTACGCAACACCAACAAACACCGCCCCAGGAAAGCCGCCTGGTTCACAACCGATCTCCAAGAAGCCAGACACACCTGCAGATGCCTGGAGAAGAACTGGAGAAATGCCAAGACACCCGAAAACCACACCACCTACAAGGACACCATGACGAACTACCATAACCAAATCAGAACTACCAAAAGGACTTTCATCCACAACAAAATCCTCGCAAACTCCACCAACTCCAAGGAACTCTTCACCGTCATGCGGGAACTCACCAACCCCCGCAGCGAAGCCACAGACATCACCCCGTCCCAAGACCTCTGCAAGAAGCTTGGAACCTTCTTCCACCTCAAGATCAAAAACCTCTACGACAACTTCGCGAACCACCCATCAGACGCCACAGCCGGCCCGCCCCCCATACACACCAGCCAGCCCACCATCACCACCTGGACTCCAATCACAGACGAAGACACCACCTCGACCATGAAAGGCATCCACTCGGGAGCCCCCACGGAACCCTGCCCCCCCCACATCTACCACAGAGCCACCACCGCCATCGCACCCAAACTGCAACACATCATCAACACCTCCTTCAAACCAGGCACCTTCCCAGATGACTGGAAATGCACAGAAGTCAGGCCCCTGCTCAAGAAGCCCACAGCCGACCCCACCGACCTCAAGAACTACCGGCCCATTTCGCTCCTCCCCTTCGCAGCCAAAGTTGCAGAAAAAACAGTCAACAGGGAACTAACACGATTCATCGAAGACAACGCCGTTCTCGACCCGTCCCAATCTGGATTCTGGAGCAACCACAGCACCGAGACCGCCCTACTCACCGCCACAGATGACATCCGCACCCTCCTGGACCAAGGACACTCCGCCGCCCTCATCCTACTCGACCTATCAGCATCCTTTGACAACTTCTCCCACTGTACACTCATCGCCAGACTACATGATGCCGGCGTACAAGGAACAGACATAGACTGGATCCGATCATTCCTCACCAGAAGAAGCCAAAGAATCAGACTGTCACCCTTCCTCTCCGACCCCACGATCGTCACATGTGGAGTCCCTCAGGGGTCGTCACTGAGCCCAACCCTCTTCAACGTCTACATGGCCCCCCTCGCAGCCATCGTCCGACAACACGGCCTCAACATCGTATCCTACGCCGACGACACCCAGCTCATCCTCTCCCTCACCAAAGACCCCGCCACCGGCAGACTCAACTTCCAGAAAGGGATGGAGGAAGTAGCAATCTAGATGACCAACAGCTGCCTTAAGCTCAACGCCGAGAAGACTGAAGTCCTCGTCCTTGGAACCACCCCCTCGGCATGGGACAACACCTGGTGGCCGTCCGCCGTCGGAAGCCCACCGACCCCCTCAGACCACGCCAAAAACCTCAGCATCGTACTCGACTCATCCCTCACCATGAACCGACAGGTCAACGCCGTCACCTCCAGCTGCTTCAACACCCTCCAAATCCTCCGCAAGACTTTCAAGTGGATCCCCCCTGAGTCAAGAAAGACAGTCACTCATGCACTCATCACCAGCAGACTGGACTATGGAAACGCACTCTACGCCGGCATCAACAAGTCCCTACTCCACAAACTCCAGATGATACAGAACACCGCCGCCAGACTTGTCCTTGACATCCCCCGGCACAAACACATCAGCCCACACCTACGTAGGCTCCACTGGCTCCCCGTGGAGAAAAGAGTCACCTTCAAAATCCTAACCCACGCCTACAAATGCCTGCACAACATCGGACCCGAATACCTCAACGACAGAATCAACTTCCACGTACCCAAAAGGAACCTCCGATCTTCCAACCTCGCACTGGCCGAAACCCCGCGCATCCACAGAGCCAGAGCAGGCGGAAGATCTTTCTCCCACATCGCGGCCAAAACATGGAACGAACTCCCGGCAGACATCAGGCACGCCCCCTCCCTGAACACCTTCAGAAAGACTCTCAAGACCTGGCTCTTCGGCTGAACGGATCTGCTGCCCCGCCCCCCCCCCCCTCAGCGCCTTGAGACCCTCACGGGTGAGTAGCGTGCTCTACAATTCCTGATTGATTGATTGATTAGTTGGATTGAAAAGGAAGTGGAGGTATAGAAAAGGGAAGGGTTTAGAAGGTGTTTATCTGGGGATAATAGAAGTAGGAGAAGATTTGAGATGAGAGAAGGAGAGATGGAGGGGGTAAGAGTCTCTAACAGTGGATTAGGGAGAAAAATGAGGTATCGGATGAGTTTAGGAGGGATACATGTGGGACGGGTTTAGAAGCCCTTGTTTGGGAGATCTGAAATCTGAATAGAAAAGGTGCTATGAGAGAGGAAGAGTCTAGAAAGGGTTATTTTGAGGATCATGGTAGTAGAATGAGGTTTGGGATGAGTGAGAGAGTGGAGGTAAAGGATTTATTGAGAGGGGTATAGGGTAGTACATTGGACAGAGTAGTAGAATGAGGTTTGAGATGAGTCAGAGAGTTGAGGTAGAGGATATATTGCGAGAGGTATAGGGTGAGATATACATTGGCGATGCTGAATTAGGAGTAAAGTAATAAATATAAAGATCCATTAGTACATGCAAGATATATATGTATATATAAGGTAATATATCTAGATTTAAGTTGTATTTAATAAACTCAGACTTTCAAGTGTCGCTGTACTTTAAGCCTATATATTTGTTTTTATAATTTCTTTGCTTTTCCATTTAATAATTCAATAGTGAAGCAATTGTAGATAAATAGTTATGATAAGAATGTACTTATTTATGCAGTGACCTATAGACAAGTTAAACATAGAATAATATAACCATAAATAATATGTACATTTGTTAAGCAGACCTAACAAATATCTATATATTTATAAACATAATTATCATGCACCTTTATACAAAGGAATACACATATCTCGATACATACATTTAATCCAAATAAATGCTTACATACACAGGAATATGCTGTACATTTATGTTTAAATATGGTGGTTATGTGGGTGGCTGTAACAGAAAACAGGCCAAAGAATATGTGAGTTCAGACATTAAGGGCCTTATTACGATGTCGGGTGGAAGGCCATCCTACAGCTCGTCAGTGGCTGTCCGTCCAACATCTGAGACATCAGTTCGACCGCTGTATTTGGATAAAGGCGGTCCGACTGATGCCTGAGGGTGGAATTAGCTCCGCATTCAACATGCTCAAGGAGCCCGTTGGGGCGGAGGGAGGATCGTAATCCTCAAAATGGAGGTGGTGCCTGCTCAGGCCACAAGTAATAAAGTCACTATCTTGATCAGTTCAGTCCATGGTTTCAGTAATTTAGACTTTAGCTCAACCCCTGGTAGCTGTGGCTCAGACCAGACAGGCTAACGGAAATGTGTAAGGCATTTAGAAGTACCAAAACATAAAAAGTCAAAAATACAATACTAAAAATCCCACTCAAATTTATAAAAAGACAGAAAAATGTAATAGTCAAAATGAAAACAATACAATCAAAATTAAATAAGGGGAACCATAGACATGAATTTTAAGGGAAAAAGCATCAAGGAAAAGCAAAGCACCAATGATAGCAAGGTAATGTTCGAGGTAGACCAGGACCAAGGTGCAATTTCAGACCAACCATGATGGTGCCCGGTTCAGAAACAAGTGGATTAGGCTCAGTAAAAGTCTAGAAGTCAGAAGGTTTAAAAAAGTTTCTAAGTCCCACTGTCCTGCTTTCCAAAGATTCAACACTTTCTTCTGGTGCCCAAACAACCACAGGAATACAACCCTAAAGCCACCAGGAGCGGCACTTAGAGACTCACAGGGTGTTTGTCAGAGACCAACAGCAGGGTCCAATACAGGCCCAGTTGATCCTGGTCAGCTGGACACTTTAGGAAAAAGGCAACTTGCAGCTTGTTGGGTCCCTGTTATACTGTCAACTGGCCCTTGGAGTCAACTTCTTTGTCCTGGGTACAAGTGGGAGCAAGTCCAGGCCCTCAGATGTCTTCACAGGATTGAGTAGCAGGTGCAGTCCTTCTGTTCTGGCACAGGCCTAAAAAGTACTCAGAGGAGGTGGTTTGGGGTGCCACATATATGCCTCACAGCAGCAAGTGGGTGGGGTTGACTCCTGGGCTCTCCCTCACCCATGAGGTAATGTTTCCCTGGGGAATATCCTCCCCACGTTTTTCAGTAGTTCCTGGTTTGCTTTACCGCAAACAGTTCTGAAATGCCATGGGCCAGGGCAATGCCAAGATGGCTGAACTCTTCAGCCACACTAAACTTGGCCTCTGAAAGCTGGGGGTGTGTAGGGGAGTGGAATATAAAAATAACCAGTGCACACCCAGAACTAACACCAAAATCTAGTTTAAACAGGGCTTCTACCAGCAACAAACCTGGAGACAAAGGTCTGGTAGAACAAAAGCAGAGTCCTTGAGCAACCAGAAAGGGGATACAGAAGAATAGCCCTGGCTCCTGTTTGCTCTCTTTCAAATGTGCCAAAGTGTTACATGAGGCTCAAACAGACCTGTCAGGCAGGATTTGACATTGTGGTGATAACAGGATGGCATCCCACATTCTGCTGCTTATCTTAAAGGAGTCATCCCTGGCCATTCAGGTTGACATGTCGATCACAGTGATCCATTGTGTAACACCCGGGAGAAATGTGTCATCTTATTCAGGTGACTATATAGACTGGGAAATACTGGGGAGGTAATGTAAATTAGACTCCAGGAACTTAAGGCAGGGAAAAGATAACTTTCTAAAAGTTACTTTTCATTAATATTTATTCAAAATGCAATTTCACCATTCAATTGGATTTCTTAAAGACTATTAAAAATAGTTCTTTAATTATTTTTCTACTGGTCCTATTCCCAAGATACAGTATTAGTATTTTAATCTGTACTCTGATTTTCTACATCGGACAGCTAGGCCCGCCACAGTGAAAACAGCTTTTAAGGTCTTGTCAGTGTAGGGACATGGTACCAATACATTTCTACATGTCCCACTTTTAAATACCACGCAAATCAACTTGTGGGCTACAAGGCCCACGTAGTCAAAACTTACCAATATGTAAAGGGGTGGGGGTTCCTGTCAAAAAGGCATATTTTTAGAGGTTACACTGCAGCATTCAGGCTACAATCTGACGCCTGAAGCCATGTTATGCTTGTCACACTAGTGGATGGCACAATAAACGCTGCAGTCATCAGGTGACATTTAACTTTATATGCCATGGGTGTAGTTTCTACACAACATTCTATGGCCTTATAGGAGAGTTAAATATGCCAATCAAGGATTAGAACCTTTGTGGGTCATAGCACATACACTGGGAACTGGACAGCAGTGCCCCAGTGTGCAAAGTCTAAATACTGTCAATAGAATTCAGTAAACAATTGAGGTAGCCACACAAAATGGGGAACTTTGTCATACTTCCCCTCCTGCAATGTGTTTGGGAGCCTAAGTGAACTAAGCTGCGGCTCATGTCCATTTCCTTTCTTTAAAAGCCCCACTCCTGTTGTATTCATGTTACAAAACAGAAAATCTAAACAAGTGTCATGAATTCGAGAGTGCTATGTGGCAGTCAGATGCTACAGCGAATTTCCATTTTAGGTCTGGCTTAACAGTGCAACTGTTTGAAAAATCTAGTGTTGCAGATTCTTTGATATATATAGAGAGTGAGCTTTGGGCCCAATCAGAGGATGGATTCTCATCATATGCTATTGGTTGTGTGGTGTATCCTTCTACCTCAGATAGAGTGCTTTCATTGCAACTCATCAGAGACCTCTTCACATCTCAAAAGGACAGTGCAACATCACACTTTTCATTCTTTTTGTCATAGATGCATTTTAAATAGAAAGCAATCGATTTTTGCTGTTTTTTTCTCAATGTCGGAGGCTTATTTTACCTTTTAGTTAGGACTCAAAATTAAAAGCATACCTATTGGGTTTGCCAATGTTTGTCTATCTAGTAGTTGTAACGAGTACGACATCCTCTCAATGCAATCATGGAAGCTGTCAGACGCCATGCTTTGTTTCACAGTGTTAGATGGAAAACAAGTCACTGTTCACAAGAATTTGCAAGCACCCTCATGCTTTACTCTTTCAAACACACTTTTGGTAATGTTACTTTCCTTGATGAAACTTTGCATTGCCCAGATGCTCTGTATCATATTCAGAAATCACCTTGAGTCTTTTATCTTAATACTTTGTCCTTTGCCCGCAGGAAAAGTTAATATATGATCAACCCTCAGCGGTGAAGCCAAGGCTAACATGTAGTCTGTTGAATCAATACTTGCCATATGGAGCTTGACAAATGATGCTTCTCATGCTTTCATGCCTAAACAAGCTTTGACAGGGTATTGAAGATGCAGCACGCCTTCTGAAGTCAGCTGCTCAAGACGTTTTCCCCAAGCACTAGAGCTTTTGATGACTTTAAGGAAGCTTGAGATGTCATTGTTTTGATTATTGTTTATTATTAATTCAAATAGCATCTTATGATATAAACATGACACAGAATATACCGAAATGAATGCATGTATATGCGTTCTCTGAAGAAGATACAACTAACTAAATACAGAAGAAGTAAGTGTTATATGTTTTCTACACAAGGCTGTGTTACTCACATGCCTGAGCAGGGCTTCAGAAGTCCATTTAGAAGCCCAATGTCCAGGTGTAGCAGAGCGTTCCCAGATACAAGCTCAAATGATGAATTAAGGAATAAATAGACACATGCAACCTTAATCATACATAACCATCATATTTATTTATTTATTTGTAAAGCGCGACATTCATCCAACAGGATATTACGGCGCTAAAGTAGCGGGATCTCATGGTGAAAGTAAGGGGGTGCTGCTAGATTGTCCGACATCAGGCTTTGGGGAACAGGTGGGTTTTAAGTTTCTTTCTAAATGCCATGTAGTCAGCAGTGAGACGTAGATCCTGTGGAAGCTTGTTCCAATGCATAGCCGCAAGATATGAAAAAGTGCGACCACCTGCCCTAGTCTTTTTTATACGTTTTGTCTCAGCTTGCGCCTGATAGCATGACCTCAGGCACCTGGTCAGAACACAGAATTGAATTTTATTCCGAAGAACTATGGGACCGCATTGGTATAGTGCCGTGTGTGCATGGCCCAGAAGCTTAAATCTCGCTCTTTGACGTATGGGCAGCCAGTGAAGTTGTCTCAGGCATTCAGTGGCTGAACTGTATCTGCCTTTATTGCCCACCATATGTCCAGGCTTACCATCAAAAGGACAGGCTGAACCTCAAATGCCTAACAACATACTGGGTTTGGAGGGGTTATGGGGTGAGGATACGTTTTAGGGCTCAGGGTGAGGGGGAGGGGTAGTTTTACCAGCTGCGCAGGGGTAAGTTTTCAGGCCTCATGGTGGAGGGGGTCTGGGGTAGTTTTTTTTAAAGTGGGCAGGGTTTTAGGCCTCAGGGCAGGGGGAATGGAAGGGGTAGTTTTAAGGGCAGGACGGGGTAGGTTTTAGACCTCAGGGTGGGGGGCGAAGGGGGCGAGGTGGGCGAAGGAATTTTAGGGCTTAGGGTGGGAGGAGGTCGGGTAGTGGCGAACTTAACCTTGCATATCCCCTTACCAATCATGCCTTTACAACAAAATTGCATGATAAAGGCATGCGGGGAAAAGGAATGTGTAGTTAAGACTCATTCGTGGTTCGGGCTGCATTGTAGAGGCATGCATGGTTTAGCCATGCGTGCCTCTGTCATACAACCTCCTGCAGGACTGTTATACAGTGCTGACACGTATGCTCAGTTCAGACCAATAGCGTCAACAAAGCCTCATATGCTCAGTAAAGCTGCATGTATCAAGTCCATCCTCATGTTACAGTAAAAGTCTGCGTACAGCCGTACAGCATCATGAGTGCATGGCGAGCTCATATAATCGTTGCTGAGCCCTATGCAGAGAGTTTGCCGGTGTGCAGCGCCTTCCGCAATCACTCCTTATGCACAGTGCAGTCCCATTCGCACTGTGAAACATCTCCTGCATAATGCAGTCCAATTTTCAGATCTGACGTTGCAGAGAAGTGGCCAAGTCAAGGAAGTGTGCACTGCACGCCTGTGGTGCAAATGTTGTCGTGAGATGTGTCAATTAGCGTAGAAAGTGCAATAGCTTTTTCCTCAAGGTGTTTCTAAATAATATATGAATATATCACAATATACTCATGTATTCAACTGTAATAAATGGGGATCAAAAGTTGGCACGTTTCCATAATATAATCTTCAAAAACAGAAGAATGTCACAATGATTCAAAAGTCTGTTGATAAATTATCCTGTATTGATAGAATCATTTCCAAATACGTTTCTCTGCAGCTAACGCGTTTCGCTCTATGCGAACTTCATCAGGGCTTCATTATGACATTGTAAGGTCCTGGTAACAGTCATCCTCTTGCCACATTTCATATAATGGTATAGTCACCATAGCTTTCTGTCTTCGTTGTCTAGTGACACTTGGGGAAAGCCGCCTGCTTTCGGCATTTACTCGTTTTTGGAAATTTTGGAATACATAAGTGTATTGTGATATATCCCAAGAGTGCTGGACCGCATTAATCCGAGGGTTTGAAGAAAACTATTTTTCTCATAAGGGGGATGTGTGAATGCTGCTTTCCCTGGTCCGAGTGAACCTAAACTTAGATGATCGAATTTGGCAATAAGAGCAGCTTGTTCATATAGAGGCCTCGGCCAGTTATTGTTAATCATTCATACAGCGTTTTCCTCCAGCATCACTCCCAAAAGCACAGCTCGAGGAATAATATAATCTTGGGGGTTTATGAAACATTAATATTTTCCTATTTTGTGGGGTTGGTTCAGGGGATGTGTCTTTTGATAAATAACTCTGATTCCAGTGTTTGCATTCCAACTGGTAACAAATCACGTAAATACTTAGGCACAATTTGTTAAAATTTCTAGCTTGCCATAATGATTCTATTTCCTCAGTTCGGGAAGACTTGTGATGCATTGTTAATATTGGTCTTTGTGTGAAACCGTGACAGAATCAACATGGGCTCTCTCTCCCTTTCTCCTCTAGATAGAAACCAATGGGTGGCTTGTGGTCTGCCCCAGTGGGTGTAGCATTTACTGGTAGACATATAAGGCTAACCTCACCAAACATGGCACTGGATACAGATACCATGTGTGTAAATTATGTGGGAGACTGTCTGAGGATGTGGGTAAGCACATTGTCTGCTAGTCATCGTTAATTGCTTGTCAACAATATCTAAAGTATAGCATTTTTGTCAGACAGCATTTTTGGACATGATATTCTGGTACACAGCCAGGCACGTATCTTGGCCTTAAAGTGGAAGGTGAATTTAGGAATGGAATCCAACTCATGTATTCTTATCCTCAAAACAGGGCAACTGGTGAGGAATCCTTTGTCCGATCAGTAATTCAAGAGCACCAATGATACTGTGGTTGTACGGCAGCTTCCATCTCGTTCTGTCTTACTGGTGCACCATGTAAGACCTCCAGCACTCCTCACTCCAGTTAACACTGGAATGGTAGTAACACCACCACTTCTGGTTCTGTTCAGCCTTGTTGAACCTTGTTGAGGCGTTCATAGACCATGGGCAATGCTCCGTCTAAGGGGCATATTCACAAGGACCTACCGCCGATTTATCTCCACCTTAACCCATCAAAAGTGGAGATCGATTTAACACCCCATTCACAAGCGGGTGCAAACTGCAGACATCGCCAGTATTCCCGCGATAACTGCCCCAAAATGTATCTCCACGGTGGACACCACCAACTAACCCTAATGAGATGCAGAGTAGGCGTTCCCACGCAAAAACACACGAAAATACCACAACACCACTTTCACAACGAACTGCCAGATCTGCGATGCGAGTCAAAACCACGCGATATGCCGTGGTAGCAGCAGGGATTTAACACCTGCCTTTTGCTGGTGTTAAGCAGGACAACTACCTGCAGCATGAAAGGGAGCCCAGCCAAGAGCCACATCTGAAGACCCACAGATGCCATGGAGACAATGATCATGCAGCTCCGAGACCCATGAGGGCCACAACACCCACCGCCACCCCCCCCCGGCCTGCCACCCCCCCAGGACCCGTCCCGCTCCCCCCCTCCCGGGAACCCCACAGAGGCAGCGTACACAAAGACAGCGGACCCACCTGAAACGCACCTGCCGCCCAGACCCAACGCCAGAGGAGGACATTGCCCACTACAGGCCCAAAAGGACAACCATCCCCCGCATCCTGACCCACATCCCCCACCTGCTGACGGTACCAACCCAGCGGACAACCAACATCCCTCCGCAGACAAAGCTGCCGGCTGCGCTGCACATGTCGGCCTCTGGTACCATCCAACCCACAACTGCCAGAGTCAGAGGAGTCACACAGCCAGCCCCATCCAAGGTCATCACACCTGTCCTGGATGCCAACATCAGCCTGGTACCCCAGCACCTCCACTTCACTCACACTGCGCAGAAGCAGCTGGAGACCAAGCAAGGCCCCTAAGCCATAGATGGATTCCCTCACGTGTCGGGGCCAATCAACTGCACACATGTACCCCTTGTGCCCCCTGCCGACACTGCACACAACTACCACAACAGAAAGCACACGCATCCCATGAATGTGCAGGCAATAGTGGACTGCCCGGGACTCCTCAACAATGTCGTGGCCAACTCCCCAGGCAGCGTGCATGATTCTCACATCTCCCGACAGCCCATCATCACCCAGCGCTCCCAGGATGGCACCCATGGAAATGCAGTGCTTGTTGGTAAGTCCAAAATGAACACACCACACACCTCCAGCCCACAGTCATGCAACTCACGACAGTGGCAATGGGCACGCAGCACAACTACATTCAACATGCCACACAACATGCCAACCGACCAGACACGACAACACGACTCCATTGGGAACTTGGCCTTGCCATGCCCACAACCCAGCCACGGCATGGCACCACAGACACACAATAGCAGGATGTGAGGAGAGGCATGGAGCAGGCATGTGCGAGAGCGGCAAGTGACTAAGGAATGTGAACCTACCTAATGCCAGGTGTGGCGTGGAGGTGCCGGACAGACCACAGTGTGCAAACCACAGAAATGGCCATGTGGAGATCAACTGCTGGTGCATGGAGTGTAGTGGCCAGTGGACGCTACCATGTCCCCACAGGCTGTGGGGCAGAACACGGAAATGTCACACGTTACGTCCCCCCCTGCGTGCGCGGGCGGAGTGGGTTGGACCTGCGTACGCCAGGCCTGCGTAGGGGTGTGAACAAAAAGCCCATTGCACTGGGCGTGGTTCTCATTCGGAATGGACAACCCGTCTGCCAGGGCGGCGCCTCTCAGCCCGCCACGAGTCCTGCACCGAGCGCGGCGGGGCCTGCGTCCCTGTGCGCCTGCTGCATCCCGGGCCGCTGGTCCCCAGACCCGTCATGCCTGCCCCAGCGCACCAACAAGGCTCCGCTCACCTGCCTACACTGGCGTGTGTCAAAGAGGGCCCACCACGTGTCGGTGCAAGCTCCAAGCCCCAGTCCCGCGACCCCTCAGCCTCCGCAGTCCATCGCTGGCCCCCACGACGCTGGCCCACATTACTCCTTTCTTATTGACATACTCCACCGGTGTCCTCTTCGGCCCAGTAGGTCCTACATGTGGAACTGTGTCCTGAGTCTTGAATGGCAGTGACCCCAAGTCCGTGGCAGTGGCCACAGCACCAGACTCCCTTCGATCAGTGAAGCATAATTCCGTATCGCAGGCCTGCAACACGTGGTGCCACTAACCCTGTTCAACGCAAGCCGGCGACATGTGGTGCCACTAACCCTGTTCAACGCAAGCCGGCGACACGTGGAGCGACTAACCCTGTTCAAAGCAAGCCGGCGACATGTGGTGCCACTAACACTGTTCAGCGCAAGCCGGCGACACGTGGATGAGGGCTCAGGCCTACCCTGCGGACCAGTAGGTCCCACATCCAGCACTTAGTCGCGAATTATGAATGGCAGAGTCCACACCAGTGAACGCACGGAGAGGAGTAAGAGGAAGATGCGGCTCAGTCCGGATGAAAGCCGGATCAGAGTGACGGAGGTGATCGAACACTATCAACAACTGACCTGGTGCCATCAACCCTGTTCACCGCAAGTCCGCGTCCCGTGGTGCCACTGAACCTGAACTATGCAGGCCGGTGGGACCATCCAACCTAAGCCGGCGACACTCGGTGAATGGCCCGTGCTGACCGCTGCCTCAGGCCTACACTGCGGTCCAGTAGGTCACACATGTGGAACTGTGTCTTGGGTAAGATGTGGAGGAGTCCACACCATTGGACACGCCTCATCGCAGGCGGCATCCCCTAACAGCACTGGTGCCACTAACTCTGTGCGCAATGAGTCATGGGCACTATCTGGTTGGACCTTGGTGGCGTCTGAGTCCATGGCCTTGGGGTTTTCTGCATCTTCATTTGGCTGGACCGGACTTGGTGTCCAACATGTGTCTGTTCCATTCATCTCCACCATAGTGACTGTTTCAGCGTGGTTCTGCCCTCTGCATCATGCCCTGGGGGTACACCTTCCACTGTCCACCGAGACACTCCGCGACAAGCCCCTTTGTCATCTACGGAAACCTGCTCTGCACTCGTGACCCTGCCCCAGTGCACCGCAAGTCAGCGGCCCGTGGCGATAGGCCCGTGCAGGACGCTGTGCATCTGGGGCCACTAACTCTGTGCAGCACAAGTCATGGGGTCTTTATGGTTGAATGGTTGTGTCCTTTACGATGTACACTGTTGTCATTTCTGACTGCACGAGGCAGCCCTTGCCGGCTGGTGTGCACACACCCCACACTAACGCTGGGCAAAGCACTACGCTACTCTCGCGTAGTTTGCGAAGTTTGCGCTACTTCGCACAACGCGAATTGCACGTAGCACAGTGCAAACACGCGTAGCGTAGCGTAGTGCAGCGGTCTTTTTTGCTTGCTCGCGGTCCTCAACGTCAAGTTGGCGACCGCGAGCAAGCAAAATGATCATCCCGGCGAGACTTTTTCCTCGTTCGCGATCAGCAACATCAAGTTGCCGATCGCGGCGTGAAAATAAACCTCCCGGCGAGATTCTCAACGCGGGGAGGTCAGGTTTCTCATTGCGAGTGGTCGCGTATGCTCGCGACCGCTCGCGATGAGAAACTACCAGTCCGCGTTGAGAAAGCTGCCGCTCGGTAAAAATCTACTCGAGCGGCAGTAAGACAGCTCACACTGTGCAAGATGCCGTTTTCAATGATTGCACAGTGCGGACAAGCATCCGGCACTGTGCAATCATTGCGAACAGTGCACTACGCAGTTCGCGTAGTGCTACGCGTAGCTCGCGTAGTGCGAACTGCACTTTGCGTAGCTTCGCGTAGCGCTACTTCGCGAACTATGCCCAGGCTTACCCCACACACATCCAACACAGGTGTCACTCGATATGTGTGCCTGCTAATACATGTGGCCGGGCACACGTGCCCGTAGCCATTCACACCATCTGAGCAAGTGTGTCCGTGTGGTCATTGTGTCAGCATGATGGGCACGGGCCCTGCAACATCACAGTGTGCTGTCTTCAGCGGATGATACCATGTCACCTCAGCGTTGGCAGTGACCTTGGATATGTAGCTTCACCCGCCCCCCCCTGCATGCACAAGCGGCGTGTGCTGGTCCGGCGTACGTCAGGTCAGCGCAGGGGTGTGCTGATTCGGCAGGGGGAGCAGGGCATGGCTCGGACCTGGCCTTGGGCAGGAAGTGCGGTAGGTGTGTCTCTATGTTGGGGGGTTGTCGCCACCAGGGCCACAGTAGTCGATGTTGCAATGTAGCATGCACCAGGAGGGCGTGCTCGCACGGACGGGGAAATGTAGGTGTGCAAGACTGCTCGGGATCTTGGCACATGCCTGCCAAGTGTTATGTGTATCAGTCCTGCGGCTGCATGAGTCAGTTGCCTAGCCTCATTCGCAGCGCAATCACAGCCAGCCATGGACTGTACACCTGTGTCCACCCTGTCCGGACCATTGGCCTACACTCACGTGGCCGCACACCTTCAAAGGCCAGCGTCACGGTGTTGTCGGCATGCCGCTGGACATGCGCGGACAGGCATTACAATGGTGTGCTGTAGGAGTGCACATGATACAACCGCGCAGCACACACAAGTGTGGGGGCTCGTGGGAGGGAGGAGCAGCTGTGAGGCAACGTAGCACACAGTGAGGCCGCTCATGTGCAACGTGCTGGGCATATCATACATGATTCCTAGGGTCGCGACATCCCACCACACCCACGACAGGCCTCTGTACATCTCCTGCATGCATGCAGATGGTGAAGTTACGGTAGGGATGAAGGGTCCTTTGTCTGTACTATCAGGCGGTGGCACATCTGCAGCTCCGAGCTGGGACTTGCATGTGGCCAGCACCCCCTGACAGATACAATAGCATTTACTTGCGACTCCCACACAACGCACTGCCCGATGTGAGACCAACGTGTACACATCCCACACGCAGAAGTCCTTGGTCGTAGTTAGCGTGCGTGAAATGGCCTTCACACGTACTCCCACCCCACCCCAGGCCTGCACCCGTTGCACACAGACACTGCTCATTGCTCCGAGCTGTGCCATTTCATCCACAGGACTGGCGCAGGGCAAGCCAGTGCCGCTTCAAGCAGAGCCACTGACGCAATGGCAGACCATCCCGGATACATGCTCGACTCCAGTCACGTGGACCTGTACCGTGCACGTCTGCTGCATGTACTGGGGGCACTGCCGTTGGCAGTGCTGCGGATCAGTTACCGGCTGAGCTTCCGCCTTGCGAACGTCACCTGCGTTCAGCCTGTGTTGCATTGTCACTCGTGCATATTCGAGTGGACCATGGATGTCTGCCTCTCCAACGTAACGGTAGCTGACCTGGATTTCGATGTGTGTGTGCGCCCCCTGTTGGCCCACGACCAGGAGTGTCACCATGATGCCCGTTTATGGCATGCATGGATGTTTGGCAACTGGACCTGGGAGATTGCACGAGTCGTCGTGTGCAGTGAGCACATTGAGCCACTACCCGATTGGGCTTTGGTGCACATTGGGGCCAGGGGTTGGAGTCAGCACATCTGTCCGGGTCAGCTGATGGATTACGTCGACGACATGTCAGATGTGGTGGACAACGATCTCTCATTGGAGATGTTGGCCTACGCTGCTGCACTCTCGTTCATGGACGAGTGAAAAGGTACCTGCAGCCACAACTGGATGTGACCCATTACACGTGTCCCGACGCCTGGTTGCATGTTGGGAATCTGGTCACATGTCCCAAGACGACAGTGGACATGGCTGCATTGGCCTGGACTCCTGATCCATGCGCGGACAACCAAAGCGGGTTGGCACTGACTTGTGTTGGTGATGGACTCCCCCGGGGTGGACATGGGCGCTTTCCTACGTTCCTCATTCAGAAATGCTGCTGCATTGGTCTGCATATCGTTGCACTTCTCTTGGCCGTACTGACACGCACTTGTTGATAGAGTTTCCGCACTTTCACTTGTCTCCAACTGTGTTGTGTCTTGATTTGTATGCCAATGTGTGTGTCACAGACTCTCTGGCTCCCTGCCATACGTGCATTGCTACCCCATCAGGGCTGTGGATTTGTACTTGTGCATTATCATGTCCCTGTTTTGTGCTTTGCTAGATGCGTATGGCCGTTTACCGGCCACAATCGGGTGCACTGTGTCCTGTGTTCGGTTGTGCAAATGTTGGTGTTTGTACCACATTGTGTTCGATGTTGGGGTGCTCTGCTTCCTATGTGTGTGTGCTGCATTGTGTGTGAGATGTCCCTTCAGCTCTGATCTGGCTCACCCTTCTCCCTTTCAGGCAGTGTGGTTTTCACTTCTGTGCTTGTTCAGTGGTGTGATATTGTCGGGTTGTGTGACTTGTGCTCTTGGTTGGTGTTGTTACTCTTGGGCAGGGTTTGTCTGCAGTTGTGCTGTGCTTAATTGTGCGTGTGTGTCATTGTGCCCATCTCCCCCCGTCCCCCCAGTCCCTGGTCGTTCCTCTCCCTGTTGCTGTTGTGTCTGTTGTTTTGGGCAGTTTCCGGTCCCCGAGTCCTGCCACCATCTCCAGACTGATGTGGTGGACACCATTTCCTCCATGTCATCCAGCTCCTGGTGTGGCGCTGGACTCCCACCTCCGGTGTGCATTGCTGCCTTCTTGTTGTTGGCGTGTTTCTTTTTGTTTGTGCGTTTCGCATCATTCCGGCTGTTCTGGTTTTCTTCCATTGTCCTCCTCCGCTCTCCGGCTGCATTCACCTTGTCCACGATGGCCTGCCATGTACAATGTTTTGTTGCCAATGGGGCTTGTGGGGTTGTATACTGGCTCCGGTCGCCTCCTTGTGCTTGGCTGTTGTTTTCTGTTTGGTTTGTCTTTCTTTTTCAGGCTTTTGTTGTGCTTATTCCCGCCTGCCGTGTGTGTGTCGCGGGCCTGGCGGTGCTTATCGCTGCTTTTCTCATCGCGGATGGGCTCATCGCACGTTTTTTTGTGTTGTGGTTTGTGTTTTTATCTCCGTCGAGGTGGTTGTATCGCGGACATTGGCCGCGTTTTCAGCGGACTATCGCATGGTACCGCCGTGTTGTGAATTCCACATTAACACAGGGTTATTTTCCCGCGATAGGCTGCGATGTGTAAAGATGTGTTAACATTTTTTGGAGATGTTTAGCACACGTTCTTGTGAATATACCCTAAGTGTATTCCTCGGTGAATGGCAAGGAGCAGTCTCTGTGCACTGCATCTGCTACTACGTGCTCCACAGGCTTGCAACAACTCAACACTGAAGCGAGCTCAATGTGCGATCTCCAAAATAAGCGGCGTTGTGTTTCCCTCTCCAAAGATCTGCTTGAAAATCAGTGCAAATGATGATTCGATGTAGCTGATGTATTTGCCATTTTTGAGGTAGATGTTCCAGTATAAAGAGTGGAGTAGTCCCAGCTTGCTTAGCGTTACTGGGATAAAAGCAGGAATGACTGAGAGCCACCCTCAAGACATAGCTGAATAAATATGTACCATTATATTATTCAGGCTGAGTTTGTCAGTCCCCACCTTCTTAATAAAACTACATTCAGGACCAAGACACAGAGCATGGAGCTCTTCAACGTGTATTAGTCCAGGAGCAGAACATTTACATATCAAAGCCATTCAGGGCCGGATTTAAGGCAGTGCCACCAGTGCAGCCGCACCTGGCGCTGACCTGGGGGGAGGGTTCTGTGTTTAAAAATAAATTATGGCTTTAAAAGAAAGTGTTCATTGCGCATCCAGCAGTCATCAGGCAACAATACAAATATCAAGATAACTCTGGGGATTAATGTTCCTGCTGGAGAAAGATCTGGTTTTGTTTAGTGACAGTTTTGACTCATCCTAAAGTAGTGCAGAGGATTAATGTACCTGCTGTAAAGAATGTGTACCATGACGATCGCAGAACTGACTGCAAGTGATCTATGAGGAGTGCTATAAAACAGGACGAAACAGCTATTAAAGGGTTATGTGGTATTTCATGTCTGGGTCATGGGGCCCAGCATTCTCTGACAGCAGCCCCTATCCTGCCATCTCCTCCGAAAATGCCAGAGTGGTAGAATGGCCAATCTATGCATGATGGGTTCTGTAAAAAGCTGTTTTTTTTGTTGAGGTAGTGGGAACCCTTCTACAGCAGAAACCACAATACCTGTCAGAGTGAACCACAGACGTCAGTACATTATACCGTGCTTAACTCTCCGATAGTTTGGCACAAAAGCAGTCAGACTTAACTTAGAGGCAATGTGTAAAGTATTTATGCAGCACTCAAAGAGTAATAAAGTGAAAACACAACACAAGAGAAATCCCACACCAATTTAGAAAAACAGAGAATATTTTAATAAATAATTTGACACCAGAATAACAAAACTCCAATTAGTAGAACCGGAGTTATAAATTTTCACAGATTTAGTTAAGTATAGCTCTGGAAAACACAAAGCACCACTCTCGGTCATCTGGTTGGGATAGACTGGGTAGAAATCACATGTGCAGGCTGACTCTGAAGGAGCCCAGGCCGAGTACAGTGACAAGGTTAGTCCTGCTGAAAAAGTTACCTTCTCAAAGTTCAGCGCGAAAAGTCCAGTTTGCTGTGGAGGAGGCGGCAAGGAGAGCATCACAGATGGTTGTCGCTGTAGCACGAAGATACTGTCACGCATTGTGGATGGTCATTCCTGGAGTTTTGCATTGGCGGTCACCGCATGCTTTCATCGCTGTAGCGCGAAGTGCAGTTCTTGTGTTTCTGGTCGCCACTGTAGCACAAAGAGTCAGGTTTACTGGAGATTCGCATTGCTGGTCATCGTGGGTGGCAAGAACTCAGTGAGAACGAGCCAGTTTGTGATCCTGAAGTATCCAAAACATCAGGATTTCTCCCTCTTCTTCAGAGGAGTGCACTCGCATACCAGCCAAGGGTCCAGGACCTGGGAAAGCACCTCTTGGGGATCAGGGACTTCTGGTTGGCTAGGGCATGCGCCTGAGCCAGGCAGAAACCACCACTGCAGTCAGGGCAAGGGAGTTACACACTGAAGATAACCCCTCCTCACCCCCTTGGTAGCTTGGCAGAGCAGTCAGGCTTATCCCAGAGGCAATGTGTAAAGCGTTTGCGCAACACACCCACACAGCAGCGACACACTAGGCACACCACAAAAGAAACTCCACACAAGTTTATATCAAAAATAGCCTTTGTATTACTCATAAAACACATTAGAACGTAATCACATATATAAACTGTGCCACCTGGCACTTAGTATGACTTTACAGGGATTATATACACTACAGGGCCAATCGGGCCACTGTCATAGCATCATAATTCACAGTTAGTGAAGACAACCAGTAACTACGGTAATGGTACACTTAGCATAACCGTATGAGGCATAAACCCTCAGTAGCAGTACCATATCACTATTACTGCACACAGGGGTGCTCAGCACAGCATAGTATGCTTACACAAAATTAGCAGTGCACTACAGCATTAGGCATAAATCACACCCACCGTGCCCTATCATGAAAACTTATAGAGGGCACACATTATAAATGCCCCATGCCCCTCAGGCATAAATGTTAACCATGGTCCTGAGCTGAGCCCACCAGGTGTATTCTCATCAGGGCACCTTAGTACCCTTTCTGCTGGGCCCACATATTACAAGTATGTCATGCCCCCAATATCCGGTAAGGCTGCAGCTGCCCGCGACCCTGCGGCTCAGCTGCACAATGTCAGAACTACAGCAACTCTTCACCACCGCGGCCCGCGTTGGAAGAAATACATGGACACTCCGGCTGAGAAAGGGAGGGTGCAGCGACCTCTCCCACTCCTCCTCTGACAGGCAACAAAGGTTGCTGCGGTAGGACCCGGAGCGAAGTCTCCGCCCAGTCCGCTCTGCTCCGCGCAGCCTCCCTGGTCTCCTCGGGGCTCGGGAGGCCCTCCTCTCGCCTCCGGTAGCCCCCCTCAGTGCAACTGGAACTCCTTCCACCAAGGCACACCCGTCGGCTTCCTCTTCCCTCTAGGGAGCCCCTCCCACGAAACAGGTTCAGGCAGCACACAGGGCTCTCCCAGGCCACACGGGAGCCCCACCCCCAACCAGGCACAAACTTCGCCTGACTTCCGGCGGCCTCTTCTGGCCAGCTCCGGTGAGCTTGCCATGCACGGCAAGGGCCCCGCCCACAACCAGGCAACAGCCGCCTGGCTTCCAGTTCACGTCGCATCTGTTCTCGCTGCGTGGGAAGCAAGAGCCAACTTCTTGTGGCAAAAGGCACCCACCACACACTCCTGGTGGGCAGACACAGTACAGTGGAGCAATCCCACACAAAGGCTTGGGGACCACGCGGAGCTCTCCTCATCCTCACGAGAGCCCCGCCCACAACCAGGCAGCCTCTGCCTGACTTCCGTTTGCAGGGGTACGGCAACACAAGCCCACGCCAGAGGCTCACATACATGGGGCACCAAAGGAATCCTGAAGCGCTCCACGCGCTCCACTGCAGCGAGGGCCAACTCCTTTGAACAGGAGGTTTTTCAGAGCTCTCAAAGCACGCTTATTAAAATGATGAAGCAAAAGCGGTCCGCCTGCACTCAATTTCAGAGGGCACAATCAATGAGTGCTCAGCCTGTCTCCCTCCTGAAGACAGAGCTCTTTGCCCCAAGTTCACAAGGGCAGAGCTGGGCACAGGCAGGCCAGCGCGTAGGTCCTCCGAGCAGAGGGCAGCAGCTGGGTCCCACGGCGGTTCCTCCCAGCACAGTGCTCCTTCCAGTCCAAGTAAGCACAAAGCACACTCTTCATGGGGTCACAGCCCCAATATTTATACCACTGCTAGTCTTTGTTCTGCCCTGGCACAGGGCCTTGGACCTAGTCCAAACCATTTCTGGGGGCACTTAACACGTGCACAGCAGTCTCCATTGTTAGTGTAGGCTCTGGCCCCAGACACACCACAGGGGGCGGAGCCAGCATTGTGTAAGGCAGGCACAGTCCTATTCAGGTCCAGGTGCTACTCCTCCCACTACTCCAAATGCAGGTCGGCCTATTCAGGCTAGCGCTGACTCACCTAGGCCATCTGGAGCCACTGCACCTCCCCAGCCCCTGTCACCGAGAGCCAGACATGCAATACACAACAGGCAGGCACAAAGACACATAGCACACAGAAATGCCCACTTCTAAAAGTGGCATTTCTAAAATAGTGATAATAAATCTGCTAACACCATTACGCAGCATTTATTACCACTTTTCCAAGCATACCAAACTTGATCAGGCCACCCCTCTCATACCACTGAAACACATATCAGGGAATCCCCCATGCATTCCTATGAGAGGGCAGCCTCACAGTAGTGAGAAACCAAAATGGCTGTTTCTCACTACCAGGATATGCCACACAGTTAAGGCACATGTCCTACCTTTTGCCTACAGCGCACCCTGCCCATAGGGCTAGCTATGGCCTACCTTAGGGGTGACTGATATGTAGCAAAAGGGGAGTCCCAGGTGTGTCACCCACTTTATGTGCCACATGACAGCGGCAGTAAACTGCGTGTGCAGGCCCTGCAATGGCAGAGGCCTGAGACAGGTTTGAAAGGCTACTTTGGTGGGTGGCGCAAGCAGCGCTGCAAGCCCACCAGTAGCACCTAATTTACTGTCCCCGGGTATATGAGATACCACTTTAAAAGGGACTGATAGGTAAATTAAATACGCCAAACAGGTGTAAACCAATCTTACAATGTTTACCATAGAGAGCACATGCACTTTAACACTGAACAGCAGTAATAAAGTGCCCAGAGTCCTAAAACCGCCTACACTAGGTCAGAAAAAAATACCAGGAGGAAGGCAAAAAGTTCAAGGATGACCCTGCAAAAAGGGCCAAGTGCAAGTAGAAGCCATTAGGGCTCAGGCAGGTCCAGTTGCAGGTCCTGGCAGGTCCAGTTGCAGCAGGTCAGCTAGGCAGTTGCAACTAGGCCTCTGAAGCTTGTTGTGTCTCTGTATCTCAAAGCAGGTCAGCCAACTGACCCATAGAGTCATTCCGATTAGTCTGGGATGAAGGGAGCAGGTCCAGTCCTCCTTCTCAGAGAGCAGGGCAGGCCTTTGAAAGCAGGTCAGTCCTTCTTCTGTAATATTCACAGACCCAGGAGTGTACTGAAGAGTTGGTCTGATGGTCCAAAATTTACACCTGGGACCAGTTTTGAGGTGAGAGAAACTTCTAAATTTCACCCCACATCTGGTGCTGGAATTTCCTTCTTGCTCCTTCCCAGGTTCCAAGGGGTGACTAAAGGCTGGGGTCAATTTCTTTGTGAGCGTGCTGGAGGCAGTCTCCTTGAAATTTATTTATTTATTAATGTTTTGTATTTGTTGAACATGCTAGATAGTGTTAACACACATTTAAAAAAAAAGGTCTTCTTTGAATAAAAGAATTGTCGTTTTGTAAGACATATTGAAAAACTACACTAAGTGAATGTGTTAATATTTGCTGAATTGAATGTGAAATAAACACACAGACCTAGGTAATACATTGATTTGACTTGGTGTTGTTAGAATAAGTGTTTCTGAATAATCACAGCCATTTATCACTGTTATTTCTACAACTTTCTAAAAGTGGCATTTTCAGAATTGTGACTTAAAATTCGACTTTACCATTAAAGAGGATTTTAAACTACCATTTTCTTTAGTCCAAACTCGACTTTTCTACCTGTTCCCAATCATAGGATAACACTTATTAAGGGTAATAAGGCAACCCAGTGTTAGCCTTTGAGTGATATAGGCCTCACAGTAGGAAAAAACAAATTTGGGAGTTATTCACTACTGCACCTTGCCCTATGGCCCGTTTAAGGCCTACCTTAGGGGTGACCTATATGTAATAAAAAGGGAGGTATGGGCCTGGCAAAAGTTTTATTTTGCCAGGTAGAATTGACAGTTTAAAACTGCACACAGCCAGCTATGACATATTTTAATGTGCTACCTAAGTGGGTGGCACAATAAGTGCTGCAGGCCTACTAGTAGCATTCAATTTACAGGCCCTGGGAACATGTTGTACTACTGTATTAGATGCTTAAAAGTAAATTAACTGTGCCAATTGGGTGTATGCCAATTTTACCATGTTTAAAAGAGGGAGCACAAGCACTTTAGCACTGTTTAACAATGCACAGAGACCAAAGGTCAACAAAAACAAAATTTAGCATCAGGAGGTGAGTAGGCAAAACATTTAGGGAAAGATCATCGAAAGAGCTGTCAGGTCTAACACCACTGGTACATGTTTACATTTGAATGTAAGTAACATTATTCTTTAAGCAAAGCAGAATGATCTCCTTCAGCACCCTAAGCACCGTCCTTCAACTTGTGTGAAGCAGGTTTATGGATTTCTCCACTGCCATGTTTTTTGAGCAGAATATCACTGATTGATCACAAAGATTAGTAGGCCATATATTCAAAGTTACCAAAATGAGAAACAATTCTAGAATAGTCACATTCTTCAACAGACTGGGTTCAAACCATTCAGATACCATCTCTGTGCATACCATTCCTGGTCCAGGAATGTGAACAGGCCCCACTCCTGGCTAGATTTAGGTGGAGGGCGCCAGACTAAAGATCCATTGAATTCCTCTAAAAAGGCCACCCAGTTATGCAAATCCAGCTTTATCACTTCTGACAACATGGTCCAGTGATATTTTAGCGTATGCTTGGACATAGCCTGCACAATAGATCTTGAAAATGGGCCAGTCATGGGTATAAAGCACAGCGCAAAATTCAACTGTCCTACCAACATCTGTAGCAGCAGCATTGCTACCTTCCTAGTCTCCAAACAAGCCCTTATGAATTCTTCGAAATCAACCACTTTCTTACGCTGAAGCCTCCACAGATCTTTAGAAGAGTCTAACACAATTCTTAAAAAGGATGAGGTTGTGATGGGCCCACAGGTTTTTTCTTGTGCTGGCAGCACTTCGAAATGGCAAAGTAGTTGAACAAAACATGGCAGCTTTTCAATAATAATCTGACACTGGGGGCCGTAGGAATAGAAAATCATCACAGTAGTGCAAGATCCATGTTGCTTTCTTAGGCCCTCACTCAAAAAAATGGGCTGAACATTTCAAAGTAAGAAAATAATACTGAACAGCCCGTAGGAATACAGTTGTCAAAGTAATACTATACCTCAAACTGAAAACCCATCAAGTGGATGTCATCTGGGTGGACCGGCAATAACCTAAAAGCTGACTAAACATCAACTTAGCCAGCAATATCCCTGGGCCCAAAGCCTTCATTATCGTGATAGCTGGTCAAGTGAAGCATATTTCATACAGCTTACGGCCTGATCAATAGTCTCATTAACAGAGTTCTCATGTGGGGCATAAAGGTCATGGATGATGTGAAACTCAACCTGTTCTTTCTTGGATACAACACCTAGAGAAGAACACACAAAATTGTCCAGTAGTATTGCACTGAAAGGACCAGCTATCCACCCTTACCACTTCTCTTCCTCAATCTTCCACCTAGCCACATCCATGCTGAGCTGAAATGACTAGTAGTTCTTGGACATTGGCAGCCCAACAGTACCCTGCACTGGAATCCAAATACTAAATTCACTTCCGATCCAGTCTGGTCACAAAACAATCTCTGGCATGTGGTCTTCCTCCTTCTAAAGGCTATATTGTACTCCTTCCAACAGTTGCCCCCAAGATTGTCATGCACCCACACATTCTTGTTTTGATAACAAGACTTGTGTGGTCTATATTCTGTGAGTTTCTCAACTAATACTGCCTGGGAGATCATTAAACCACTCACCAATTTCGCCAAAGGTTTGTCTACTTTGGGATTGAGCTGCCTGTTTAGACAATCTCTAGAATATGAGCACGCCTTACAATGTTTGGCCTCGTGCCTGGCTGGGGATCTCAAAATCAGGTAAAAAATCTCAACATAAGAAATTTTTATAATCTTTTCTTTCATTCCCATTGACAAATGCACACTTAACTGACCCCGCTCAGACTGCACAAACCTAAGGCCCATATTAAGCAAGGGAGTTTCAGTACCTTTTCAAACTGCCAACTTGGCATCAGTCTTCAGGACTAGAGCTGCCAGTTGGTGCAGCTTTCTCACTAGTAGCAGGTCCTACACTGGCCACCGCCACCGCCATCTGAGAGTCCTGTTAGGACACTGGCACAGGTGCAGAGCCGCTAATCCCAGGTGTGGAGTTACGCTGCAGTGCCAGTGGGACCTCTGCTCCTTGTCCCTATTCACAGAGGTGTAGCTTCAGAAGGGGTGTTCGGGGTGTTACACCCCCCCTAAAAAAAAATTATTTAGTAAGTAATTGGGTACAAGGGCTCTCAGTCGGCTATGGTGAAGATCTGCCGGATTTCACTTGGGATTTCTACATGCCCACACTGAAAAACACACAAACATACACACTCTGTGTCTCTCGTTTCTGTTTTGAAAGCCTCAAAAATGTTGTTTAGTTTTAAAAATGTTATATTTTAAGTGCCCCTAACAATCTTCCCTTCTCATTCTTTCCACTGCCCCTTAAGCCCCCCTCTTGTCCTGCTTCTCAGATAACGGGCCTGATGTACGACGCGCAAAATAGCGCCTCGCAAATTGCGAGTTTTTTGCGACTAGCAATTTGCGAGGCGCTATTTTGGATGTACAACAGTGTGTATCACACTGTTTGCGATTCCCAATGGGGTCGCAAATTGAGAGGCTCATGAATATTAATGAGCCTCTCGCAATATGCGACCCCATTGGGAATGGCAGGCCCTCCCAGGTATGGTGGCCTGCTGGGCTCAGCAGACCACCATGTCTGAGACTGCTTTTAAATAAAGCAGTTTTTTTTTTTTAAATGCATCCCGTTTTCCTTAAAGGAAAAAGGAGATGCATTTAAAAAAGAAAAAAATGAAGCGTTTTCATTCATTTTTTAAGGGCAGGTAGTGGTCCCTGGGACCACTGCCTGCCCTTAAAAAATATTTCCCCCTGCATTTGCAAAGGGGAAGGGGTCCCCTTCCCTTTTGCGAGTGCATTACCACCCTCTTGAAGAGGGTGGTAATTTGCGAGTGTTTTGCGACCGCAATTGCGGTCGCAAAACATTCATACATGGGCTTGCGCTCGCTAGTAGGAAGGGAATGCCCCTTCCTAATAGCGAGTCGCAAAACCTATTTAGCGAGTCGCAAATAAATTGTGACTCGCTAAATAGGATTTGTACATGGCCCATGCTGTTTTTGCATGCGCAAACAGGTTCGCATGCAAAAACGGTCGTACATCTGGCCCAACGTGTTTTAACAAGATAGCCCAGCATGACTGTTGGGAAATCTGAGGTTTGCATCCCCCCAATCTTATTGGCCAAGCTACGCCCCTGCCTATTCACCACTCAAAAATGCACCAAAACCCATGAAGACATACCACCTGTGAGGTCAGTGACAACCCCCACCTTGGACAGTCATGGGAAGACTCTTTCTATACTGGCTACTAAATTGGCTGCAGTGCTGGTAGGGATGCTACTATTTATCCAATACCATTATCAAGAAACACTGAAAGTGGAACATTCCCACTCACAGACATGCAGTTATTACTTCTCTGTACAATGCTATTAGTAACGGATGACTCACCTGCGCTGGCCGCTGACCCTATACATACCACCGATGTAGAGCCCTGTTCCCACTCCATTATTGTAACAGTGTTTGCTTTACTAGGGCCCTCTGCAATCCCTGCAGGGTTACAGCATGCACCAGTTCCTGCTCATCTCTGCCCTGATCTGGGCCAATGTGCTACCCTTCGGGCGCCCCAGTCTTCCGAGGTCACTCTGAAACCTCCAACAAAGCATGTGGTGCACCCACCGTGCCCTATCATGAAAACTTATAGAGGGCACACATTATAAATGCCCCGTGCCCCTCAGGCATAAATCTTAACCATGGTCCTGAGCTGAGCCCACCAGGCGTATTCTCATCAGGGCACCTTAGTACCCTTTCTGCTGGGCCCACATATTACAAGTATGTCATGCCCCCAATATCCGGTAAGGCTGCAGCTGCCCGCGACCCTGCGGCTCAGCTGCACAATGTCAGAACTACGGCAACTCTTCACCACCGCGGCCCGCGTTGGAAGAAATACCTGGACACTCCGGCTGAGAAAGGGAGGGCGCGGCGACCTCTCCCGCTCCTCCTCTGACAGGCAACAAAGGTTGCTGCGGTAGGACCCGGAGCGAAGTCTCCGCCCAGTCCGCTCTGCTCCGCGCAGCCTCCCTGGTCTCCTCGGGGCTCGGGAGGCCCTCCTCTCGCCTCCGGTAGCCCCCCTCAGTGCAACTGGACCTCCTTCCACCGGGGCACACCCGTCGGCTTCCTCTTCCCTCTAGGGAGCCCCTCCCACGAAACAGGTTCAGGCAGCACACGGGGCTCTACCAGGCCACACGGGAGCCCCGCCCCCAACCAGGCACAAACTTCGCCTGACTTCCGGCGGCCTCTTCTGGCCAGCTCCGGTGCGCTTGCCATGCACGGCAAGGGCCCCGCCCACAACCAGGCAACAGCCGCCTGGCTTCCAGTTCGCGTCGCATCTGTTCTCGCTGCGTGGGAAGCAAGAGCCAACTTCTTGTGGCAAAAGGCGCCCACCACACACTCCTGGTGGGCAGACACAGTACAGTGGAGCAATCCCACACAAAGGCTTGGGGACCACGCAGAGCTCTCCTCATCCTCACGAGAGCCCCGCCCACAACCAGGCAGCCTCTGCCTGACTTCCGTTTGCAGGGGTACGGCAACACGAGACCACGCCAGAGGCTCACATACATGGGGCACCAAAGGAATCCTGAAGAGCTCCATGCGCTCCACTGCAGCGAGGGCCAACTCCTTTGAACAGGAGGTTTTTCAGCGCTCTCAAAGCACGCTTATTAAAAGGATGAAGCAAAAGCGGTCCGCCTGCACTCAATTTCAGAGGGCACAATCAATGAGTGCTCAGCCTGTCTCCCTCATGAAGACAGAGCTCTTTGCCCCAAGTTCACAAGGGCAGAGCTGGGCACAGGCAGGCCAGCGCGTATGTCCTCCGAGCAGAGGGCAGCAGCTGGGTCCCACGGCGGTTCCTCCCAGCACAGTGCTCCTTCCAGTCCAAGTAAGCACAAAGCACACTCTTCATGGGGTCACAGCCCCAATATTTATACCACTGCTAGTCTTTGTTCTGCCCTGGCACAGGGCCTTGGACCTAGTCCAAACCATTTCTGGGGGGCACTTAACACGTGCACAGCAGTCTCCATTGTTAGTGTAGGCTCTGGCCCCAGACACACCACAGGGGGGCGGAGCCAGCATTGTGTAAGGCAGGCACAGTCCTATTCAGGTCCAGGTGCTACTCCTCCCACTACTCCAAATGCAGGTCGGCCTATTCAGGCTAGCGCTGACTCACCTAGCCCATCTGGAGCCACTGCACCTCCCCAGCCCCTGTCACCCAGAGCCAGACAGGCAATACACAACAGGCAGGCACAAAGACACATAGCACACAGAAATGCCCACTTCTAAAAGTGGCATTTCTAAAATAGTGATAATAAATCTGCGAACACCATTACGCAGCATTTATTACCACTTTTCCAAGCATACCAAACTTGATTAGGCCACCCCTCTCATACCACTGAAACACATATCAGGGAATCCCCCATGCATTCCTATGAGAGGGCAGCCTCACAGTAGTGAGAAACCAAAATGGCTGTTTCTCACTACCAGGATATGCCACACAGTTAAGGCACATGTCCTACCTTTTGCCTACAGCGCACCCTGCCCATAGGGCTAGCTATGGCCTACCTTAGGGGTGACTGATATGTAGCAAAAGGGGAGTCATAGGCGTGTCACCCACTTTATGTGCCACATGACAGCGGCAGTAAACTGCGTGTGCAGGCCCTGCAATGGCAGAGGCCTGAGACAGGTTTGAAAGGCTACTTTGGTGGGTGGCGCAAGCAGCGCTGCAAGCCCACCAGTAGCATCTAATTTACTGGCCCCGGGTATGTGAGATACCACTTTAAAAGGGACTGATAGGTAAATTAAATACGCCAAACAGGTGTAAACCAATCTTACAATGTTTACCATAGAGAGCACATGCACTTTAACACTAAACAGCAGTAATAAAGTGCCCAGAGTCCTAAAACCGCCTACACCAGGTCAGAAAAAAATACCAGGAGGAAGGCAAAAAGTTCAAGGATGACCCTGCAAAAAGGGCCAAGTGCAAGAAGAAGCCATTAGGGCTCAGGCAGGTCCAGTTGCGGGTCCTGGCAGGTCCAGTTGCAGCAGGTCAGCTAGGCAGTTGCAACTAGGCCTCTGAAGCTTGTTGTGTCTCTGTATCTCAAAGCAGGTCAGCCAACTGACCCATAGAGTCATTCCGATTAGTCTGGGATGAAGGGAGCAGGTCCAGTCCTCCTTCTCAGAGAGCAGGGCAGGCCTTTGAAAGCAGGTCAGTCCTTCTTCTGTAATATTCACAGACCCAGGAGTGTACTGAAGAGTTGGTCTGATGGTCCAAAATTTACACCTGGGACCAGTTTTGAGGTGAGAGAAACTTCTAAATTTCGCCCCACATCTGGTGCTGGAATTTCCTTCTTTCCCCTTCCCAGGTTCCAAGGGGTGACAAAAGGCTGGGGTCAATTTCTTTGTGAGCATGCTGGAGGCAGTCTCCTTGAAACTTATTGATTTATTAATGTTTTGTACCTTTGTTGAACATGCTAGATAGTGTTAACACACATTTAAAAAAAAAGGTCTTCTTTGAATAAAAGAATTGTCGTTTTGTAAGACATATTGAAAAACTACACTAAGTGAATGTGTTAATATTTGCTGAATTGAATGTGAAATAAACACACAGACCTAGGTAATACATTGATTTGACTTGGTGTTGTTAGAATAAGTGTTTCTGAATAATCACAGCCATTTATCACTGTTATTTCTACAACTTTCTAAAAGTGGCATTTTCAGAATTGTGACTTAAAATTCGACTTTACCATTAAAGAGGATTTTAAACTACCATTTTCTTTAGTCCAAACTCGACTTTTCTACCTGTTCCCAATCATAGGATAACACTTATTAAGGGTAATAAGGCAACCCAGTGTTAGCCTTTGAGTGATATAGGCCTCACAGTAGGAAAAAACAAATTTGGGAGTTTTTCACTACTGCACCTTGCCCTATGGCCCGTTTAAGGCCTACCTTAGGGGTGACCTATATGTAATAAAAAGGGAGGTATGGGCCTGGCAAAAGTTTTATTTTGCCAGGTAGAATTGACAGTTTAAAACTGCACACAGCCAGCTATGACATATTTTAATGTGCTACCTAAGTGGGTGGCACAATAAGTGCTGCAGGCCTACTAGTAGCATTCAATTTACAGGCCCTGGGAACATGTTGTACTACTGTAGTAGATGCTTAAAAGAAAATTAACTGTGCCAATTGGGTGTAAGCCAATTTTACCATGTTTAAAAGAGGGAGCACAAGCACTTTAGCACTGTTTAGCAATGCACAGAGACCAAAAGTCAACAAAAAAAAAATTTAGCAGCAGGAGGTGAGTAGGCAAAACATTTGGGGAAAGATCACCGAAAGAGCTGTCAGGTCTAACACCACTGGTACATGTTTACATTTAAATGTAAGTAACATTGGGGGATATTAGCAACAACTTGCGATAATTATCGCAAACCGCGCTTAGCGCGTTTTTTTTTATCGCCGCGTATCGCTGGATATTATCGCGGAGATAACATGCTATTAGCAACGTTTCTCTCCAATGCGATAAAATATCCAGCGATAGCGGCGAAATGTGTGAATATCGCTGGAAATCCAGCGATATTCACGCATTAACGCCATGGGGGACTTAGCCTGACAATCCACCTCCCATACAACAAACAGGTAAGTCATGTTTTTAGCAGGTGTTAAATTCTAGCGATATTCACGCTTAGCGCGAATTTTTATATCGCTTCGCCTGCGTTGCTAATAGGGGGAAGTTGTGTTAGCGACTGTTTTCAGTCGCTTTTAGTTGGGAACGCCTACCTTGCATGTCATTAGCGATAATTATCGCTGGCATGCAAGGCGATGGGAAATTCGGGCCGCTATCACCAGAAAGCTGTCGCTAACGCCTGCTGGCGACAGCTTGCTGATAGGGCAATAAAAAAATCGCCACTTTGGCGGCAAAAAGTGCTGCTAAAGCGGCGATAAAGCCCTTGCTAATATGCCCCATTATTCTTTAAGCAAAGCCGAATTATCTCCTTCAGCACCCTAAGCACCGTCCTTCAACTTGTGTGAAGCTGGTTTATGGATTTCTCCACTGCCATGTTGTTTGAGCAGAATATCAGTGATTGATCACAAAGATTAGTAGGCCATATATTCAAAGTTACCAAAATGAGAAACAAATCTAGAATAGTCACATTCTTCAACAGACTGGGTTCAAACCATTCAGATACCATCTCTGTGCATACTATTCCAGGTCCAGGAGTGTGAACAGGCCCCACTCCTGGCTAGATTTAGGTGGAGGGCGCCAGACTAAAGATCCATTGAATTCCTCTAAAAAGGCCACCCAGTTATGCAAATCCAGCTTTATCACTTCTGACAACATGGTCCAGTGATATTTTAGCGTATGCTTGGACATAGCCTGCACAATAGATCTTGAAAATGGGCCAGTCATGGGTATAAAGCACAGCGCAAAATTCAACTGTCCTACCAACATCTGTAGCAGCAGCATTGCTACCTTCCTAGTCTCCAAACAAGCCCTTATGAATTCTTCGAAATCAACCACTTTCTTACGCTGAAGCCTCCACAGATCTTTAGAAGAGTCTAACACAATTCTTAAAAAGGATGAGGTTGTGATGGGCCCACAGGTTTTTTCTTGTGCTGGCAGCACTTCGAAATGGCAAAGTAGTTGAACAAAACATGGCAGCTTTTCACCATAATAATCTGACACTGGGGGCCGTAGGAATAGAAAATCATCACAGTAGTGCAAGATCCATGTTGCTTTCTTAGGCACTCACTCAAAAAAATGGGCTGAACATTTCAAAGTAAGAAAATAATACTGAACAGCCCGTAGGAATACAGTTGTCAAAGTAATACTATACCTCAAACTGAAAACCCATCAAGTGGATGTCATCTGGGTGGACTGGCAACAACCTAAAAGCTGACTAAACATCAACTTAGCCAGCAATATCCCTGGGCCCAAAGCCTTCATCATCGTGATAGCTGGTCAAGTGAAGAATATTTCATACAGCTTACGGCCTGATCAATAGTCTCATTAACAGAGTTCTCATGTGGGGCATAAAGGTCATGGATGATGTGAAACTCAACCTGTTCTTTCTTGGATACAACACCTAGAGAAGAACACACAAAATTGTCCAGTAGTATTGCACTGAAAGGACCAGCTATCCACCCTTACCACTTCTCTTCCTCAATCTTCCACCTAGCCACATCCATGCTGAGCTGAAAGGACTAGTAGTCCTTGGACATTGGCAGCCCAACAGTACCCTGCACTGGAATCCAAATACTAAATTCACTTCCGTTATAGTCTGGTCACAAAACAATCTCTGGCTTGTGGTCTTCCTCCTTCTAAAGGCTATATTGTACTCCTTCCAACAGTTGCCCCCAAGATTGTCATGCACCTACACATTCTTGTTTTGATAACAAGACTTGTGTGGTCTATATTCTATGAGCTTCTCAACTAATACTGCCTGGGAGATCATTAAACCACTCACCAATTTCGCCAAAGGTTTGTCTACTTTGGTATTGAGCTGCCTGTTTAGACAATCTCTAGAATATGAGCACGCCTTACAATGTTTGGCCTCGTGCCTGGCTGGGGATCTCAAAATCAGGTAAAAAATCTCAACATAAGAAATTTTTATAATCTTTTCTTTCATTCCCATTGACAAATGCACACTTAACTGATCCCGCTCAGACTGCACAAACCTAAGGCCCATATTAAGCAAGGGAGTTCCAGTACCTTTTGAAACTGCCAACTTGGCATCAGTCTTCAGGACTAGAGCTGCCAGTTGGTGCAGCTTTCTCACTAGTAGCAGGTCCTACACTGGCCACCGCCACCGCCATCTGAGAGTCCTGTTAGGACACTGGCACAGGTGCAGAGCCGCTAATCCCAGGTGTGGAGTTACGCTGCAGTGCCTGTGGGACCTCTGCTCCTTGTCCCTATTCACAGAGGTGTAGCTCCAGAAGGGGTGTTCGGGGTGTTACACCCCCCCTAAAAAAAATGTATTTAGTAAGTAATTGGGTACAAGGGCTCTCAGTCGGCTATGGTGAAGATCTGCCGGATTTCACTTGGGATTTCTACATGCCCACACTGAAAAACACACAAACATACACACTCTGTGTCTCTCGTTTCTGTTTTGAAAGCCTCAAAAATGTTGTTTAGTTTTAAAAATGTTATATTTTAAGTGCCCCTAACAATCTTCCCTCCTCTCTCTTTCCACTGCCCCTTAAGGCCTCCTCTTGTCCTGCTTCTCAGATAACGAGCCTGATGTACGACGCGCAAAATAGCGCCTCGCAAATTGCGAGTTTTTTGCGACTCGCAATTTGCAAGGCATTATTTTGGATGTACAACAGTGTGTATCACACTGTTTGCGATTCCCAATGGGGTCGCAAATTGAGAGGCTCATGAATATTAATGAGCCTCTCGCAATATGCGACCCCATTGGGAATGGCAGGCCCTCCCAGGTATGGTGGCCTGCTGGGCTCAGCAGACCACCATGTCTGAGACTGCTTTTAAATAAAGCAGTTTTTTTTTTAATGCATCCCGTTTTCCTTAAAGGAAAACGGGATGCATTTAAAAAAGAAAAAAATGAAACGTTTTCATTCATTTTTTAAGGACAGGTAGTGGTCCCTGGGACCACTGCCTGCCCTTAAAAAATATTTCCCCCTGCATTTGCAAAGGGGAAGGGGTCCCCTTCCCTTTTGCGAGTGCATTACCACCCTCTTGAAGAGGGTGGTAATTTGCGAGTGTTTTGCGACCGCAATTGCGGTCGCAAAACATTCATACATGGGCTTGCGCTCTCTAGTAGGAAGGGAACGCCCCTTCCTAATAGCGAGTCGCAAAACCTATTTAGCGAGTCGCAAATAAATTGTGACTCGCTAAATAGGATTTGTACATGGCCCATGCTGTTTTTGCATGCGCAAACAGGTTCGCATGCAAAAACGGTCGTACATCTGGCCCAACGTGTTTTAACAAGATAGCCCAGCATGACTGTTGAGAAATCTGAGGTTTGCATCCCCCCAATCTTATTGGCCAAGCTACGCCCCTGCCTATTCACCACTCAAAAATGCACCAAAACCCATGAAGACATACCACCTGTGAGGTCAGTGACAACCCCCACCTTGGACAGTCATGGGAAGACTCTTTCTATACTGGCTACTAAATTGGCTGCAGTGCTGGTAGGGATGCTACTATTTACCCAATATCATTATCAAGAAACACTGAAAGTGGAACATTCCCACTCACAGACATGCAGTTATTACCTCTCTGTACAATGCTATTAGTAACGGATGACTCACCTGCGCTGGCCGCTGACCCTATACATACCACCGATGTAGAGCCCTGTTCCCACTCCATTATTGTAACAGTGTTTGCTTTACTGGGACCCTCTGCAATCCCTGCTGGGTTACAGTATGCACCAGTTCCTGCTCATCTCTGCCCTGATCTGGGCCAATGTGCTACCCTTCGGGTGCCCCAGTCTTCCGAGGTCACTCTGAAACCTCCAACAAAGCATGTGGTGCACTAACCTGCCTAGCTTCAATAATGCCAGAAACTCCTCCAATGAGTACAGCCCACTCACAATTCTCTCCATATCCCACTCCCAACTAGTGCAGCCTCATGGTAGACTGGTATGTCATACCTGCAGACCAAGAAATGCTAACCCATAATAAGCAAACCCCACAACAAACCACTCCAAAAGACTAGTCCACCTGTAAAATCACAGAACTTATAAACTGAAGCCATGATCCCAATGCAAAAACACAGCCACAATTCCAAACCTACACCCTTTCCTTACCAAGGGTTAGTGAGTGACGCCACCAAAGTAGGAGGCTCAAGGTATGGTAAAATGAATGCTTCCAAGAAAACAGCTGTAGGCCCCAACCCGGTGTGGACACTGGAGGTGAAGGCGACTAAAACTGCAGGAGGTTGCTGGGCAAGAAGCGCTGTGGCATGCCCCTGCTGAATCTTCTATTCCCGGTTCCTCCTGCTCAAGAAAAGTGGCCAAAGAGGTGATTATGCCAAATACCCAAGAATTGTTTAATAAATGAATGCCCAGAGTGGTTGGTACCACACATGACCAAATATTATAAAGCCTGAGCTTTTTCACCCCAAAGTCAAGCATTCAAAAAGTGTTGCCTCATTCACACTGTACCACGCACCAACAAACAAAAAGGGGGTCCCAAGTTGCCTTGAGCCTACCTCAACAAATCCAGTAAAGGAGCCTCAATGCACAACAATCAGGGCAAATACTGCAGGAGTCACAGGCAAAAAATAAACACTCCGCCCAAGCCTGTTGCAGAAGCCATACTGTGACAGAAAGAAACAGGCGGCCTAAGGAGCTTTAGGACCAACAGAGAGCGCTGCCAGTGAAACACAAACACACCGCTCTAGCCCACAATGGCAGTCCCACTGTGGCATAAAGGGGCAGGCGGCCTGAGGAACTGAAGGATCAACAAAGATTGTTAGCGGGGAAACACAGAATCCCCCCCACCCCCACTGTGGTTTAAAGGGTCACGGCGGCTGGAGGCAGCGGCACGCCAAGGAGGGATGAACAAAGAGTCCTACCTTGCCATGCTATTTAAGGTGGACAGGCTGAGGCCATGCCCCCTGCCACCACCAGCCATTGCGAGATCCCATTGAAACGCTGCGCACTGCATGATAAGGTGATGGGCTAGGACCACCTAGGTGATTGCCTGATGGCCTGCCAACTTGCCCCAGCCAGCCCTGCTGCGCCCTCCATAAGGTCACCTCTCCCTGTTCTGGGGGACAGCCTTGGGACATTATACAAATAGTTCTTTAAGATGTGAAATTGACTTTGCTGGGAATAAAACACGCCACTTAAAATGAGTTTCACATTGATGTGGTGGGTAAGTAGTGGGGCGCTAATTGATCCTGTATCAGTAATAGTGACGTGGCATCACCACACAGTCTTTCAGAGTGATATTAACCACTGAATGCATCAGACATCTCTTAAGACAATGCATTTTTTCAAGGAGATTGTGAATGTCTCTTGGATAACTCCACAATACAGAGCATGTTCTTCCATCCACCATCTCTTTCATGTTGGGCTTTTAATTGGTTTGTGACAATCATCAGCATCGTCGGTACCAGCTGTGTTGAGATACTGGCATGGAGGGAACATGGCAGACAACATGGGTGACCTTGGACAACAGCGACTGAAACAGTTGTTTGCACCATCCAGCACATTCAAGTGCATGCTACTTTGCTCTACATTGCATCAGAGGTTTTGAATTTGTTCTTCACCACACACCTCTGGTAGGTGCATAGTACTAAGATAGGAGATAAACACAGGTGGTACGAAGTGGCTTTACCTCATTTTATGGGTCTAATTTAGAGTTGGAGGGTCATACAAAATCTCCACGTTGTTGTGGAAGTACTAAATCCTCACTGTCAATGGACTCAATGGAATTACAAACTTTATTTCTACTGTTCCAACTTCACCAGTTACCTCTTCTGGACATGTTGGCATCATTGAGACTTTATCGACTGTTCAACATCATTGCTGTCATTTTTACTCCTCCAGAGACCCCGAACATATTGACTTGGAGTAAGGGTGACATTTTAGCATTTTGAAGTAGGATAGCGAAAGCAAGCTAACTCATATTGTTTAAGGAATTTTACATGTGATGTTTTCTTCACTTACAAGGTGTTAATATTATTGTAGAAATGTTTACAAGTTTAAGGTAAACCAATGAAACTATTTTCAGAGGAGAATACACAGGTGGAATTTACTCCACTCTACAGTCCTTATGCTGGAGGAATTCCACCACTGGAGCTTCTTCCAGACTTACCTTCTTCTTCTCAAATGGTAGAACTTTTCTTTACCGCTTAACTCTGTGTCAATCACTTTCCTGTTCTAATGCAAAACCTCACCCATTAAATCCCAAAGCATAATGTCTAGAGAGGGGCAACATACCATGTGAAGATATAGAGCCTTTTTATTGTTCATTCTCATAGAAATTTGCCCACCGCTTGACTTCGTTTTCAACACCCTTATCAATAATTCCCACAAACTCCATAATTCAGATGAACCTGATGAGGGAAGTACTTGATATTCTCTGTGGCACTTACTCTCTCAGCATTCATTATTGTTTGCTGTTTCAGTGTCACTTAGTGGAGAATTTGTGGCAAAATCTTACTGCGTTCTGTGTATGGTATCCCAGAATGCAATCATGATCTGCATTTCGAAATGCTGAGTGAACTCTAGGCGTACAAAGGTTTTTTGTTAGGTTGAGGACTGTAGATTTTTTGCTACACAAAATGTAAATTAAAGTCAGTTTTTGAAAGAAAAAAACCCTACAAGACAAAGTGCAAGTTTAGTTTAAAGTCATTTAGCAAACTGATTCTGTCAAAAAAGCTTAGTTTCATTCTGTTTGCTGCAACAGCTTTTTTTGTCCATATCTCTGCTGTTCTTGTTCTTGTAATACATTTGGGAGGCCTGTCAAGGCTTATCCACTCTGTAAATAGCTTTGGAGATTAAATTTTTAACTCTGCTCCCTTCATGCAGATGTATCTCTCTGACAAAGAATCGCGCTGACATGTCAGCTCCCATCTTTCTCACAAGAGAGGGAAAAAAAATCTACGTGCAGGCGCTGCTGGAAACCCACTTCAGAGAGGCCGCTTCCTGCGTGCTTGAACCCTGGTTGCGTTAATTTGGCTGATTCTCACAGCTCCTGACACAATTACCTTTTTTACATCACCTGAAGTGAAACCTTGGAGTTAGATAGCATATAGTGTGGGAAGAAATAACTGTTTTGGTTCTATGTGCAGTACACAATTATTTAGCCAAATATACCAACATTCAACATGGTCGTTTTCCTCCCCAGCCATATTTACTAGATGTTTTTCAGTGAAGTTCACATTCAAATAGAATATTAATGTACTGTGAGGATTCTACAGGGGGGGACTGGCATAGATAAACTCCATCTCAGGAAAGAGGGATCACGGATTGTGTTGTACTGTAATTGCATTTATATAGCGCTTACTACCCCAATGCGGTGCTGAAGCACTTTAGCATTATTGGTTAATCCATGGTTATCGGTTATTGCTGGTGATTGGGATTAGTCTTGTGCTCTCAAGGAAACCAATCTACGCCTTTGCTGCAGTTTCTTTGCGGTAGATTAAATTGCCAGGGCTTGCATCCAGCCTTGATTCCATAACTCATCACAACCTATTTAATTGTTAGAATGTTGAACACAAATTATCCCTCAGTTGTAGCTCTCCAGTGGCTTTTCACACATTTTTGTAGATTTCTACACACCAGTTTGCACAATCTCTTAACAAGCACAGTTTAGTTAAAGTTTGAGGTTCAGGAAAGTTTGCTAAACTGAGGAGGTTTGTGAAAAGTGTGTGATGTCCCTTGAGAGTCTAATCAGAGGCAGAAATCAGAGGCGGCCATGTCCCCCACGTAGTAGATTGGAGTAGAGGTTGGTTATGTGTCTAGGAAGCTTTTGCACGCAAGAATGCTAATTAACAGTAAATGTTGTCACGTTTTGTTTTAAGGAGTCAGGTAACTACTAAATTTAGGCATAACCACATATTGCAAGGAATATATAGGATCGTTTATAGATAATGTGGTGCCACAGGTGAACTGCACAGGTGCTCACCCCCAATTCTAGCCCTAATCTATCTGGTGTCTTGCATGCCCTCCAAAATGATATCCCTCTTGGTGTACTACTTTGCCAAGCTCCCGAAACAGGTTTAGGGCAGTCCTCCTCTCAAATGTCCTTTCCAGGTTGCTCTTCCTGATACAGTCTTTGTGTAGTGATGCTCCTCACAGCAGAGTATTATCCAGCCTGGAGCACCCACAACAGAGGCACAAAGAGGTGTGCGTTTTCTGTTATCAGCCCAATTGAGAGTGTGATCAAAGAAGACAAAAGGCTGGATGTCCCGACCAAAGGGGCACTTCACCTTGTATAATAGAATCTGCCATTTCACACTACCCCTCTACCATCTACCTTGGGCAGTGCTTCAGAAGGTCTAATCATCAGCCCCTTGCTATCAAACTATTATTAAATTTCTAGCGAGGGCCTAGTCACATCACCTCAGTGTTTGGATCTCCACCCTCCTGCCACAGAGAAGCAGGCAATATACTTTCATTATCTGGGGAAGCTGTCCTCACTCTTCATCTTCTGCTATCAACCAAAAACATCCAAATGGATCCCACTTTGCCTTTGTGATTAATAGTGTGAGCCAAACTAGAGGATGAACATCAGGAGACATCTACTCCAGCATTTCTAATGTTTGCATTTATTACCTATATATTTTCTTACATTGTTAGTCTCTTCTTACTTTTCTTTCATATCAAACGCCCTCTCCTTCCCTTCCATCCCCTGTATGCTTCCTTTCTCTGAGCACAACCTGTGTGACTTAGGGGCCGATTATGATGGCGGATGGAAAAGCCTTCCGTCCGCTGTGCTTGCGGTAAAAAAACGCCTGCATGTACCGCGGCATTGCCGCCGGTCAGATTACGATGCAATGCAAGGAAAATCCGACCGCAGTGGACGGAATTCACAAAACACCGTCCGCCACGGTCGTAAAAGCTGCAAATTCGACCTCAGCAGACGGGGAAAGCTGTTCAATGGACTAAGAAGGCTGCATCTGCCGCGGAATGACCGCACAGTGAATTACGATGAGATAGCGGAGCTGGCGGAACGATCATTGGTGTTCCGACCGCTGCGCTTGCGCTCAGGCAAAATGAATGGCAGTCGGAACAAACTTCACAACAATGCTCAAAGTGTGCCTGTAGTCTCCGCTGTCCTCAATCACAGCAGACACGCACCAATGATACACCACACATGCATTCCTGAAATGAAAGCCATGGTCAGCATGGAAGATACACCTGGTGGTCATCACTCATGTGGACACACCCACATACCACAGTATAAAACCAACCCCTTCCTGGACCAGCATCCTTTGCAAAGCAGGCGCAGAGAGACAGAGAGAGACAGGACACCATTTTACAGACATAACACAGCACACAGCACACCATCACACCCACCTATCTCCACACATTACCACTTCTCATCCACACACCTGACACACCTCACATATCTTCACCACCACCTTGTACCCTGCACTTTTCACTCATTTGCACCATGCCCAATCAAAAAATGCCCAAATTCTCAGACACAGAGTTGAAAGTGATGGTAGACGAGATAATTAGGGTAGAACCACATTTGTATGGGAACCTGGTCCAACAGACCCCACTTGTGCGCAAAAATCAGATGTGGGCAAGAATCTACAACAAAGTCAATGCAGTAGGGGCCACCCTACGCACACTGCCTGACATCAAAAGGCGGTGGACCGACCTCAAGGACCGGGTCAAGGTTCGGGCCCAGAGGAACCACGAGGCGGCCCAAAGAACTGGTGGCGGCCCTCCCATTCCACCACTAACCTTCACTGAATGGGAGGAGAAGGTGCTTGCCATACTGCATCCAGAGAGTCTCACAGGAATCGAGGGGGGAGTGGAGGCTGGTAAGTACAAACAAAATGATCACATCCCACTGTAATGTACTGTTGTGCACAACAAGTGAGCCTCAATTGCCAGACCAAATCAAACTCATATAGAATGCACGCTTTCAATATGAATGTCTCACAAGGCTACCATTTCCTTCCTCTGCTTCACCTCACAGGTAGGTATTCAGCTCATGCACCCTGGCCTCCCTCCCAAACAGCATGGAGCACCCTCCCCACCCCACAGCCATGTGGCAGCCATCACAGTCGACAGTGCCTCCTAACAGGAAGGTAGCCATCTTACTGGGGAGGGGGTTGTTGGGACCTGAGAGCAAAACCACAACTCCCACAAGGCCCTCTGTCTTCCCTCCAAAACAGCATGGAGCACCCTCCCCACCTCAGAGCCAAGTGGCAGCCATCACCCTCCTCTGCTTCACTTAACAGGTAGGTAGTCAGCTCAAGCACCCTGGCCTCCCTCCCAAACAGCATGGAGCTATATGACCACCACATCCCGCACTTGGTAGCCAACTCTGTAAAGCCCCATAAGTTGTAGGCAGTGCACATACAGCTAATCCCATCTAGAGGTCACATGAATCACAGTGTCATTGATGAAGTCACATGTAACTGCAAAGCAAAACACAAGAACGCAATCACAAAAATCCAATGTGCAAGTCCCATTGCCTCAAAGCATAAAGACTCACATCAACACAACACATGCATGGAGACTCAGTCAAACCTCACAAACCACAGGAGGTAAGTACAAAAAGCACAACACAAATCATGAAGTTGCGGCACAGTAGACAGATACTTATAGAAAAGTCTCAAATATCCAAGCATGAACTGAAGTGGATGAGCAACAAGTTGTTACCAGAGGACATGTCCTTGGAAATACAATATCTGTACAAATGAAATTGTTGCTTCCGCCATGTCACATCGCTAACGAGCAATGTATGTACCTCTACATCATGTTCGACTGCTGACAAACTATTATGAATGCCAAGTAATGCCAAGGTCAAAAGTCAGATCATCTCAAATGAAATGTACAAAACATGAACATCAAAGTTGTGCTGTGTACTGAACATGCTGACAATCTAACCTCTGATCAACAGGTGACTCAATAGCAACAGCAGGTGCCTGTGCCATGGATGAGCCAAGCCAGTCTCCCCCCCCCAGGAAGGTGAACTCTCGGATGCATATTCCCTGGTTTTTTCGGACAAGGAGGACCGACCTGGCCCCTCTGGCGTGCCCAGGCAAGCTCAGTCTTAAGCCCTCACTGTCCCCCCACCACCACGACTCCCACAACAGCTGCACCTACAACGCAGACCCCTGCAACAACAACCTGTGTGGCAGCCACCTCCACCATCACCACCGCTGCCTCCAACACTGTCCCTGTGCCACTTGTTGCCAATACCTTCAGGCAGCCTGGGAACGCTGGGGACAGTGTGCGGCGGCGGCGTCAGGCAATGCCACAGGGTTGTGTCTGCAGGGCAGGTGGGAGGTCAACTGGGGGACAGTCACAGGAGGACACTGAGAGTGAGGCCCTGGCCACCGTGAACACAGTCCTTGGTGCATACCAACAAAACCAGGGACAAATGGGCCAGGTTGTGGAAGAACTGCGTGAACTCTGCCTGCTGCAAAGGTCCATGGACACACGTTTGGGACAACTTGTGGAGTACATGGGCCAGCTTGTGGGTGTTCTGAGGGACATGCATGCAGCTCAAATAGCAGCCCACCCACCCCCCCTTGGCCAGCAGGATGCTAGTCACAACACCTCAGCAGCGGCTACAGGGAGGGGTGAGTCACCACACAGCGATTCCTCAGACACCTCTGAGCATGCAGCAGGTTTCCCCCTGGCCAAACGGCAGAGGGGACGTCCAAAAAAGACCCTGGTAGGATCACGTGGCAAAGCACCATGCCGTACCAGTTCTAGGAGCCACTGTTGATGTCACCAGTGTCACAACAATCATTGACTTTGTTGTAGATCCGATCCCACATTGCCACAATGATGGGAGTGTTCTGTTGGACTGTGGAATTCCACCATTGTGTGTTCTACCATAACTATCCATGTACCATCACTTTCAAGTTCAACCCCTCACCTGTCACTCATGTCAAAATAAACAAAAATCACACCCGTATGCCTTTGTGTCAGTAGCATGTTTATCAAAGTAAGTAGCATGTTAACTCACATTGCAATGTATCACAAGATTTGAATGCGACAATCCATTGAGAGAGGGGAGGAACCTAGAACGACACAAGAAAATAACAGTGAGTTTACATATGATGGCATGACAGCTAAAGCACACCACTAGGTAACACTGTACAAGATGCATTCCAGATAACACTAGCCAACACCATCAACATGGACAGAAGGGGTATGGGAGGACACTACGTCACCTCCCAGCACAGTTCACCCCTTAGCATCCTAGTAAATGCAGTTCAGTTGAAATGCTTACTTGAATTTCCGTTGAAGTGTGTCACCAAGGTTGGTGCAGGTTAGTGCTGTGAATCTCTAGACACATGTGTTTCTGGATATTATCCTTCATCAGTAGAGGTAATAAAAATTAAAATCTGTGTTTGCTTAGAAAGCTGCCACAATCCTCTCAGGTCTCTGTACCTCTCCCTGCCCAACTTAGGTGAAACACTTCAGCTACATTTCAAGTAAGCTTTTAAACTGAACTGCATTTACCAGGATGCTAAGGGGTGAACCGTGCTGGGAGGTGAAGCAGTGTGCTCCCATCCCTCTACTACCATTAACATGGACATGACGTAAGTTGTTACAAATCACACAACGCTGAACAATGTAAGCCTTAGCAGTGTGCCTACAAGAGCCAGCATCAAAACACATCCTGTCGTGTGGCCGTTGGTGACATTGTCGCCTTCATAAAGTCAAGTACTGTTACCCAGGGCATTTAATGTATCAGGCCAGATTTTTGCATGTTTTCCTACATGAACACCAGTCCCTGACAACATACCAACGCTAAATCTCCTTTTTAACAGAAGTTATCTTATCTTGAATAACCACAACTGCTGCGGTTTACGGCCAGGCGTCCCGTATATAGGAACAGTTTCACAACGTGTTCCTTGCTGTAGCAATTTTCTTTTTACTCCCCCATATGTGATTGTAGATAGTTAGTTGTGGCCTAACATTCCTACAAAGAAAGCAGACTTCAATATGTGATGCAGGCTCAATGTGCTTTTGTTTCAACAAGAAGTCGCTCTCACATCAGCCAGTGAGACCTTCGAATTCCAGGTGGCTCGAACGTCCCGCGAGATTCAGTCACTGCTAAACACGACTCTCCCACTTCATTTTGGGGAACTGACACACCAAGTGTTAAAAGCATCTGATACTGAAGGCCTTGCAAATTTTTTTAAACTTGTGGGCTCTGGCCTTGTTACTTCGTTTCATACTATTTTTGGAGTACTGCTGGGTGTCATTCATTAAATTTTCCAAGTGCATTTGGCGGTTTACCATCACTCCTTTGGCTGTTCTGCAGAGTGCTGGTTCTCCGACTGCTCTTACGCAATGGCTGCCCGTCCTGTGGTCCAGGCCAACCCGGTCAGTTGCAACTGTACCGTGAACTAATGCAGCTTATCTTTGGATGTTTGCCATTAGCTGTGCTTCGCATCAGTTATCGGCTACCCTTCCACTATGCCTATTTCACCTGCGTGCAACAAGTGTTCTACTGTCGCCGATGCCCCTTTCAATGGGACATGGATGTCTGCCTTTCCAACACATCCCTTGCTGATCTGGATTATGACCTGTGGGTGAGTCCTTTGTTGGCCCAAGACCAGGACTGTTTCGGTGGTATCCGTTTATGGGATGCCTTTCAACGTGTCAGACGGGTTGCCAGCTGCGCCTGTGCATTTGCGCAATGGCTCCTGTGCCATGCCTACATCGAACCTCTTCCAGGTTGCCCTGAAATGCTCCTTTTGTCCTCGTGGTGCGAGGAGCACATCTGTTCCTTCATACTACTGGATTGGATGGCGGTCCTTTTTGCTGAAGCTGATTATGATCGTCTTTTGGAACTGCTTGCCTTCGAAGCTAGAAGCGCGTAGACGTCAGGATGCATGCTGGGAGCGTCCTGACATCACAATAACCATCACAACCAGGAAGAGTCACCGCAAGCAACTAGAACGCTCATTGTGCATTGAGCAGTTCTGAGAAGGGTAAAATATTCCTCAGAGAGGTCGTATGTCATGGCATGTGGAAGGAATCGTTTTCTTATTCTAAAAAGGCACAGCATTAAAGCGATCACCACATGAGGGTTCTGGCAGCTTATGAAAATAATTAAAGGACCTAACAGACATACAGAAAACTGCAGCATTGTGATGAGATAAGCCAGATTGTTCTCTCAACAAGCATTGAAACAATCATTTCTTCTCTATGTTTGGAAATACATTTATGAAGAGCTTCATCCAGAACAGAGAAGGCGGTAATTATTTTAATTAATTATTTTATTTTATTATTTTAGATTGTTGTTTTTTCATTTTTATGTTATTTTATTATATTGATTTGTTGTGTTAGCTTGTTAAGTTTCTATTACTTACAGGATGGCTGCTAGTGGTATGAGTCAACCACCGCAATTCTTGTGTGAACGTGGGGAACCTACACTTCCCTGGAAGAAGTGGAAGCCTTAATTCGATTCATACTTGATTGCAATTGGAGGCGAAAAATTTTCAGCAGCTAGGAAACAAGCTGTTTTATTGCACAACCCAGGAATTGAAGGGAGGAACATTTACGATAGCTTAGATCCTGTGCCTATAGGAGGAGTTGGAGAACCTGGGGATGTCTACGAGATCAATCAGAAAAAGGGGGAGGAGGAGGATTGGGCTAGGTTCACCCTCCTGTGTGATCAGAATACATCAAAAAGAATCCGTAGGTGACGGATCAAAAGAACCTAGCCAAGAAACAAGGGCGGGTTCACCAATTGGGGTGAAGGCCACCTCTACTGGTAGAAAAGAAAAATGTATTTTCTTGTGTCCCCTCACTCACCCAGGGTTGCCCCTAGGTACATGCTTCATCATTGGGGCCATCCCAAACATCTACTGATTGGGGCGTGCTGTGACTTGCGGATTTACGTAGGAGCACATACCTTGTGAGGCTATGTGTCGTGCAGTGTAGGGGGGAGTGGTGTAAGTGATGTTTTTAAAAAAAATTACCTAACTAGTGAGCTATTGTTTTATTCCTGCTCCTAGTTGGTAGGGATAAAAAGGGGGTTAATAAAAGGGAAATGTAACTGTTATGTAATTATAATCCCTTGTATTATGTCAACATGTTTCAAGGTATCCCCTAAACCTTTTCTTCAGGACAACAAAGGGACCAGCCCTTTGTGTACCACTCCGTGCCGGACCTATAATAAAGTGAAGTGAAAAATTATTAATGCACACCTATTGTGTGAGCATTGGGAAACATATATACATACGGTTGCTTCTGAACACGTAGTAACTGTCATTGGGAAGAAAAAGCAAAATGCAAATTAATACATACTGCCTGCCCACCGTTCTTGTGGGCAGGTAAAGGCGTTACGCTGTGCGTAAAAGAAGGTACTTCATACTATGGTGTAAGTGCCCTTGAAAGCAAACTTAGTTAGTGCTCAGATCTTGTGTGGGTAATACTACACATGATACCTTAATTGTGAGCAGGCAAGGTTGAAAAGACATAATTTAAAAACACTTGTAGTCAAGGACAAAAAAACAGGACACACACAACATGTAACATAAAATCAATTTCTTTTTGAAACATACTTATTTTTTGGCAAAAGTGCGCCTCATGGTCTGTCTGGGTGGAGGGGCCTGTAGAAACCCTATATTATAATAATAGACAAAGGAATGAGATAATGAGGATTTGTTATAAGCCACTCATTGCTTGTGCCTTCCTATGACTGGTTTAGAAAGAGCAAATGGAATTTAGTGAAAAAGGCAAGTAAAGTTATGTAAATTCCTGTAGAGAGAAAAAAATTGATGATGTCCTGTAGGGAGAAAAAGTCTTACTGTGCTCAGCAACCCTCCGTCAATACGACCTATTCAGTCCCAAGGCAGACCGCATCTTAGCGTGTCTTTGCCTTAGTGCCGGTATAAGTAGTCTGAAAAACAGCCGAGTCATTCCCTCGTGCTGTTAGAGACTAGAGCGTGTAAAGCGTAGTCTCGTATTGTGGTGTAAACGGTCCACCATGTTGTTGGTATTTTATGAAATGGGGGTGTGATTTTTGAAAGTCTAAATTACTAATTAGAGTGCAGGAGTACCTTATACGAAAAAAGAAGGACGCCCGGTATTTTGTCAAAATAGGTTGGGGTCAGTATCGAACCCTGGTCACAGGGAGACTGTGAGTTTCTTAAATGGCGGCCATATTGGAATGGTCAAAAAAACAATAAACAGAAAAGGAAAAAGGCTAGGGATGTTTTGTCATACTGCCTTCAATTTGATCAAAAAACGAGGTAGAGGATTTCATTGCCTTTGTTCTTGATTTAGATTTTCATAAAATGCCGTTAAGAAACATGCCAGGCGGGTTTTTTTTATTTATTTATTCTCAGATATCGGGGTTAATTTATCTAGTGAAATGGCCCGATGGTATATTCTCGTTCGAACCTCTAATTTGATGAAAAAGGGGTTGTGATTTTAGAAAGTCTAAATTAATAATTTGAGTGCAAGAGTACCTCGTACTAGAATAAGAGGACGCCCGGTATTTTGTCAAAAATAGGTTGGGTCAGTATCGAACCCTGTTCAAAGGGACACCATGAGTTTCTTAAATGGTGGCCATATTGGAATGGTCAAAAAAACCAATAAACAGAAAAGGAAAAAAGGAAAAAGTGAAAAGGCTAGGGATGTTTTTGTCATACTGCCTTCAATTTTATCAAAAAAACACGGGGTAGAGGATTTCAGTGCCTTTGTTCTTGATTTTGATTTTCATAACATGCCGTTAAAAAACATGCCAGGTGGGGTTTCCAGATATCAGGGTTAATTTATCTAGTGAATTGGCCCCATGGTATATTCTCGTTCAAACCTCTAATATCCGTGCGTAATTTGAAAACCCATCTTTGCTCTTTCTCTAGTAGTATCTGTTCTAAATTTTCACAGGGTTTTATATGTTCCAACACTACCCACCGCATGTCATTTGGGGTGTGTTGTTTCTCGTTGAAGTGTGCCGTCATTCTGGTACTTGCTCTGTGGCATCGGATGTTGCTCCGATGTTCGCAGATTCTTGTGCTCACCTTCCTGGTGGTCATACCCACATAATTTAGGTCACAGTGGCACGCAATTAGATACACAACTCCTATAGTGTTGCAAGTGGTGAATTTTCGCAAATCCCATGATTTTCCTGTATTGAAAATGACCCTTTTGGTGGTTGTTGTGAGATGGCACACACTGCAGTTACCACACGGGTGGTGGCCCGTTGGTAAAGTACTGAGTATTTGTTGGCTACTTTTGTCTTGGGGCTTCGGGCGGGTGTGTACCAGTATATCCTTCAAATATTTACCCCTCTTATGTGAGAACATCGGTGTTGGTATGTTCAAGGTACCACTGTTTAAAATCCGCCAATGTTTCTTCACTACTTTTGCGACTTTGTCTGATGCTACACTGAAAGTTGTAATACAGATCGGTCTTTTCTCTTTCTCATTCTCCTGTCTTTCATACGTTTCTAGAAGGGCATCTCTATGATTATTTCGTGCTCTTTTCTTTGCCTTTGCAATGATTTTAGAAGGGTATTTCCGTTTTTTCAGTTTCTCTGCTAGGTCTTTCGCCTGCTTGTCATAATCCGATGTTTCCGTGCAGTTTCTCCTAAGTCTAAGAAACTGTCCAAATGGTAAATTTTCTTTCAGATGTCGTGGGTGTAAACTATCGTACAGTAAGAGGCAGTTTTTTGCAGTTGGTTTAAAATGTGTTGTGGTTTTGAGTGTGCCATCTACTGCATAGATCTTGAGGTCAAGGAAGACTAACTCAGACTGCTCATTGTGTGGGTGAATTTAAGGAAAGGGTCCTGTAGGTTGAGCCATTCCAGGAAGATGTTAGCCTCTGTTTCGTCACCTTTCCATATCACCAAGATATCATCGATGTATCTCTTCCATATCACAATCTTTTGGCGATGTGGGTTTTGGTCTGATAGGATCTTTTGTTCCTCTAAATGATGAACGTACAAACCTGCCACACTCGGCGCGAAAGTACTGCCCATGCTGGTACCGTGTTGTTGTTGGAAAAGGGATTCTTCAAAACGGAAGTAGTTCTCTGTTAGAGCCCATTTACAACATTCTAGGACCACATGTTGTGGTGTGTGGTAGGGCCATGCTGATCCATATAGAACTTCCTCTAGAATGTCCATAGTTGCTTTGTGTGGTAAGCTTGTATAAAGGCTTTCCACATCTAGGCCAATCAGGATGTTGCATGTAGGATCAAAATGAAGATCTCTCAGTAGGCAGAGTACTGCCTTGGTGTCCTTCAGGTAGGTGTTAGTGTTCTGTATCAGTGGACGTAGGAAGGCATCTGCAAATTTAGAAAGTGGTTCCAGGATGGATCCGATCCCGGAAACAATGGGTCGTCCTGGTGGTTTTACTACTGACTTATGAATCTTCGGGATTGTGTAGAAGTAGGGTACTGTCGGGTGGGTGTTGATCATAAATTCCCCTTCCTTCTTGGTTACCCAATCATGGGCGAGTGCTTCCTCTATCATGCTTGTAATTCCAATCCTGATCCGTTCTGTAGGATCCTCTCTGATGCGTCTGTAGTTTCTTTCATCCGACAGGAGTCTGAGGCATTCTTGGCAGTATGCTCCTGTGCTCTGTAAGACAATCCCTCCGCCCTTGTCTGCTGGTTTTATGGTTATGTCCTTATTGTTGGCCAGAATTTTAATGGCTTCCTGTTCCTCTTTCGTCGTATTATGGAATGTTCTCATGGTGGTTGGGTCCATCTCTCCAACTTCCCTCAAGACCGCCTTCTCAAAAGCCAGTAATTCCACTGGTAGGGTGGCCGAAGGTGGTGTGAATGTTGACTTTCGGTATAGGCCAGTGTCTCCTTTTTGTATATCACTTGTTTCTTTATTTTCTAAAAAAAACGCAATTTTATTTTCCTGATGAATTCGTTCAGCTCACAGTTTAGTAGGAATTTGTCCAATGTTGGGGTAGGCACGAAACCCAATCCTTTCTCCAAAACAGCTAGTTGTATTGTAGATAGAGTGGTTCCTGATAAGTTTACAACTATACTCGGTTGTTGCTGGTGCTCGGTAGAGTCGGTGGGCCCATACTCCTCGTGTGACTCCGTGCTGACTCCAAAGGTTGTGCCCATTGTACCTGCTGCCCTCTTTTCGTCTTGATTCTTTGAGCCCCTCTGCCTCGTCCTAAAAAAGGAACCGGTGAATATTCTGCTTGGGGGGCTGTCTCCCAGTAGGAATACGGTTGTGGTTGGTATTGTGGAGGGCCGTAGAAGTAAGGTGGTGCTGGGAAAGGTGGTGGTTGGTAGGGGGACAACCGTAGCCTCCTTGTCCTCCTCTATTTCTCAACCTCCCTCTGAAATTTCGGCGGCCTCTTGTGTTGTTTCTATGCCCATAACTACTGTCAGAGTCATTTGAGCTAGTGTCCGACCCATCTGTGTCTGTGTTATATCCAGGGTTCCTCCCTGACAGGTGATAGTCATCCCTGATGTAAGGGTAGGCCTTCTCGTGGCTGAAGTTTTTACCATCTTTCTTAAACTTTTCATATTTGGTCTCTTTCAGTCTCATCTCAAATTCTGTCATGGTCTTGTTAAGCTCATCTAATCGTTTTTTAATTCTGCTGGTGTCTGGAAAGTCTTAAGTTTGACCTCTAAGGTGTGTATTTCTTCCTTCATGTCTTGTGCCAGGCGTGTTGCGGTTTTTATAATAAGAACCAGCCAATCTCTTGTGCAATGCCAAGAGATCAGCGACCAATCTTTTTGAAAGCCTTATCCGTTTGAAAAATAAATGGCTCATTACGCACGATCAATCCCCTTGGCGCTGCATTTATCCTTAGGTACTCGGTCATCATGACTCCATGGATGATCGTTTTTACCTGATTTCTTTTGAGTTCTGTTAACTCATCCCAACATTGGGCTGCTTCATTACTGTCTCTGTTTGGTATATCAACAAGAGGGATCATAGAGGCTATAATACTTTCCACTTCCTCCTCCGTGAATGTCAGGCCAGTTACTTCTGCCATGGTGTTATATGTATGTGTTGTCCAGTTGTACAAGTGTAAACGCGTTTTGAGAGAAACTCCCACAGCTTGCGCTGTTAGATATCAATCAGAAAAAGGGGGAGGAGGAGGATTGGGCTAGGTTCACGCTCCTGTGTGATCAGAATACATCAAAAAGAATCCGTAGGTGACGGATCAAAAGAACCTAGCAAAGAAACAAGGGCGGGTTCACCAATTGGGGTGAAGGCCACCTCTACTGGTAGAAAATAAAAATGTATTTTCTTGTGTCCCCTCACTAACCCAGGGTTGCCCCTAGGTGACATGCTTCATCATTGGGGCCATCCCAAACATCTGCTGATTGGGGCGTGCTGCGACTTGCGGATTTACGTAGGAGCACTTACCTTGTGAGGCTATGTGTCGTGCCGTGTAGGGGGGAGTGGTGTAAGTGATGTTTTAAAAAAAATTACCTAACTAGTGAGCTATTGTTTTATTCCTGCTCCTAGTTGGTAGGGATAAAAAGGGGGTTAATAAAAGGGAAATGTAACTGTTATGTAATTATAATCCCTTGTATTATGTTAACATGTTTCAAGGTATCCCCTAAACCTTTTCTTCAGGACAACAAAGGGACCAGCCCTTTGTGTACCACTCCGTGCCGGACCTATAATAAAGTGAAGTGAAAAATTATTAATGCACACCTATTGTGTGAGCATTGGGAAACATATATACATACAGTTGCTTCTGAACACGTAGTAACTGTCATTGGGAAGAAAAAGCAAAATGCAAATTAATACATACTGCCTGCCCACCGTTCTTGTGGGCAGGTAAAGCGATCACGCTGCGCGTAAAAGAAGGTACTTCATACTATGGTGTAAGTGCCCTTGAAAGCAAACTTAGTTAGTGCTCAGATCTTGTGTGGGTAATACTACACATGATACCTTTGTGAGCAGGCAAGGTTGAAAAGACATAATTTAAAAACACTTGTAGTCAAGGACAAAAAAACAGGACACACACAACATGTAACATAAAATCAATTTCTTTTTGAAACATACTTATTTTTTGGCAAAAGTGCGCCTCATGGTCTGTCTGGGTGGAGGGGCCTGTAGAAACCCTATATTATAATAATAGACAAAGGAATGAGATAATGAGGATTTGTTATAAGCCACTCATTGCTTGTGCCTTCCTATGACTGGTTTAGAAAGAGCAAATGGAATTTAGTGAAAAAGGCAAGTAAAGTTATGTAAATTCCTGTAGAGAGAAAAAAAATTGATGATGTCCTGTAGGGAGAAAAAAAGTCTTACTGTGCTCAGCAACCCTCCGTCAATACGACCTATTCAGTCCCAAGGCAGACCGCATCTTAGCGTGTCTTTGCCTTAGTGCCGGTATAAGTAGTCTGAAAAACAGCCGAGTCATTCCCTCGTGCTGTTAGGAGACTAGAGCGTGTAAAGCGTAGTCTCGTATTGTGGTGTAAACGGTCCACCATGTTGTTGGTATTTTATGAAATGGGGGTGTGATTTTTGAAAGTCTAAATTACTAATTAGAGTGCAGGAGTACCTTATACGAAAAAAGAAGGACGCCCGGTATTTTGTCAAAATAGGTTGGGGTCAGTATCGAACCCTGGTCACAGGGAGACTGTGAGTTTCTTAAATGGCAGCCATATTGGAATGGTCAAAAAAACAATAAACAGAAAAAGAAAAGGAAAAAGGCTAGGGATGTTTTGTCATACTGCCTTCAATTTGATCAAAAAACGAGGTAGAGGATTTCATTGCCTTTGTTCTTGATTTAGATTTTCATAAAATGCTGTTAAGAAACATGCCAGGCGGGTTTTTTTTAATTTATTTTATCTCAGATATCGGGGTTAATTTATCTAGTGAAATGGCCCGATGGTATATTCTCGTTCGAACCTCTAATTTGGTGATAAAGGGGTTGTGATTTTAGAAAGTCTAAATTAATAATTTGAGTGCAAGAGTACCTCGTACTGGAATAAGAGGACGCCCGGTATTTTGTCAAAAATAGGTAGGGTCAGTATCGAACCCTGTTCAAAGGGACACCATGAGTTTCTTAAATGGCACCACTCCCCCCTACACTGCACGACACATAGCCTCACAAGGTAAGTGCTCCTACGTAAATCCGCAAGTCGCAGCACGCCCCAATCAGTAGATGTTTGGGATGGCCCCAATGATGAAGCATGTCACCTAGGGGCAACCCTGGGTGAGTGAGGGGACACAAGAAAAGAAATGTTTCTTTTCTACCAGTAGAGGTGGCCTTCACCCCAATTGGTTAACCCGCCCTTGTTTCTAGGCTAGGTTCTTTTGATCCGTCACCTACGGATTCTTTTTGATGATGTCTACGAGATGACAGTGTTACTTCTTCAGACACATTTTGGAGCCCGTATTAATGTTGCAATGGAGAGACATAACTTTTTTATGCGAGTACAGGCTAAAGGAGAAAGAGTAGGAAACTATGTAGCAGCACTTAAATCCTTAGCTCACACCTGTGAATTTGAACAATTAACTGATTCACTCATACGTGATCAATTGGTCAGGTGCACCAATGACAGTAGAATCCAAGAGAAACTTTTAGCAAGAAATTCCAACTTAAAAGAAGCAATCAGCATTGTAGAAAGCATTGAGAATACATCAACCTGGGTGAAGGAAATGCGGAGTGCTCTTTCACCTTGTGAACCTGTTGTTACAATTAATCCCAATGTGGATGGAGATATTGATTCGTTTACAATCGGCACCCATTCAAAAAGTCACTGGGAGACAAGAAAAATTACCTAGTAAAAGTGAAAAGCCAAGGTGGAACACATATGTAGGTAGAGACACGAGAATGAAATGTCCCAAGTGTGGCAGTCTGGGCCATGGCCCTAACTATCCTAATTGTTTTGCAAAAAGCGTCAACTGTAGGAACTGCGGAAAGAAAGGACATTATGCACGGATGTGCAGGAATGCTAAAGTAAATTTTATAGATGAAGATACTAATTATCCACAACAAATCATCCACCATATTTCTGACATGTCAAGTGAGGTTGTTCAGGATGTGAAGGGTATAGATTCTGATGTTGTTATTATGCCTAAATGTGACATCCAGGTTGGGAGCAGGTTTGTTACAGTTCTAGCCGACTCTGGTTCTCCTTATACATTAATAAGTGATAAAGTTTGGGACCATACGTTTGGAAAAGATGATATCACTGTCCTACCCCCTGACATTAACCCTGTTGGATATGGTGGACAGAGCATTGATCTGGTGGGTTATTCTGTTCAAACCATCGTTTTTAAAGGAAGGGAAGCGGTTGGTAAGGTTTACATTGCAAAAGGAGGTGACAATCTCTTGGGATGGCGCCACCAAAGAGATCTGGGCATCATCTTAAACCCAAATGCTTGTGAACAGGTAATGTTAGTCACGCAACAGAATGAGAGTGGCAACATCATCAAGAATTACCCTACAGTTTTTAGTGATAAACTGGGGTTGCTCAAGGGTTTCAAACATAAAATAATTGTGAAAACGGGATCCCAGCCTGTTGTTCACAAAGTAAGGAAAGTACCCAATCTAATGTTAGTAAAACTACAAGAGGAGCTCAATAGACTGGTGGACCTGGGGGTAATTGAGGAGACAGAATCATCCGAATGGTTGGCCCCGATTGTTTTGGCCCCAAAGGACAATGGTACCAAGATCCGGATGTGTGTTGACTTGAGGAGCCTTAACAACTGTATCTGGGTGGACAGACAGCCTCTGCCCAATATCAACGAGGCCCTTGCCAAATTGTGTGGTGCCACTGTTTTCAGCGTAATGGATCTATCCTCGGCCTATCATCAGGTCCTTCTGCATGAAGAATCAAGGGCTCTAACCTCTTTTGTCACACCTCTGGGAGCTTTAAGGTTCATCAGAATGCCTTTTGGGCTAGCTTCTGCCGCTGCTTGTTTCCAGAGGTTGATGAAGGAGGTTTTAGCTGGGATAGATTCAGTCCTGTTTTTCCAAGGCGACATACTTGTCTTTGGGAAGGACACGACTAGCCATGATGTTGTTCTAAATCAAGTTCTGTTTAGACTACAAGAGCGTGGTCTAACCTTAAAAAAAGAAAAATGTAAGTTTAGGGTCAGTTCTGTGTCATACCTGGGCCATACCATCTCTGGAGAAGGTATCAGCCGCAAGATTGATTTAGCGGAAGCAATCTCACAAGCTCCCACTCCTGTCAAAAAGGAACAAATTAAATCGTTCCTTGGACTTTCTGAGTACTATTCAAAGTTCATCCAGAATTTTGCATGTGTCATACACCCGTTGAGACTCTTACTCAAAAAGAAAGCAGACTTCGTATGGACTGAAGATTGTGAATCTGCTTTTAGCAAAGCTAAGGAAATGATTGCTTGCATGCCCACTCTTGGACACTTTGATGTGAAAAAAAACCCCATCTTAACCACTGATGCAAGTGTGCCTGGTCTGGGTGCTGTTCTTTCGCAAGTTGTTGATGGTTGCGAAAGAGTTGTGGGTTTTGCTTCGCGTGCTCTTAGAGGTGCTGAAGAGCGCTACTCTGTCATAGAACTTGAAGCACTAGCGTGTAGTTGGGGTATCAATCATTTCAGATTTTACCTTTGGGGTCTCCCCTTTCTTGTAAGGACAGACCACAAGCCTTTAGTCCATATGTTCGCATGCAGGAATGTTGAAAACACCACACCTAGGATCAAGAGATGGATTGAAGGATTGTGGGAGTATAATTTCATTGTTGACTATTTGCCAGGTTTGAGAAATGTGCCTGCAGATTTCTTGTCCAGGATGCCTTTAGATAAACCTAGCTTCACCTGTGCTGAGACTGTCATATCTTGGGTCAAAGAACCGGCCCTAAACAAGTCTGAATGGAATTTGGGAATTGCAAATGATGAATCCAGAATAATTCTGGATGATTATGTGGTCAAGGGATGGCCGTTAATTGCTGATGTGCCCCAATCTGTGAAAGGGTTTTGGAATGTGCGTGATGAGCTTTGCATAGTAGAAGGAAACCTTTATAGGGGTGAAAGATTAGTTCCTCCCATCTGTTTGCATGAGAAAATCATCAATCTCGCACTTGAGGGACATCTTGGGCGCTGTTTGACCAAGTCCAGAGTCAGAGAATCAAACTGGTGGCCTGAAGTTGATCGACAGGTTGAAGAAGTTGTGAGGGACTGTATCCAGTGTGCGAGCAATGACAAGTCTAAAAAAGTAAGAACAACCCCACTTTCACCAGTGGAGTTACCAGATCAACCTTGGGCTAAACTAGCTCTAGATATTGTGGGGCCGTTTGACATTTTAGCACCCAATGAGAGATTTGTAGTTGTTTTGGTAGATGACACGTCTAAATGGGTTTCTGCTTGTTGCATGGGATCCGTTATCACAAAAAACAAAAGAATTCCTTAGAGATATTTTTGTATCGGAAGGGATACCTGATATAATGGTCACTGACAACGGTGTACAATTCACTTCAGTAGAAATGGAAGACTTTTTTAAAAATCTCTCTATTACCCATCTTCGCACAGCCCTTTACGCACCACAGGCCAATGGTCTGGCCGAAAATATGAACAGGTTGGTTAGGGCTAGTGCTCAAACTGCTGTTGAAACCAACACCCCTCTAAAGAAAGTATTGCGTGAAAAATTGTGGGCTCACAGGAATGCGCCCAAGAGTGTCACTTGTGTAAGTCCCTTTAAGAAACTCAGAGGGAGGCCAGCTGGATCAAAACTTACTCCCTTGTGGTTGCATACTAATAAGAATATTGTAAATGATGAGTCCAAAGTTAAGATGAGGAGATACCAGGATATGTACAAAAAGAGATATGATGAGAAGAAAGGAGTAAAAAAGTGATGTTGGAATGTGGGTGACATGGTGTTTGTCAAAAAAGCGGTATGGTTCCACAAAGGTGAAAGCAAGTTTATGGGCCCTAGGCTCATTGTAAAAGTAATGAAAAATGTAGTTATGCTGAATGGTGGAGATGTTTGGAGCATGTCTCGTCTCACTAAATGCGAGGGGGCCGCTGACTCCAACAAGAAGGTGGTTCAACATGGTGGAGTTCAATCTGATTCTCTGTCTGCAAGGAAGAGGGTGAGGAAGCCTCCTTTGTATCTTAGTGATTACGTTCCTAAGTAATGTTCATCAGCAAACTATCTATTTGTGTCTTTGTTGCATTGTAGTATTCACCAATGATGTATTTTACTGTTCTCTTTCTTTCTTTCTTTTTTTTCTATTGTTATGTTGCATTCATTTTTATAAAAGGAAGATGTGTTATATCTTACCCTTTAAGCGTGATGCACCTGGTAGAATGTTAGGTGCATCACGAGAACACTGGGGAACACTTCAGGCAGTTGCTGGATGTAATGACTGCGGTGCGGTGGCTCTCTGGTGGGTGTCAATAAAGACTCACCATCTGTTAATCTATAAAAGTGTCAGCTCGTTTTATTAGATTCGTAACTACTTACCAGCATCCGCAACTGTTTGGAACTAATTCAATAATGTTTTACCTTTTCTCACCTCCTTCGGAAAATTCTTTTAATTCATCTCTGAATTTGGCCCTGTCTGCATTAGCTTTGACTCTGCTGACCTCTGCGGTCTGTTTCGCTTGGTACCACAGACCTGAGCAAGGGGAGGCTGTCATATGACCGTCATGGACATTGTCGCCTAGTATGAGCCTGGCCTCCATTATGCAGCTGTAGCGCACATTAATACATGGCTTTATTGTTTTGCAAGTAGCTTCGTTTATGTCTTTCACATGAGAACTGTCCTCAGAGCTTGTTCTCTGCGCGGTCCTGGAGTACTGTCTGAACATTATGTCCTTGGTCGAAAAACAATGTCCCTTGTCATTCTGTTCTGGTCAGGCCCTAGCACCCCGACTCAACAAACTCTTGCAGCTGCTAGAGACCATGGGTGCCTTTTAGATATTATGGGGAGGCGGGCTAGGTGCCCCACACTTGGAGAGGGATCTTTCCAGAGAGAAGAGCGACACAGCACATGTGATGTACATTTCACCATCTATAGGCTGAGGAATGGGGTCTGCTGACAAAGCCCATAGATCTTGGGATATATAATACAACTTCTTCTAGCAAGGGGAGGGGGGATAGGCTCGTAGGTCTTCCTCCTGAGGGTTATTGATATGACATCTTCCTTCATGATATATGGACATGTTACTATGCTGACTGTTTTTGTACTAATGCATTTCTCAGCTTGTTGTGGCACGTATACTGCATGTTCGGACACGGTAGTTAAAATAAACATTTATAACCGTTTCTTGTCTTCAACAGATCTTATTGTGGACAAGTATGAGAGTGAGGGCGACAGGATGTGTGTTGTTACCGCGATTCCTGAGAGATCTGAGAGTGTTGTGTTCTGGGGTGTCTAAGCGCTTGTTTCACTGTCAGTGAGTAGGAGAGCTAGTGAAGCACTATAGTTATTCGGTCCTGTGCTTATGGGTACTCAGGTGGTAGGATGACTCAGTTCCTGCCTACCCAAGTCCTATAATCATGCGCATAGTTCTGTCTGTGGGCAGAATCCCTGCAACAATCCTCAAAGTTTAGGAGACAATAGCAAAGCACACAGGCACAGTCATAGTTGCTCAATGCTAACTTACACTCAATGGAAGTAGTTGGCAATGAGCTGTTGACGCAGGTCAAGACCTTCTTCCTCACCACTATCATCGTCACTGGGCATGTGTGGGTTTGGAGCGGGGGGCTGCTGCTGCTCATCATCGTCCTGAATCAGGGGGATCTCTTTGCGCAAGGCCAGGTTGTGTAGCATGCAGCAGGCGACTACTATCTGGCACACCTGTGGTGAGTAGAGAAGTGCACCACCACTCTTGTCCAGACACCTAAATCTAGACTTTAGAAGTCCAAAAGTGTGCTCCACCACACGACGTGTCCTCCCATGAGCATCATTGTAGTGGACTTCCCCCGGCGTAGTTGGATTCCTCAGTGGGGTCAGCAACCACGGACGATTGGGATACCCTGAGTCACCTAGTTGTGAGAAACACAGACAAACAATGTAATCTGAATATGTGAGGAGAGTAGCATGTCACACATACAGAACAGTCATTGACACAGCCCACTCACCAGCAAGCCAGGCCCGCTCTGGGTGCAGATTTGCCATCAATTGTGGTATGCTGCTGTTCCGCAGTATGTACGAGTCATGTGCCGAACCTGGATACTTTGCACACACGTGTGAAATGATCTGATCTGCATGGCATACCACATGCACATTAATGGAGTGGTAATGTTTGCGGTTGCGATAAATGTGTTCACATGCCTGTGGGGGAACTAGGCCAATGTAGGTACCATCAATGGCTCCCACAACATTTGGGGTGCCTCCCAGATCATAAAAATCCCCCTTCACCGCTGCCAATTCATTCCTCCTTGGAAAGTGGACATAGCTGTCCTTGTAAATCATCAATGCTGACAGGACATCACGCAACACCATGCTGAACATAGGCTGTGACATCCCACCGGCGCTGGCCACGGTGTACTGGAAAGACCCAGTGGCGAAGTAATGCAGTGCGGCCATCACTTTCACTGTAGCAGACAATGCAGCCGGATATGTTCTGTTGGGCTTCAAATGGGGCTTCAACTGAGCACATAGCTCTCGCAGTGTGAGGCGATCCAAACAGAATTTTTTAATGATGTCAATGTCCTCCATCATTGCCAGGTCTGGGACAGGGCAAAAGATAGGTGGACTCCTTCTACGTACTCTGGCAGGGGACACATGCAAAAGATGAGTTAAAGGTGAGATGTGGTAAACAGCTTAACCAAAGACTCACACAACAACATTGACAGGACTCTTGGACACGTGAAATGCAAAAGTGACATGCATACAGACCTTGATTTTCTTCACTCACTCGACATACTAACTACTACAACATCAGAAAAAGTCGAATTGTATGGCATATGGTACACTACTACATCAAGGTTAAGCAGCCCTGTGGGTAGATGGCACAGCACTTGTGTTTACCAGCATCAATGCTGAGTTGCATGTAGCTGCTGTCACTGCACGACCTCAAGCTTTAGTCCCACAATACACAACAACATTACGGAATGAGGGCAGTGAGTGTCAGCTGGACAACAATACATGGATATGCAGCACGGTGGACAGACAAATATGAACATTATGGGGTCAGTCCATTGTGACTGTGTGAGGAGTTTGCGTGACAGACATTGCCATGTTCACCTAAATGATGCACAAATACACATGGATTGTGTATACATGCACACATGGCTGAAAATGCCCGATGATGTCGGCCAGAGCGATGTATTTTTGTTACACATGTGTACTCCTATGACGTGTGTGAAAACATATACAGGCAATGGCAGCTAGGCACACTGCATGCCACAGCAGTACGTGTGTTGACAGTGCTAGAGATTACAAGTATGTCTGATTTCCAGACAATGGACACCTCTAATTGTCAGCCGACATCACTGGCCCTTCAAAAGACAACCCATGGCCAAGAAATCGACAGTCAAATAGCAAGGGATATACAATCAGTGTTCACAGGTTGAATGTTTCAATACACAACATTAGTACAGTGCGAGAGGCCTTTGTCCTTTTTGACTCCTTAACTCATTTCAGTCCATGCTGGCCACAAGACATGACAAAGAATGTTATTTCACACTCCTTTTCTTGGACATACCATGTGTGTGAAGACTTAACTCAAAGGTCACACTCAATAATACCTTAACATGGTGCACAAATCACTTTAGGCAAATGTGTTGGGATTTGTGATGCAATTAGGAAAGCGAAAATGCAACTGCAGAATGTGTTTACAGGCGCGGTAGCTGGCATCCACAGCGGTAACACGCATTGGCCCCAATTGAATGATGCAGGATGGCGGTCGACGCTTCCTGACCGCCGCGGTGTGGCACCGCCTATGCGAATGAGCCATCAGCCAATGGGAACCGCCAGCGGCTTATATTTTTTTATGTCGCAGTTTGCGCGCTCTGCAAATGCGGGGCCCGGCATTGGCCCCAATTGCCTTCAGGAGCCCTGAAGGTGTCACTCATGTAAATTGGGGAGGCCTGGCACATTGCAGTTCGCAGGTTGCTGCATACATCGTGGAGCCGGCCCTGCCTTCACGCTTGCTGGGAGTTGTAGTTGTACAGGGGTTGCATGCGTGGAGATGTTTTGGACGTACCTCTGCTGTAGAGCGCGACGACATCTTATCTGCCGGAGGTGCACCAGGTAGAGCAGCGGAAAGGCCTGTAGAGCAGGATCCATGGCGGCTCAGATGGTATGGATGTGTTCTGGGTTGACTTTTCCTTTCCGTAGTTGTGCTTCTGCCATCCGCGATGTGGTGGTTTTTACGCTGTGGGGGGAAGGGCTGTTTGATACATCGTAATCTGGTTGGTGGACGGAACGTGATTCGGCACGCTGGTCTTGTTCTATGGGCTCCGTCCGCCACCCTTCGTAACAAAAAAACGTGCAGAGCCGGAAACACTGCGGCGGTCGAAAAATGGCCTCTGTTAGCCCATTGTAATATGGCAGTCGCGATGACCGCGTCAGGAGCAGAAAAATCAAAGTTTTCCGCCACCGCCAGCCCTACGGATGCACTTCCGTCCGCCATCGTAATGACCCCCTTAATCTCTATTATTGAGTTACTGGAAACTGCTCACAACTCATTTACATCTCAACCTTTCCTCCTCCAAAAAGCATACCCCTGCAACCTAACGATTATTAATCTCCTCTAGGTCCCCTATTAATCCCACCAACCATCTGCATGAGATCACCCCCCACTAATGATCAAAGCTAACTGTTATGAATTTAATCTAACAAAAAGAAACCGGAGTAAATGCATGGAGTGGTTATCTCAAACACATAAAACTACTTTCAATAACTAACAAAATCCAATAACACTAGACTAACCACTAACGTTTAGTTCCAGAGCTGCCTGGCTTAAAGCACTCCAACACCGCGTCCTGCCTACCTCATCCTTCAAAACATTTCCCACCTAGCAACCCAGCTGCCTACCTCTTAAATACACCAGTACCTGTTGATCTGTTCTCTTTAAAATAAACCAGTGTGTGTTGTCCTACCTCCCCCACCAAGACACAACCTTACCTTGTATTCTGCACTCCCACCCTACAAAACACGTTTCATCTGGTTATTTGCCTGCTTTCATTTCAAAACACCAAAAACCTGGATTATTGGCTTTGCCACCCTTCAGTGGCACCTTGCAATTTGCTTTGCTTCCTTAATCAGTCTATAACCCTAACTGGCATTCAGCTTCCTTCTCACCCTGCAAAGCACAGACCATATAGCATTCTGCTCCTCCCAGCCACCAAAATATGCTCATTTGATGCCCTACCTGCAGCTATACTCCAAACGACAGATTCATGTGAGGTGACTTTTTCTTTCATCTTCCAAAACACACTCCTACCTGCTATCCGAACTCTACTGACCTTCAGAGAGATACACTTAACTTGATCTGATGGGTGCTGATGATGGATACGGGAGCTAAACCTAAACTTATTTTTCAACATCAGACTGTAACCCAGTGCAAGAGATAGAGAGACAGAAAAGACAGAAAGACAGAGGAATAAAAAGACAGGGAAACAAGGATAAAAAAGAGCCTGCAAGAGTGAGATAAACAGACGAGACCCGTAGGGTGGCGAAAGTAGGAGGCATGAAGCAGAATCAAGAGTAGGCAGCCTTGGAACTAAGCAAAAGCAGTGGGCTCCTCAGAAAATCTTTGGCCCTTGCACTTATTATTAATTGGATATTTTTTACAAGTTAAGACCTGTTAAAAATATATGCCATACTTAATGCCTTGCCTCTCACGCCCCGTAACACACACACACTTGATAACATGCTTTCTATCATTCCAAAACTCACTCCACCTACTCTTCTGTCTACTTAAGCATCAGCACAGCTTGCACACTATTTTTTAACAGTTACATAACAGATTCATATTTAAGACACCTACATGCAAATGTGCAGGTAGAACAACATATCTATAGACATCCATGCACATGCAGACCAACACAGTGACAGACAACTCCAGGCATAGATCAGCAGGTACTAATATACAAAACCTTGCAGATGCCACAAACCTAGACTAGCAGAAATGAGGTGACACAGACAAACAGGCCAAAAGACGTGTTGCAGTATAATGATTTTTTGTATGGTGCCTTCTGCTATTTTAAAGCCATCTCAACCTCAACATGCTAGATGTGACACAGTAGTAAGGAGGGAGGAAGAGAGAATGCAGAAAAAGACCAGTGCATTGATTGGTTTCTAAAATTGAGCAATAGTTAGTGTTATAGGTGACAGGAGTAGCAGGAACTTGTCATTGGTCTCTTGAATTTGTCATTGATCTTTTGACCTCCTATGATATTCGTATTTATTATTGTGTGCTAGCATAAGAATTATGTATAAATGATCACATATGGCATCATAGTTTGCATGTATTGCTATAAAGAACATTATTATAAAGCTTCAAAACATTGGTGAACTGATTCAGCACATGTTATGCATGCATAATAATCAGGAAGCAAGCCGCATGAGGCATACACGTGGTAACTGACAGAATGAGCCTTCAGTTTGCCTCGTGCGCGCGTGCAGAAAGAAATCCAGCAGTTAACTTCAAACACGTGACAACTGTTGGAAACGTGTACACGTATTTGAGAAATAATTCCCTATTAGTGGGTGAACAATCCAACGCTTGGTGAATTCTGCTTCACAATGATAGGAAGAGCCGACATCGAAGGATCAAAAAGTAACGTCGCTATGAACACGTGGCCGCCACAAGCCAGTTATCCCTGTGGTAACAAAAAGTCAGAAGGATCGTGAGGCCCCGCTTTCACGGTCTGTATTCATACTGAAAATCGAGATCAAGCGAGCTTTTGCCCTTCTGCTCCGCGGGAGGTTTCTGTCCTCCCTGAGCTTGCCTTAGGACACCTGCATTATCGTTTGACAGGTGTACCGCCCCAGTCAAACTCCACACCTGCCACTGTCCCCGGAGCGGGTCACGCCCGGCGGGCGCCGGGCGCTTGGAGCCAGAAGCGAGAGCCCCACGGGGCTTGCCCCCCCGGGTAATTGAAAAAACGATAAGAGTAGTGTTATTTCACCGGCGGCCCGAGGGCCTCCTACTTATCCTACACCTCTCATGTCTCTTCACAGTGCCAGACTAGAGTCAAGCTGATTCTGCCAAGCCCGTTCCCTTGGCTGTGGTTTCGCTAGATAGTAGGTAGGGACAGTGGGAATCTCGTTCATCCATTCATGCGCGTCACTAATTAGATGACGAGGCATTTGGCTATTTCTGTACCACCTCGCGGTGGCTCATTCTGGGTTATTATGCTGCCCATCAGCGTCAAATCGGTTTTGCTTCCAACAATGCAACATTCGTTCGCTCCGGAGTACAGCCACACTGTAAGCTGTCCTCACTGGAACTGGGATCACGTATAGGCCAGAGATAGTACACCATGCAGTACTATTCCAACAATTTAAAATTGTCTACGAACAGTCCTGAGAAATTAAAGTACGATTAGCAGGACATAATAATCAATGCAATATGTAGTGATTATGTGTATGTAATTATTTGAGACCTATTCTTCATTCAAGACATTTCAATAATCATGATGTACACTTTGTATCTAAATTATTATAAGCACACATCTATAAAAATAAAAATAAAAAAATACACATCTATAAATTGCACATCTAGCTAAAAAATACACATCTATAAAAATTCACATCTATCAAATCCACATCTATGCTAATTCTTGTATCAACTATAAACTATTGTGTAACTGTTTAACCACATTTAAATATTAATGGATCAACATTTTAGAACAATATGTTTTATAAGAGTGACGTGTGTGCTGTACGATAGTGTACATCTCAGCATTTAGCTTGAAATTTAATTGTTCATGAATACTTGGCACATTTTAAGAGTGTCCATTAATGTAGTCAGGCAAACATTTTTCTTGAATGGGAATGACATTTGCAGACCAAGATCAGCTAGAGCAACATCATTACATTGAGGCCAAATACCCCGACATCCGACAATAAAGCCATGACATTTTACAGTTTTATAGTTGGTAAGATCTTTGATTTGCTGCGATAGATCCTGATAGTATTTAACTTTACTCTCAAACGCTAATTCAAGGGAATTCTGTGAGTTTTCATAACGAATTGAAACATCAATCACTACAGCAGTACCATTTTTGGTGAACACTACATCTGGTTTTCTTAGTTCACCTTGACTATTTTTAACATGAGGTTCCCTGTATGTCATCCACCCACACCTTTTGCTCTATCAATGAGCAATTCCAACACTTTGTTATGCCTTTTTATCCTTATGTCCTTGGTTTTAGGACATGCACCTGAAATATGTGAAATTGTTTCGCATACATCTTTGCAGTATCTACAAGTAGCAAATGTACGATTTCTTCCCCTGGTGATGGTTTCTCTAGTATACAAAACATTTGCTCTCAACATCAGCGCAGCTATGTATTGATTTTCTTTCATTTTTATTATGTTTGGTGATCCAGAAATTTGAGGTTGGATTACTTGCTAAGTATTTTATACCATCACCTTGGACAGGGAGATTTGCCCATTTTTCAAATTCCTCTTTCCTCCAATCATATGTTGCTACCAAATTCAGTTCATAACTCAGAAATCTACTGTCTAAAATGTTGAGTTTGTGTGTTTTGATGATGCTATCAATTTTTTCATTGATTACTTCTCCTGCATACATGAATGATTGAGCTATGTACAGATCTGGAGCTTCCCTAAGATACAATAAACTATTGATTTTGTTTAGACCAATTGTCGTACATAACTTTGGTATACTGAGGCCCCCAAAGGATCTTTTCGAATATAGGAGACCATCACATGTGTATGCAGGTCGGTGTAGGAAATGTTTGACATACTTTTTTATTGTTTGATCCAGAATGTTTAAAGTTTTAGCTTCTGTTCCTGTCATTTCCAACTTAAATGACAGTTTAGGGATCAAATATTGACACAATATTTCTATTTTCTGTGTGGGCTTAAGTGGTAAATTGTCGAGTTTTTGAGCCCAGTCAACAAGAACCTCATTACTTTTGTTGTTGCTTGAATGGCCGGTGTGTGGATCAAAGTTCAATCCGAGATATCTCTCGCTTTCTCCTGGATGAATGTTTTCAATATTTTGTTTTTCAAATTGCCATGGTTTGCAGTTGTTAACCAGGATCTTATCTTTATGGTGACTTATATAAAATCCATGTGTTTTTTTCACATTAAGCTTTAAGCCTGTTGTTTTACTGAATTTTTCAATGATTTTCAGATTTGTACTCATTCCTTCCCAGGTGTTGCTGAGTACGGCGATGTCATCTGCAAAGGCAAGAGCAGTGATTTGCTTAATGAGACCATCAGAGCCGAATGTGAAGCCCTTGCCATCTTTCTGAAGATCACAGATCAAGGGATCCATGGCAATGTTAAACAACAGTGGGGATAAAGAGTCACCTTGCTTAACTCCCGACTTCATTTGTATTTCTGGAGTTGCTTCATTGTTCTTTCCCTTGAAAAATGTTGTTGAGTCAGTGTATAAGTCTTGTACTATGTCTCTGATGCATGATGGAACTCTGTGCCTTTGAAGACTCTGTAAGATGTGA